>JANZXT010000014.1:8474276-8485462 GCA_027575915.1 Betancurichthys madagascariensis | reverse complement strand
TTTCAAGTCGTTCAAATTCTGTAAAGCTGCTTTGCGACAATGTTTATTGTTAAAAGCGCTATACAAATAAACTTGACCATCTGTGCCCCAAGCCTGTAGACCACTTTGAGCTTAAAAGGCTGCACAGCCAGATACCAGTGGGTGATCCGGGTGTTGGCATCCTTCATGCAGTGGAGCCACTGGAGCAGGGCCTGATCCGATCAGAGGGTGAAAGGGCATCCCAGCAGGTAATAACGGATGGTGAGGACAACCCACTTGATGGCCAAGTACTTTTTTTTCGATGGCGCTGTACTTTATCTCCTGCATTGAGAGCTTGTGGCTGATGTACAGCACGGGGTGCTCCTCCCCCTCCACCATTTGGGACAAAATGGCTCCCAGCCCTCTGTCCGATGCGTCAGTCTGCAACACAAAAGGGAGAGAAAAGTCAGGGGAGTATAAAAGTGGCCCCCCCACACAATACAGCTTTTACCTGATTAAAGGCCTGTTGGCATTGCTCCATCCACTGAAACGGATCTGGTGCTCTCTTTTTAGTGAGGTCAGAAAAATTAGGCATGGACCACCTATAATAGCTCACTAGCTCTGGGAACTGCCTCACCCCCTTTTTGGTCTTAGGCTTTGGGCAGGCTGCAATTGCTGCAGTCTTATCAATTTGGGGACGCACCTACCCATGACCCAAGTGGAAGCCCAGCTACTGTATTTCCACCTGCCCAATTGCACACTTCTTCGGGTTTGCTGTGAGCCCAGCACACCTCAGCGACCTCAGAACTGCCCTGAGATGTTGTAGATGCCACTCCCAAGCATTATTAAAAATGATCATAGTAGGCTGCCGCATATGCATTGTGGAGATGGAGATTTCAGTCCATGAGATGCTGAAACATCGCAGGGGCCCCAAACAACCCAAAAGGAAGGGTGACGAATTGGTGTAAACCAAGCAGAGTGGAAAGGGCTGTTTTTTCCTGGGATAATGGAGTCAAGGGAATCTGCAAATATCCCTTTGTTAAATCCAGTGTTGAGTAAAAGCAAGCCATGCCTAACCGATCGAGCAGTTCATCAATGCGAGGCATCGGATATGCATCAAATTTAGACACCACGTTGACTTTTCTATAGTCTACCCAGAACTGGACCGACTCGTCGGCTGCTCCAGTCACTGTATGACTCCTCAATTAGCCCCATCTTCAGCATAGCCTGGATTTCATCCCAAACCACATTTTTCTTGTGTTCGGGGAGCCGATACAGGTGGCTGCACATCACCACCTCCGGGGGAGTCTCAATGTGGTGCTCTATGAGATCCATGTGACCAGGGAGGGGCAAGAACACATCAGAGAACTCCTTCTGCAACCTAGCGACCTGTGCTCTCTGGGATGGTGAGAGGTGGCACAGGGGACCGGGGTGAATTGGGCCGCACTTTTCAGACTTACCTCCAGTCCCAGCTTTACCCTCTCTGGAACTACTATCGACAGAGCCCCAGGAACCTCCTCTGTCCATGATTTTAGGAGATTGAGGTGGTTAATTTGACGTGTCACCCCTATCCAGATGCTTGACCTCATAGTCAACCTCCCCAATTTGCCATGTGACCTCAAAGGGTCTTTGCTACTTGACGAGCAATTTTGAACTTGAAGTGGGCAGTAAAATGAGGACTTTATGTCCCGGTGCAAATTCCCTTAGCCATGCCCCTCTGTTGTACAGGCGAGATTGACGTTCTTGGGCCTGGAACAAATCCTCCTGGGTTATATGACTCAGTGCATGGAGTTTTGCCCTCAGGTCAAGAATGTACTGAATTTCATT
This sequence comes from Betancurichthys madagascariensis, assembly GCA_027575915.1. Classification (NCBI taxonomy): domain Eukaryota; kingdom Metazoa; phylum Chordata; class Actinopteri; order Siluriformes; family Ariidae; genus Betancurichthys; species Betancurichthys madagascariensis. The sequence goes on along the minus strand of JANZXT010000014.1, from coordinate 8,483,677 downwards.
TTTGCTTGGAGAAGGCCCTTCCTCCCAATTTTCTCTAATGATGTCTAGGACACTGCGGGGCTTGCGCCCATGCAGCAATTCAAATGGGGAAAACCCGGTGGAGGGTTGTGGGACCTTGCGCACTGCAAACAACAGAGGGTCGAGCCACCTGTCCCAATTCTTATCATCCCTGTGAACGTACTTACGAATCATATTTTTAAGTGTTTGGTTAAATCGTTCAACCAGCCTGTCCATTTGCAGATAATAAACACTAGTATGAATTGAGTTAATCCCCAATAATTCGTGCAGTGTGCATGACATGAAAGTAGTGCCTTGATCAGTCAGGATTTCTTTCAGAATCCCAACTCGGGAGATAATGTGGAAGAGCGCCTCCACAACACTACGTGCAGAGATATTGCGGAGAGGCACTGCTTCCGGGTATCATGTTACATATGACTAACACAAAGCAATATCTGCATGCAGATCGATCTAATGGCCTGATGAGATCCATGCTAATTCTTTCGAAGGGGATCTCGATCAATGGGAGGGGGCGCAATGGCACTTTTGGTGTAGCAGCTGGATTCACCAACTGGCATTCGCAACAAGCCGCACACCATCTGCAGACATCGGCGCAAATCCCTGGCCAATAGAAACGGGCCATGAGACAATTCAGTGTTTTATCCTGCCCCAAATGCCCAGCCATAGGATTATGATGAGCCACATAGAATAAAAGCTCCCTACGGCTCTTTGGGACCAATAACTGTCATCTTTTCTTTCGTTTGAGTGTGCTGCATCACTCAATACAACCTATCCTTAAAAATAGAAAACTACAGGAAGGACAGCACAATGTTAGGCTGGAGGATTTGGCCATCAGTTACTTTCACTTGGTCAAAAGCATGTCTCAGAGACTTGCCACTTGCCTGCTCCAATGGGAAATCCCCTAAGGGGTTCCCCAGAGAAAGAGGAGAGCTTTCCTCACTCTCTGTGCCATCATGATGTGTCGCTTATGTGGATGTGCCCGAGGCTGCCTCCCTAGTCAACATTGCAGCGGGATTCCCCTGTGACGTGCTACTGCAGGACCCACCCACTACTATCTGTTTCATTAATGTTTTAAACCCCAGCAAGTCAGTTCCCAGATCAGCAGATGGGCAAGGCTCAGACTAACCATCGCCTCTACATTACGCTTTTCTCCCCAGAATTGAATTGTGATGGGCATTAGCAGATATTTGTGTATATCACCGTGCACACACTTAACATTCACCAAATCAGGCTTTGATGGATGGAGGTCTGATTACAACCCAAATCCACCAATGCCTGATGTGTACCCCCTTGAACACTCACCGGTATGTGGTAAGTTCCAGCTCGATCGGGGGCAGCTTCTGGCACGCCAGGGACCTGGATTACTGCCCCCAACTCCATCACCTGGCACTGGTCCTGGAAGTGCCCAGGCTCCCCGCAGTGCTAGCACACCAGCCCAGGCCTCACCTCTGCACTGCGGGGGAAGGAGCACTCACCTGCGAGGAAGGCACAGAAACACATGGGAAAGAGGGGGAATGGGAACTACAGGCTCGGGGAGCTGGCTGCAGGGGAATTGGCCCCTGCTTCCGTGGTGTGGGGTGGGGGGGACAAGAGGAAGGGGGCACAGAATGAGAGCGAGAGAAAGAGAAGCTGGATGTCCACCTGCCAGAACCACTGCCAGAAGGTCCTCTGCCAGCTCAATGGCCCAATCCAGTGATGCCGGGTGGTGGCATTGGACCCATTCTGCTGTCCCCCTCAGCAGCCGTGCGATGAATTGCTCCAGCACCACTGCATTGATGATTCCCTTGACGTCGCTGTCATCCACTCTCAGCCACCACCAGCAGGTGTCCCACAGCTGGTGGCCCTAGGCGAAGGGTCGGCCGACCTCCTCCAGCGTCAGGTCACAGAAGTGCTGCTGATGTTGCTCTGGGGGAGTGACTGACTTGCGTACACCAAGTCGGCGTACACCAGCTGATTCTCTGCAGGTAGCTACTGAGCTGCAAACTATGCTTCGCCAATCAGGACCGGTAACAGGCGGGCCACTCTCTGCTCGTCCGGCCACTCCCATGGCTCCACAGACCACTTGAACAGATCCATAAATAGCTCCAGGTCATTGTGCGGTTCCATTTTTGTGAGGATGACGTGTGGGAATCCTGCAGACTCTGGGGCTGGTGTACCTGCAGGGTTGATGAGATGCAGGAGTGCCTGGCGGTCGTCCTGCTGGGCCTGCAGCAGAGTCTCGAAGCACCACTCCTGCTCTGTCCTTATTGCAACCAGCACCTGGTGCTGGTTCTTTTGGGTGGCAGTGAGGGCATGAATCAGCTCACTGAATGGGGAGGACTCTATGGCAATGGCTCTTCCAGCATCCCAGCTTTCAGCACCAGTGTAATGACGTCCCTAGTACAGTGGGCACTGAAACAGGCAGGCAGGATCAAGGTCACTTTCTTTTTTATTTTTAACTGTTAATTAACCCAAAACACAGTTTCAAAATAAACTTAGATGTGCCACTGCACAGATGTGATTTCAGCCAGGGGAAGTTCACTCTCTGCTCCTCTCCCCTTTTATCTGCACCTTCTCACTGCACACAAACACACACAGAAAGCACATTAATTTACAACAGGTGCTTCCACTTTGCCACTCACCTTTCCTGGCCTTGCTCTCCATTCTCAGACCAGTGCTTGACCACGCCCTTGCTGCCACACTGCCATTAAACTATTATTTGATTATTTAGGGTATATCTTGAGTCATGTCGCTTATGTAATTCAGAAGTCTTAGGGAGTAAATCTATTGTCTTTATTACTGGCAGCCTCTGATGTTAACTTGGCCTGATATATTGAACTCTAAAACAAGCCAAAAAAAAAAAATCCTCTACCTTTATGACCAGCATTTAATTTGATCAGGGATTGGATGAGTTAACATTTACAGCTGACCTGGGGTTCTAAATACTGCCTTCTTTTAGAAAATAATTCCCCTCAGCATAAGGAGAAACAGTGATATGAGATTGGGGCCAAAAGAGCACAAAATTATGTGACTTCTGAAATGGTGTCTACTGCAAAGAGTGTGGTATTGTACTGTATTCACAGTCACCATCACCCGGTTTGAACGCTGTATTTCTACATAGAAGTGTTTTTGTTTGGGAGGCATCAATAGATTCAAGGCTACAAACTGGTAGCATATTTGTACTAGTGCAAGGATATGACAGCAAAACGCTTCTGTTAATCAACCTGGAAAAAAAATTCACTGTAAATGTCAATGGATGGTATGCAACTTTATAGCATAAGGTGAAAGTTGCACAGAAATAAATTACACTTTACATCAAAGGAAAGGAGTGGTTTCGAATTTATATTACAGCTGAATGTTACAGATTGTTACACCGTGTTTTTCCGTGGTGCAGTTGACCAATCGACATGTCAGGTCTTCCTGCTGCTTTCTAACATTCTAAAAGTTTAACACCAGTTTGTGCACACATTTATGGAAGTACAGGCCATGATGGATCAATGCAATGCCATATAGATGAAAGCATTTCGGGTTATTATGGTGAACAAGCATGGATTGATTTGATTCCTTTGTACACAATAGGCTCAGGGAAAGAGTGCACATGAGAGATAGAGAGACTGAGGCATGCTGAGAGAGAGAGAGATGTCAAAATCTGGTGATATTTACACACAGGTTATCCCTGTCAGTGCAAGCTCTTACTGCCAGGCCTGATATAAATTATTGAAAGTGCTTACACTGGGGTTCGAGTTGATGTCTGATGAACACCAACAGCTTCGATGATTAATTTGGACTGTGAAGCAGCAGAGTGAAAGAGACTGGGATAAGTGAGCAGCTATAAACTTTTAATCATGCTTTCTTCTCCTTTATTGTAGCAACCGCCGCTTATCCAGGTAATCATCTTTCTCCTCGTTAATATGAAAGAACATCTACAAATTTCTTTTTGATTAGTTTACAGGACTGTGCCTGTGTGTTTTATTAGCCCCATCAAAGCAGCCCACTTTGAAGCTCATCTCGGTAAACTTCAAGCCGACTCCAATTATCTCCTCTCAGAAGAGTTCGAGGTAAGATATTTCAGTTGGCTTTAGTGTCTACTGACCCTGACACTGACTCTAGGAGGTGACTCTGACACCAACTCTGACACTGACTCCAACATCGACACTGACACTGACTGACTGTGACAGTCTGTGATTCTGACTCTGACACTTGCCTGTGACACTAACTCTGACACCAACTCTGACAGTGTCAGTCAGTGTCAGTCAATGACAGAGTCAGTGTCTCAGTCAGTGTCCGAGTAACTCTGACTGACACGGACTCTGACTGACTTTGACTGTGACACTGATTGTGGCACAACATAAAGTTGTAGTGCCAGAGTGTCAGAGTCAGTGTGAGAATCAGTGTCAGTATCAGTGTCAGTGTCAGTCAGTGTCAGAGTCACTCTGACACTGACTGTGACACGAACTCTGACACTGATACTGACTTTGATTTGCACACTGACTTTGACTCTTACACTAGTTGCATGTGAGCACTACAACTTTATGTTGTTTATATCATTTATATTATAAAAGGTCATACATACGTAGCGCTGTATAGATGCCTCATCATCTTTTTTTTTTTTTCTTTCCCACAGGATCTTAAGGATGTGGGACGGAACCAAGCTCTGGATGCTGCCCGTTTACCTGAGAATCGCTGCAAGAATCGATACAACAATATACTGCCATGTAAGTCACCTTAATAAGAAGCCATAAATGGAACCATACTCTGTCTGAGAAGAATTAGGGCGTGAACATGTGTTATATGTACTCAATCACCTTCCTGTCAGAAATCTAGATTAAGAGTCACATTTTTTTCACAGATGACACGACCCGTGTGAAGCTTTCATGCTTAGAGGATGACCCATGCTCAGACTACATCAATGCCAGCTTCATCCCAGTGAGTCAGCGCACCTTTATAAAACACCACTGTAGCTGCTGTTCACTGTTGTTTGATGTTAAAAATAGCATATGATGAGAATTTTAACCCTTATTGCTTTCATGTGTCAAGGCTATTCACTATTCACTATTTGTGCTCACTACATAGGGTACACCCACATAACGGTGTTCTAGTGCAATGTTTGCCCAATGGAGTGCTTTTTCAGATTCACAGAAAAACAGTGACTCCAATAAAAGCATACTGAATAGTGGTAATGCTTGACAGAAATCTGGATATGGAGTTAGATTGAGAGCAAGCCAGAGGTGGTGATGGCAACGAAAAACTTCCTGAGACAATATGAAGAAGAACCTTTCAGACAAACCAGATTTGAAAGGAAACCCATAGCTAACATTACTCGCTATTGTTCACTGACTAGCCTGTTGCTAATACTATTCATAGCCACTCTTTAAGTAGTGTGCTTAAAGTAGTTTTTATGAGCTTTACATGCTCTGTCAGATCAAAGAAGAGAGACATCTTCAAGGCGGCGTCTGTGTTTATTTCCACTTCAAACATCAAATGTGCCGAGGTGGAAAATGATGTTATTACAGCTTTCATGGGGACATCATTAGAAGAACACCGTATCATTATTAGTAAGATTTGAATCTGTATGCGAATCTGGCTGATTGTCATGGAGATCCCACATTATTGAAATACTGTATGTTATTCAATTCCATATTGTATTGAACTGTCTGTATTACAGACATAAATTTTCCTTCACCTCTTCACTTCCATTCTTAGATAACTTGTGGGGTTTTTTTGAACATCAGAAATAATATGTAACTGATGTCTCTTTTTTAAATTTTGTGTACCAGGGAAATAATTTCAGGCGGGAGTACATCGCCACGCAGGGGCCGCTCCCAGGCACGAAGGATGATTTCTGGCGCATGGTGTGGGAGCAAAATGTGCACAACATTGTCATGGTGACGCAGTGCGTTGAAAAGGGCAGGGTGAGGAGCAGAGAGAGGCATCACTAACTGGTGCCATAGAAACACATCAACATCAATACACACACACACACACACACACAGCTCACAAGCAGAGTGAGGGAGACAGCCACAGGATATTAGTGACTGATCATTAGCAGAGCTAGTGATTATGGAGTCAGGTGGGTTATTTGATACAAAAGAGATGCATGTTTCTAACATGTGACTCTGTGTGTGTGTGTGTGTGTGTGTGTGTGTGTGTGTGTGTGTGTGTGTTTTGCATGCAGGGGAAGTGTGATCAGTACTGGCCTGTGGACAGGGAGCCATTATACTACGGTGACCTTGTGGTCGACATGCTCTCCGAGTCCGTCCTGTCAGAGTGGACAATCCGCGAGTTCAAGATATTCTGTGTGAGTGCACCACACTGGCACTGGATTCTCTACACTCAGATTATTTTCCTCACAATATTAATGAACTGCAATTAGATAGATAGATAGATAGATAGATAGACAGACAGACAGACAGACAGACAGACAGACAGACAGACAGACAGACAGACAGACATAGATAAACAGATAGATAAACAGAGAGATCAACAGAGAGATCAACAGAGAGAGACTTAGAGATAAACAGATGGATGGATGGATGGATGGACACAGATTTAGATAGAGATAAACAGAGAGACAGACAGACAGACAGATTTAGATAGAGATCAACAGACAGAGATCAACAGATAGATAGATAGATAGATAGATAGATAGATAGACAGACAGACAGAGACAGACAGATAAACAGACAGATAAACAGACAGAGACAGATTTAGATAGAGATAAACACAGACAGACAGAGATTTAGATAGAGACAGATAGATATAAACAGGCAGATAGAGATCAACAGAGATTTAGATAGACAGAGATAGAGAGACAGACAGATGGATAGAGACAGACAGACAGATAAATAGATATAAACAGAGAGATTTAGATAGAGATAAACAGACAGAGATAGAGATCGACACAGATTTAGATAGATAGATAGATAGATAGATAGATAGATAGATAGATAGATAGATAGATAGATAGATAGATTAAACAGACATACATACATTTAGATAGAGATAGACAGAGACCAATTTAGAGAGAGAGACAGATAGATAATAGATGGAGATGTAGACAGAGACAGATAGAAATATATAGAGCAATAGAGAGATAGACAGACAGACAGACAGCGATAGATAGAAAGACAATTTAAAAGCATGGTAATAGTTTCAGTATCAATATTGGAAAGAAAACATGGTATGGTCTCATCTCATTTCTTGACAGAACGTTCCTGATGTTCTTCTGAAACATCATGTGATGCGATATAAGTGAAGTGCAGAATACGAGCTAAACTCCTTCAGGAGATCAGTAAGATACACTTGAAGTCGATTTGCGTGTTGAACATCATACGCAAGACTTTGTAGGTCAGTCAGTGTAGAGTTTAACAGACAGGAGCGGAATATCCAGCGGAAAGAGACGCGACCCTAAACCAGGAGCTTGAGGAACGCCTTATTGCACAGTTCGTCCCTTTAAAACAAATCAATTTTTTAAAAAATGCAGGCAAATACACAGTGAAATGATGCAAAGTAACGGAGCAAAACGCTCTTCTAGAGAGCTTCTAGAATTTCACACATTCAGTTCAGAAGGTTTTTTTTTTTTAATAAAAATGTGGCTCTCTGCTGCTTTTAAGAATCTTAACTGCTATAAAGACGTTTTCTCTCAATGATTTTGCTTGTCAAATATCCAGTCAGTCAATCATGTTTCATACATTTCCAGTAAAGAAGTGCATATATTTGGACAAAAGCAGGTAAACACACATGTATTTTATCAAAAAAAAACCCTGTCACAACCCTTTTTTTTTTTTTTTTAACTAATTACAGAAGATTTCAAAAGTTCAGACTGAGGCCCACGGCCGATCAGCTTTAACTTCTGCTTATAAAATCAGCACGTATGTTAACGTGCTGAGAAACGCCTGGCAATGCAGCTGTTTTCACTTCTGTACCAGATAGAGAACTTCTGAGAAGATAAACCCAACAACTTCTGCTATACCAAGAACTATATTAACTAATCCCCCACCCCCAAAGTATTCACACATGCACTTTACAAAATGACCAGAATGAGATTTTTCTCCCCCCGTTTTTCCATAACGATGTGGAACAGCGTCAATAATTAGCACACGTGTTAAAAACATGGCAAGATGATTTATAATAATCGGGGACGGGGGGGGGGGGGGGTGACAAAAAAAAAAAACTTTAACACATTTACAGAAACGTGCAGAATAAGGAGCTGTTCGGTGAATAACTCCATCTCCCGGTTCACAAAGATAAAGGATATCACATGCACGATGGCACGCGCTTTGTTTCCTTGTTATGAGGATCATAATGATTTTTATGGCTTGAACTTTGAAATAAACGCGAAACTATAAGCCTGTAAAATGGTTAAATAGGGACGGTGCGCTTTAGTTAACAAAACACCGTCATTTAGATCAAATGAAACCAAGTATTAGTTTTGCATTTTCAGATTATGTTTCCTGAAGAGTAGACACTGAAAGAGAGAGAAAGCTTTGAATTATCAAATTAGTCACATGACAATCTGTTCATAAAACGCCAGGCGTAAATGCCTTCAGTCCGCGGTCTCTGATGAGTTTACTCTTTAAAACAACGTGGCGTGCTACGGTATCAGCTGCTCTCGTCCTACAGGAAAGACAACTCCCAGCTTTCTGCAGCACTTCCTGCAAATCAACGCTTCACGTGTATGGTACAACAGGCGCGCTGTTAGAATACTGGGAAAATGACGAAATGTAAAACGACGAGGCTTCCGACGGGGTCGCAAACGATAATTAGTTCATTAGCAGTTCTCCAGCCTGCTAGCTGAGGTTAATGAGATCAGCAAAAAAAAAAAGGCGACATTTTACCTCATTAGGTCTCTTTAATAGAACTTTTAAAACACACCCGAGATAGATCGATAGATAGCAATTAATAAAAGTAGCTAGAAATAAGCTCACTGGCCACTTTATTAGGAACACCCATCCACCTGCTGCATGTTTTACGCAGGTCTCTAATCAGCCGATCCCTCGACGGCAGCACGATGCATGAAAATCAATCAAGAACTTCAGTTAACGTTCAAACGTCAGAATGGGAAAAAATTCTGGATCTCGAACCCTGCGTCCGAAAATCAGTCCCGTTGTGGACTGTATAGCGCGGTTGCCATTTTATAGTGCTGTCTGAATGTATAGTGAGAATTACTGCACCCTATATAGTGGACTCAAAGTATCCCACAATGCATCACGAAAAGTAGCGTACAACCGATGGTCACTAACCAAGCGATATACCGTACACTACCGTTCAAAAGTTTGGGGTCACCCAGACAATTTTGTGTTTTCCATGAAAAGTCACTTTTATTTCCCACCATAAGTTGTAAAATGAATAGAAAATATAGTCGAGACATTTTTCTGGCCATTTTGAGCATTTAATCGACCCCA
>JANZXT010000014.1:6887436-6897794 GCA_027575915.1 Betancurichthys madagascariensis | reverse complement strand
GTTTTTGCTTCAGTGACCACCGGAGCAAAAACTCAGGTGTGGGAGGAGTTTGGTGAGGCCATGGAAAGCGACTTTTGGTCAGCCTCAAGGAGATTTTGGCAAACCATCTGGCAGCTCAGGAGGGGGAAGCAATGCTCTGTTCCAACTGTCTACAGTGGGAATGGAGTGCTTTTGACCTCAACTGGGGATATTGTCCAGCGGTGGAAGGAATACTTCAAGGATCTCCTCAATCCCACCTTTATGTCATCCGAGGAGCATGCAGAATCTGAGGGCAATTGGGAGGACTTCCCCATCATGGGGGTTCTTTTCATAACTTTTATGGACAGAATTTCTAGGTGCAGCCAAGGGGCAGAGGGTGTCTGGTTTGGTGGCCTCAGGATTGCGTCTCTGCTTTTTGTGGATGATGTAGTCCTGTTGGCCTCATCAATCGGTGACCTCCAGCAGGCACTGGGATGGTTTGCAGCCACGTGTGAAGCAGCTGGGATGAGGATCAGCACCTCCAAGTCTGAGGCCATGGTACTCAGCCAGAAATGGGTGGAGTTCCCACTTCAGGTCAGGGGTAGTTGCTGCCTCAAGTGGAGGAGTTTATGTATCTCAGGGTTTTGTTCACGAGTGAGGGTAGGGGGGAGCAGAAGTTGGACAGATGGATCAGGGCAGCGTCAGCAGTGTTGCGGATGCTAAACCAGTCTGTTGTGGTGAAGAGAGAGCTGAGCCAAAAGGCAAGGCTCTCAATTTACTGGTCCATCTACATTCCCACCCTCACCTATGGTCACTAGTTATGGGTAGTGATTGAAAAAATGAGATTGCAGATACAAGCGGTCAAAATGAGTTTTCTCCGCAGAGTGGCTGGGTTCTCCCTTAGAGATAGTGTGAGAAGCTCAGCCATTCAGGAGAGGCTCAGAGTAGAACTGCTGCTCCTCCATATCGAAAGGAGTTAGTTGAGGTGGTTTGGGCACCTTGTTAGGATGCCCCATGGACGTCTCCCAAGGGCGGCTTTCTGGGCATGCCCCACTGGGAGGAGACCCCGGGGCAGACCCAGGACATGCTGGAGAGATTACATCTCTCAGCTGGCCTGGGAACGCTTTGGTATTCCCCCAGAAGAGCTGGTGGAGGTGGCCAGGGAGAGGGAAGTCTGGGCTGCTTTGCTTAGGCTGCTACCCCCGTGACCCAAATCCAGATAAGCGGTAGAAAATGGATGGATAAACAACCAAAGTGACAATATAGAGGGATCTTCTTTACAGCAATATTGCGGGTAATATCTCTGTGTAAATTGCTATTGTCTCTCAGTGAAGCCATCTATCCAGATGGGACCCAAAATTCCTCCCAGTAAAACACAGTGTACTTGTTCACTGAAGCCAGTTTGCGTTAAATGATTGAACACAGCAATACTGCAGTGAGATACTTGATCATTTGACTTGCTAAAATATTGAATTTCACCAAAAGTGAGGAATGTTGTATTACATTTAATATTGAAACATTTCATTGCCATATTTTAATGAAATTTTAGGGAAGGCCAGGCTTCCCATGTAATCCTAAAACCTGTGCTGCTTCTGTTTCTGTTCAGAATACATTACCTGTTCGTTCTGAATAATGTATTTGCATTTGGTAACATAATCTGTCTAGTCAGCCTTGCACATGGTACTTATATACCTTGTCCATAAGGAATAAATCCTACACTGACGTTGAAATGAATCTTCCTAATATAATCTTTGTATGAAGATCAGCTTTGGCAAGGGCAATAAAAGTCATTTTCTTACCAACACTTGGGAGATTCATCAGCAAGCTATTAGCTGCTGATTTATCAGGACTGTAAAAACTCAGTGGTGCTACGTCAAATTCAGTCCATGCTTGACTTTTATCTAAACTAATTTTCCTCTAAAGACTTAAATCACAGTGATAATGTAAGAATATGTAATTTTGCCTCTGAGCAGAAAGGGCTTTCTGTCTCTTGTGGTTAGTGGAACATCGCCTTCTTTAAGAAGTCAACCATTTGCCAAATTGGGCTATTTTTAAGACAAAGGGGGCAAAGATGTGTGTGGACATCATGAGCTGCTCCTGTGTATAATACCACAGTGTTATCCTCTCACTTCCTCTCATTTTCTTTTTTGCAAGTAAGTTTCTCAAGACTAAATTTCTAGTGGGTTTCTTTCTTTCTTTCTTTCTTTCTTTAGCAAATGTGCCATGGATCTGAGGAGGCTAGGGATTAAATGGTTTCTGGTTTCACAGTTGTCAATATACCTGCCAAAGACACACAAACTACAAACATGGACACTCAGAACTACAAGCCCCAAGATCCACAGCGCCCTCTGTCACCAGAGTATTAATCACAGTTGACACTCATCTCCCTAATTAGCTCTTCCCCTACTTAAGTCACTTGCAAACACCACTCCCATGTGAAGTATCGTTCTGTTTCATTTAGTCCATACCAAGCCTTTCTATTTTCTATCTGGCTCTCGATTTTCTGACCTTTGCTAGCCTTATTTTGTTTATGCTCTTTATCTCATCTATTCTATGTTGTTTGCCGATCGCCCGACCCTCGCTTGCTTCCTGACCTCACTTCTAGTCTATCATTTTGGCATCATTGATAGTCTGCTCCCCCATTCTCCTCTGCATTTACGTCCATAAGTGCCTGCATTCTGACAGGATACTTCGCCACCATAGATGTAGGAAGAGGCGAAGCAGACTGCTTTGAATGCTCAGGAACGCTTATTGGGAGAACATCAACAGATGCTAGCGGATTTCAACACCTGTATGACGCAACTAGCAACCGTGATGTTGCAGGCCCTCCTATTGCACCCTGAGTCTCTTTCCAGCCCCGCGCTACAACTTTCTGCACCCAAGAAACTTGCTGGAAATGCTCAATGCTCCATGTATTTCACTACCCTGCTGAACCTCTCCAATAAACATAAGATCACCAAATTCCTTTCTTTCCTCACTGGCAAAGTGCTATGCTGGGCAAGTGCAGTGTGGAACAAGAACCAAGAGCAAGCCACTTCTTATGAACAATTCCTCTCTGTTTAAGAGTTTTTGACCATGAACCGGAGGGTATCAAAATCGGTGAAAGTCTGCTCTCCATTTCACAAGGTCCTCGAAGTGTGGCAGAATATGCTCTCGACTTCAGAATACTAGCAGCAGCCAGTGGATGAAGCGAACCTGCTTTGAAAGCTGTCTTTCACTAAGATCTACGTCCTGCAATTCTTAATGAACTAGCTTGCTGGGACAAACAACTCATGCTGGATTCTCTCATCAATTTAGCCATTCGACTCTCATCTGTTGGCACACCACTCCTCCATTCAGGAAAGCGCTAAACCTATCACAACTTCTGAGGACAGTTCACCCATGGAGGTCTCACGCACCTGGCTGCCCCGCTCTGAGTGCGAGAGAAGGAGAAGGGAGGGTTTGTGCTTCTACTGCGGGAGCTCCGAGCATTAGCTCAACCACTGTCCCATTTGTCCATCCTGTACAGCTCCAGCAGAAGTTTCTACATGCACTGTGAGTCCAGTGAGAGAATTTAATTCCAAGTCTTTTAAAGTGCCAGTATTACTGAGGCTGACCGACTCCACACACGTCCTGTGTGCTTTTATCGATTCAGGGGCGGAAGGGAACTTCATCAGCCGCTCTATCATGTAGAAATTCAACCTGCCCACGGTCTCTCTGCAAAGCGCATTCAGCATTAGGACCATCAATGGAGGACCAATAGGAGATGGCTTCGTCACTTCGTGGACCACGCTGCTCCACATCCAAGTGGGCATTCTGCATTCTGAACACATCTTGCTCTATGTCACTAATACTGTAAGTCATGAGCTTATTCTCGGCTATCCATGATTGCAGCTTCACGATCCCTTGATTTCATGGCAGAACAAGGAGATTCTCCAATGGTCTCCAACTTGTTTTCAGAACTGTATCTCACATCTCCAAGTCAATTTTTCATCCACTACTGTGGAGAGTCCTCAACCTGACTCCCTGGATGGCATCCCGGAGTGTTACATGGACCTGCAGGAGGTCTTTAGCAAGGGAAAGGCATTCAGGCTACCACCACATCGGCCATATGACCGCACTATTGACCTACTGCCAGGCATGTCACCACAGGGCGTATCTACCCCCTGTCCCAGAAGGAAAACACTGCCATGGAGGAGTACATCCAAGAGGCCCTTAAGCAAGGATGCATCCACCCATCCAAATCTCCCGCTTCTGCAGGCTTCTTTTTCATGGAGAAACGAGGCGGCGGACTCCAACCATGTATCGATTATAGAGGTTTGAATCAGGTATCGGTAAAATACCCTTACCCTCTTCCACTAGTTCCTGCAGCACTAGAACAACTTGGATCAGCTACGATCTTTTCCAAGTGGGATCTCTGCAGTGCATACAACTTGATCAGGATCAAAAAGGGCGCTGAATGGAAGACTGCCTTTAGCACGACTGCCGGCTATCTTGAGTACCGGGTGATGCTGTATGGTCCTTCTTTAGTGCCTAGCGTGTTCCAGTGCTTCATCAACGATGTGCTACAGGACATGCTAGGTAGATATGCCATTACATACATTGATGATATCCTGAACTACTCCCTTGATGAAGAAAGTCACAAGAAGCACGTCAGAACCATTCTGAACTGCCTGCTGAAAATCACCTCTACGTCAAAGCCGAGAAATGGGAGTTTTATCAGGTTCAAATCTCTTTCCTAGGATATATTATAAGTGCTGAAGGAGTTAGCATGGACTCCTCCAAGGTTTCCGCGGTTACATCCTGGCCCACACCTACTTCTGTGAGAGAGCTTCAACACTTTTTGGGGTTCGCAAATTTCTATTGCTGGTTCATCAGGGGCTTCAGCATTATAGCTACCCCTTTAACAACTTTGCTGAAGAAGGGACCAAAGCGCCTCCAGTGGAACCCCAAGGCCGAGGAAGCATTTCAGCATCTCAAGCAGGCCTTCACGTCTGCTCTGGTCCTCCAGCATCCAGATTCCACTAAACCATTTACAGTAGAAGTGGATGCATCTGACATGGGTGTAGGCGCGATTCTGTCTCTCTGGTTTGGTGAGAAACAGAGACTACATCCCATAGCTTTCTTCTCAAAAAAAACTTTCTTCTGCAGAGACGAACTACGATGTTGGCAACAGGGAACTGCTTTCCATTAAGCTAGCACTTGAAGAGTGGCAGCATTGGCTCGAAGGGTCCACCCACCCTTTTATCATTCTCATGGACCACAAGAATCTGGAATACCTCAAGAAAGCCAAGAGGCTAAACCCTCACCAGGCCAAGTGGGCACTGTTCTTCACGAGGTTCAAATTCATCATTTCGTTTCACCTTGGCTCGAAGAACACCAAGACTGATGCTCTATCTCGCAGTTTTAGTTCCATGCACCAAGATTTTGTAAACCACCCCATTCTTCCAACTCAATGTTTCATACAATCCATCACCTGGGACCTGGACCGAGAGATAAGGAATGCTCAACCACAAATTCTTCCAAATAACCTCCCACCTGGTCTACTCTACATGCCCAAGTGATTTTGAAGTTGACTAATCACATGGGCCCATTTGTCACCTGCCACAGGTCATCCTGGCAATCATCGCACCCATCTAATGCTAAAGAATAAGTATTGGTGGGAAAACATGCTTACTGAAATTAACTAGCTTCTTATTCTATGTGTGCTCAGGCTAAAGTTCCTAGATCCCCTCCAAATTGTGCCCCCTCCCTGTTCCTCAGAGACCCTGATCCCATATAGCCATTGACTTCATCATGGGCCTCCCTCCCTCAGGTGAGAACACTACCATTATGTTAACTGTTGACTGCTTCTCAAAGGCTCTTAAACTCATCCCCTTACCGGGCATCCCAACAGCATCTCAGACAGCAGAACTCCTCTTCCAGTATGTGTTTGGGTACTATATTATCCCAGAGGATATAGTCAGGCACTGGGGTTCACAATTAATTTCTCACTTCTGGACCTGCTTTATGGAGAGGTTAGGGATCACAGTGAGTCTTACATCAGGCTACCACCCACAATCCAATGGCCAGGTTGAGAGAGCCAACCAGGAAATTGGCTACTTCCTGAGAACCTTCTGCATGCACAACCAGGGGGACTGGGCACGTTTTCTCCCATGGGCTGAGTATGCACAAAACTCCCTCAGACACTCCGCAACACAATTAACACCATTTCAGTGCATACTTGGCTATCAATCACCCCTGTTCTCCTGGGACGATGCATCAAGCCAAGTACAGGCCATGGAGGATTGGTTTGCATGCAGCCAAATGATATGGGAGGAGGTTCACCAATGTCTCAAAACAATCAATGCTAAGTATAAAGAATATGCGGACAAACACAGAGGAGAAAATCCAGACTTTTCCCTGGGCAACAGAGTATGGGTGGCCACCAGAAATCTTAGAGAGCCCAACACCTGCAGAAAGCTTCAGCCACGCTACATTGGGCCATTCAAGGTATTACAGCACATTAACGGCATTTCCTACTGCCTAGAACTCCCCCCTCACAGCAGATTATCCCCCATGTTTCATGTCTCCAACCTTAAACCAGCTATCCTAGGCCCTCTTGTTGAAAACACTCCAGTCCAAGAACACCCTGAACACCTTCTAGAGGGGGAACCCATCTACCAGGTAAATAAGATCCTCAACTCCAGATATAGAAGAGGACAGGTCGAAAACCTGGTAGATTGGGAAGGTTATGGACCAGAAGAACAAAGCTGGGTTCCTGCCAAAGACATCCTAGACCCCCTCCTCAGGCAAGAATTCCATGCCCAACATCCACACAAACCAGCACCTTGAGGAAGGGGGCGTCCTCAAAAAACTTCAGGTCCCAGAGGGAGCACCTTGGGGGGGAGCTCTGTCAGTAAACCTGCCAAAGACACACAAACTACAAACATGGACACTCAGAACTACAAGCCTCAAGATCCACAGCACCCTCTGTCACCAGAGTATTAATCACAGCTGACACTCATCTCCCTAATTAGCTCTTCCCCTACTTAAGTCACTCTCAAACATCACTCCCATGCAAAGTATCATTCTGTTTCATCCAGTCCATACCAAGCCTTGCTATTCTCTATTTGCCTCTCAATTTTCTGACCTTTGCTTCTATCATTTATGCTCTTTGTCTCATCTGTCTTACGTTGTTTGCCAATCGCCCGACCCTTACTTGCCTCCTGACCTCACTTCTAGTCTATCGTTTTGGGATCATCAACATTCTGCTTCCTTGCTCTCCTCTGCATTGACATACGTAAGTGCTTGCATTCTGACAGATGTCAACCAATAAAAGTAGCATTTGAAAACTCCTGACCTAGTGCATTGGTCTTAAAAATAGTTGAACACTTGGTGTTCAGCTGGAACAAAACAATAACAATAACAATAACAGACTGCCTACCTTTTTATTTATTTTTTAAATACTTTTTTTAATTTAATGATCTCCAGACACTTAAGCTGTCAATCCTTATGTTAATGAAGGAGTTCAAATATGTTGCTAATTTAGGTTTGTGTGTGTCTCATTTGTCAACTATTATTATCCCCCACCCAAATGAAGTTTGGCAGGGGGATACATAAACGGGTTCCATCCATCCAGCTGTCAATCCGGTCACGTTCTCTTTTCCGGGCTGTATCTTTAAAACTGCTGAAGATATCTTCATGAGACTTTGTATATGTATCAAGCAACATGTGAACTGGTGCCTTTTGCTATTTTTGATAAAAGTATTTTTCAAATTTTTACATAAATAGATTTTGACTTCAAGGTAGGTTTTGTTTCTGGAGCAGAACTTGAAAACTATGAGTGGTATGGTCTTGAAAGTTTGTCTATGTGTTGATTTAAGTAATGTATATGTGCCTTTTGAGGCTAACAAATGTGAGAAATTTTAATTGTTAGCTCACCTGGACCAAAGGTCTGGTGGGCTTATGCTATGGGCTGCTGAGGTTAGTGTAAAGAGGTAGGGTTGGTTTCCTGCAGCAGAACTTGAAAAATGTGACACATAATATCTTGAAACTTGGTATATAGGGTGGGGGATATCGATGACTCTGTCGTCTTATCAATAAAATGTACTGTTTTATAATCCTGAACTCCTGTCCTAACTAAACAGACATCCTCCTGAATGTCTTCTTGGCCATTGCAGTAGACAACCTTGCAGATGCAGAGAGTCTGACATCAGCTCAAAAAGAGGAAGAAGAGGAGAAGGAGAGGCGGAAGCTGGCTAGGTAATGTATGCTCCCATAGGAGAGTTAAGAAGTAATGTCTCATAAAATTAATAAATTCTGGCATCACAAAATTGAGTTGTAGTGATTATGCTTTACTTTAACATTTTTATTCCCTTGGAATGAAATTTTCTGTGTTTGAAGAAATACCATTTTAGTCTTGATAACTTCATGATATTTATATTAGCATTTATTTTAAAATTACATAACAATGGAAACATTGTGTTCATTACACAAAACATCAGATACACAAAGCAAAACTGTTCAAGAAAATTAAACTTTGTAAATCCTAATTCTACTTCCTTACATTTCCTTTTGAACTAGTGAAATCTGAGGCATGAGCATTTTGGATAGGTATTTATAATGGAAATTACAACATAGCAATGGAAACATTGTGTTCAGTACACAAAGCACAAGATACACAAAGCAAAAATGTTCAAGAAAATTAAACCTTGTTAATCCTAATTCTACTTCCTTTTGAACGAGTGAAATCTGAGGCATGAGCATTTTAGACAGGTACTTATAATTTAATGTAGATATCAGTGTGTTAAATGGCTCTCTTAGACTATGGGAATATTGCTGACTTTTCCTCTGATTTTAACAACAGACATTGTGGCAAAGCAGCTTTACGGAATTTTAGTGACTTTAAACATGAGCTAATTCTATCCCCAGTGAGCAAGCCTGTGGTGACAGTGGCAAGGAAAAACTTCCTCAGACAACATGATCAAGAAACCTTGAGAGGAACCAGACTCAAAAGGGAACCCATCCTCATTTGGGTGATAACAGATAGCATGATTATAACATTTTTAACAGTTTTAACATGAAGTCTGTTTTGTTGAAGTTATAAACTATTCATTAATGGAAACTTGAGTGCAAAACTGTTCATGACACCTGTAGTCCTCAGCCATAAAAGCATTACTGTAAGTGTCCAGAGCGTCTTCCAAGTGCGACTTTCGACTGTCCATAGGGGGACGTCCTCCACAGGAGTGATGTGATGAGACTCCAGCCAGACATAGGGCATCAGGATGGCTCAGACAGGTCCGAGGAGCAGAACAGGTCAGCATCTCGATTTCAGAATTGACATGTTCCCTCTTTCAGACACTCATGTTTCTGCTCAGATCTCATCATGTCTAGCAGACATCTCATCATGGATGGCAGCTCATCAGCTGAAATTTAATCCCAGCAAAACTGAACTGCTGTTCATCCCCACATCAGGATCTTGTAATCTCCCTGGACAACTCTCTGATCCCACATTTGGTCACTGTACGCAACCTTGGGGTAACAATGGCGAGTCATCAACTGTCCTTTTCTTCTCACATTGCTAATCTGACATCTATTCTCCTTTACAACATCAGAAGGATTTGTCTATTTCTATCCACACAGGCCACTCAGATGTTGTTCAGTCACTTATCATCTCGAGACTGGATGACTGCAGCTTGCTCCTGACAGGTCCGCCTCTGGGCGCCATTTGACCTCTGCAACTGATCAAAATGCAGCTGCAAGCCTTGTTTCCAACCTTCCTAAGTTCTCCCACACCATCCCATTGCTGCGCTCCCGCCACTGGCTTCCTGTAGTTGCTGTATCAGATTTAAAATCACTGGTGTTTGCCTACAGAGGAAAAAATGGATCAGCACCCACTTACCCCAGAACACTCATCAGACCTTGCACTGCACGATGCTCACTCTGATGCTCTAGCACTGCTCAACTGGTTCTACCACCTCTCAGGGTACAAGGAAGGCATGCATCAAGACTCTGTTCTGGTGTTTAGGTGATGGAATGAACCTCCCCTAGATGTCTGAACAGCTGAGTCACTGGCTGTCCTCAAATGATGTCTAAAGACCTCTCTCTTCATGGAGTACATAAATGAGCAATTTCATTAAAAACAAAACAAAAAAAACTTGTCTTCTTTTCTTACTTACCTCTCCAACAGAGTTTTTAGACTGATGGTATTCTTATTCTGTATCATAGTGAACCAGTATTAGGATGAATTTATTGGTTGAGACTTCAAAACACTTATGTAAGTGGTTCTGGATGAGGGAGTCTGCCAAATACCAATCAATGGAAAAAATCTCATCTCATCTCATTATCTCTAGCCGCTTTATTCTGTTCTACAGGGTCGCAGGCAAGCTGGAGCCTATCCCAGCTGACTACGGGTGAAAGGCGGGGTACACCCTGGACAA
>JANZXT010000014.1:6569750-6584127 GCA_027575915.1 Betancurichthys madagascariensis | reverse complement strand
GGAAAGTTGATATGTCCATAGAGTTTTGGAAACACGCTTTTGGGGTTTGCATGGTTGAAATCCCCAGCCAGGATGAGGAAAGCATCTGGGTGGGCTGTCTGCTGCTCACTGATGTGCTGATAGAGTTCATTCAGTGCTTCACTCCTGTTGTTATTGGAGCCGGGAGGGATGTATATTGCTGCCAGCAATATGGCTGTAAAACTCTCCTGTCAAACATCCCTAAAGATGACAAAGTTGTCATCCTCGGTGACTTTAATGTGAGGGTTGGAAGAGACTACAAACTCTGGAAAGGGACAGTTGGTAAGGAAGGTGTAGCAAACTGCAACTCCAATGGTTTGCTTCTGCTTACTATGTGTACCGATCACCAACTCATCAAAACCAACACACTCTTCCACCAGAAGAATAATTCACGACCGCTTGGCAACACCCTAGATCAAAGCACTGTTGCTTAATTGACTATGTTATCATCTGAGCATGTGACCAGAAGGAAGTCTTTATCACCTAAGCAATCACCAATGCAGATGACTGCTTGAATGACCATCGGCTTGTCTGTTGTATATTTGCTCTTAATGTCCACCACTAGAGGTGAAAGTTGGCAAAACAATTGAGGAGGAGGAGACTAAATGTCAACAAACTGAAAGATCCTGAGATGTGCAAACAACTGCAGCACTCCCTCCACCAAAACCTTCAGTCTGTCCATGGTGATAATGTGGAAAATTACAAAAGGCAGCTATTCTTTCAAGTAGTGTAGACTCTATAGGCTATAGCACCAGAAAACAACAGGACTGGTTCAATGAAAATGATCATATGATCAAAGAGCTTTTACATGAAAAAAGGAAGGCTTTCTGCACCTAGCAAAATGATCCCACCAATGAGGACAAGAAGAAAGTCCATCAGAATATTAAGGCTGAAGCTCAAAGGCAAACCTTTCAGATTAAAGACCAATGATGGGCAGACAAAACCAACCAGATTCAGGATTTTGCTGATAGGCATGTTAGTCATGGCTTCTTTAGTGCCACCAAGGCAATCTTTGGCCCTAGCATGCACAGTGTGACATCTGTGAAGGATAAAGATGGTACTCTTCTGAGGGATGCAAGGTGTATAAATTGATATTGGAAGGAATACTTCCAAGACCTCTTAAACTGAGAATCTTCTGTCAATGAGTCTATATATCCAGAGATACCCCAGTTGCTAGTGAATGGTGAGCTCAGTACAGAACCCAGCCTCACTGATGTTAAAGCAGCAATCAATCAGATGAGGAATGGGAAGACACTTGGTGGGGACAGAATACTGACAGAGATCTTCAAACGTGGCAAGAAGAACTCACC
The DNA here is from genome assembly GCA_027575915.1 of Betancurichthys madagascariensis. NCBI lineage: Eukaryota > Metazoa > Chordata > Actinopteri > Siluriformes > Ariidae > Betancurichthys > Betancurichthys madagascariensis. The sequence continues at coordinate 6,582,799 of JANZXT010000014.1, read as the reverse complement.
CATAGTCTCCATCATTTCACCCTTCTCATTTGGCAGAAAGAGAAGATAACCCCAAACCTAAGGGATGAAGAAATCATTAGAATATTCATGAAGGGTGACAAATCCTACTGTGGTAACTACCACGGTATTTCCCTCCTGGCAATTGCTGGAAATATCATCACCTGGGTTCCAGCTAACTGTCTACACCTTCACACAGAGGAGTTTTCCCCAGAATCCCAATGTGGCTTTAGGGCTAAAAAGGGAACAATCGATATGGTTATCATTGCCTGCCAGCTACAGGAGAAGTGCCAGGAGCAAGTCAGTGCCAGTCAGCCAGTCTATATGGCCTTTATAGATCTGACCAAGGCTTTTGACTCAGTCAACCATGAAGCTTTGTGGCAGATTTTGGCAAAATACAGTTGTCCTGAAAAGTTCATATCTATCATTAGACTTCTTCATGACAACATGTCTGCAAAAGTCCTCAGCAACACTGGTGAGAGTGAGCCTTTTGAGGTGAAGGTAGGCATAAAGCAAGGTTGTGTTATCATGTCCACTCTGTTCTCCATGCTTATATCGGATATCTCCCACCTAATACAGGGCAGACTCCCAGATGGCATGGAAGTTGTTTACAGGCTGGATGGAGGCCTATTCAATGTGAGTAGGCTGAGGGTGAAAACCAAGACTAATGTTACATTTGTGATAGAACTTCAGTATGCTGATGATAACTGTGTTTGCGCCACAATAGATGTCTTCAAGCAATCTTCAAACTATCTTGAATGCCACTGACAATGCATACAAGACCTTTCCATCAATGTCAAGAAGATAGCGGTCTTCCACCAGCCAGCTCCTGGTCAAGAAATAACCTATCCTTCTCTTATGATTGATGGGACTCTACTAAAGAATGTGCAGAATTTCCCCTACTTGGGCAGCTTTCTCTCTACAAAAGCAGATATCGATGATGAAATCCAACATTAGTTATGCCTTTGGTCGAATGCGTGAGAGAGTATTTGAAGAGACAGGCATGAGAACTGATAACAAAATATTGGTATATAAGGAAGTTGTTGTGCCATCTCTCTTGTATGGCTCAGAGTCCTGGATCACATATAGGCGGCACCTCAAGACTGGAAAAGAACCACCAGCACTGCTTCCTCTGTATCCTAGGCATCACTTGGCAGGATTGACGAACAAATTGCAGCATCTTGGAGGAGGCCAACTGTATTAGCATTGAGGCTATAATAACACAAAGTCAACTCTGATGGTTGGGACACATCCTGAGAATGGAAGACTCCCATCTCCCAAAGCAAGTCCTCTATGGTCAAACTGGCTCAGGAAGAAGGCCATGAGGGAGTCAGAGAAACCACTTCAAGGATAATTTTAAAGCATCCTTAAAGTCATGTAACATCAATGTAAACAATCAGGAGGGCCTTGCCCACAACAGACCAGGATGGCGAAAGGTGGTTTGTGAAGGCATGTCCTACATTGAGCTAGAGAGATGCCATAAGACTGAGCAGCCTATGACACAAGGAAAAAGAGAAGGCACCTCCATCAGTCACTGCTGACTATAACTGTAATCTATGTGGAAAATTGTGTGCCTCTCTCATTGCACTGACAGCCACCTCAGGGTGCACAAGTAAAATTCAAGTGTCTACAGTAGCAGTAGCAGCCATCCCACAGGGCTGTTGTGCAGCTGCTGAGGATGTGCTTGAGTGAACCTTTCCTGGGGCATAGAGGACATGCTAGAGAATCACTCCTGCCCCAGACATGGAGATTTCTTGGGCTAGGTAGGACATCATAAACAGTTTAGACCATGAATTTGAACTGCTGGGGTCTCCCTGCCAGATATCAGTCCAGGAAATTTTGTTATCCAGCACACTCTCCCACTTTGTCCATGTTCCCTGCTGCTGCATACCTACCATACTGGTGGTCTGTTCCTCCTCAGCATCTGCCTGCGCCTGTTTCAGGACTAGATGGTGTCGGTCACTGCCATGGGTATTATCATAGCAAGATGGTGTCAGTCACTGCCATGGGTATTATCATAGCTTCTATCCCTGCTTGTCCAGTTGCCACAAAGCCCTGTGTCTCCAGCTAACCCCTGTGTCTCCAGTTATCTCCAGGTGTTCCTGGGTTGTCCACTTCCTGTCAGTCTGCCTGCTGAAGCCATTCTAGATTCCCTGGAGTCATGATAGGGCAATGCCTCTCTTGTGGAAGAAACCCTGAACTCCTAATTGAGACTGCTGATGGGGAACTGGAGTTTGTTACTCCTCCCATACAATCATGCACTACTTAAGTTGACATCTGCCATCCCAGACATCTGCTGGAAATATAGTTACTGATTTTCCTCTCCAAAACATTGTTGCAAAACCTTTTGTATTAATTGCAGTCCAAAGCCATCTATACAGTTTCTAAGTGCATCTTTAGGCTGTCCATATGGGACCATCCTCAGCAGGAGTGAAGTGATGAGAACTCCAACCAGAAGTGGTGTATCAGGATGGATCAAGCAGATCCAGAGATCAGAAGCAGTCATGATCACTGGTACCTCAGGAGTAGCATGTGTAGAGAGAGAAAGATTGATTGTTGTTTCTATAACTGTGTCCTGTGTAGTCACAAAGTATAACTGTGTAACCAGGAAATTCATTATAGTTTTAGCATGAAGTCTGTTTTGTTGATGTTATCAACTATTCATTGATGGAGACTTGAGTGCAAAACTGTTCATGCCAACTGCAGTCCTAAAGTTATCATGTCAGTTGTAGTCCTAAGCCATAATAGTAAAACTGTAAGTGTCCAAAGCCAACTTCCAAGTGCAAGTTTTGACTGTCCATATGGGGCAATATGGAGAGGTGGTCTCCACAGGGGGTGATCTCTGGTGTGTCGGGGATCTGGACCAGTGCCCCCACCTCCATCACATGGTACTGGTCCTGGAAACAGGAGAGGAGACACAAACACAAGGGGAAGATGGGAGCAGGTGACCATGACTCGGCGAGCTGGCTGCAGGCGAGTCGATGCCCGTTTCCATGGTGCAGGGACAAGGGAGGGACAGGAGGAAGGAAGCAAGAGAGAGAGAGAAGAGGCAGGATGTCCGCCTGCTGCTGTAACTGCTGCCAGATGGTCCTCAGCCAGAGTGATGGTACTCTCCAGCATCACCAGGCAGTTGCACTGGACCCACTCCACTGTTTCTTCTGGCAGCTGAGCAATGAACTGTTCCAGTGCAATTGCGTCAATGATACCCTCGGCGTTGCGATCTTCTGCCCTCAGCCACCACCAGCAGGTGTCCCAAAGCTGTTGGTCAAATGCAAAGGACCAGCCAGCCTCTTCCAGATTCAGCACACGGAAGCACTGATGATGTTACTCTGGGGTGCAGCCGATGCATTGCAGAATGGCTCACTTTAAGGCCGTGTACTCCAGCCTGTTGTCAAGGGGGTAGTTGCTATGCACTGAGCAGTGCTTCTCCGTTCAGGAGCTGCAGAAGATGTGCTACTTGCTGCTCAACCAGCCACCCCCACACCTCCATAGCTTGCTCAAAGAGTGCAAGGAATGCCTCCGGATTGTTGTGAGGCCCCATCTTCATCAGTGTTACATGGGGGAAGCCTGCTAACCCTGCGGCTGGGGTACACACTGACGTGAGCAGGTTCCGCAACGCCTGGTGATTCTCCTACTGGGTGTGTAGGAGTGCTTTGAAGCACTGCTCCTGTTCAGTATGTAGGGTGACCAGCACCTGGTGCTGATTCTGTTGCACAGCGGCAAGGTTATGGATGAACTCCTCAAATGGCAAGAACTCCATGCCAGCGGTTCAGTTCAGTGTCCCAGGTTTCCGTACCAGTGTAACACTTTCTTTGGAGGTGGTGGAACACTGAAGCACTGGGACAGGTGGATTAATTGTCAGACGCTTTTTATTTCTGCTTTTCAGCTTTTCACTGCTTTACTCTTCTCACACACACACACACACACACACACACACGGCACTCAGGGAAGCTCTCTCCTCCTCTCTACTTCCTCACTCGATATAATCCCTATCACTGCACGACACACACCAGTAATTTGACACAGGTGTGATCATTTTGCCACTCACCTTCCCTGACCTCACCCTCCATTCACAAAGTGGCCACGCCCCCGCTGTCACAGTAACTATTCGAATAACTTTGCAAATGCAAATTTCTCAAACTTGTGTGCAGTCTTAATTGAAAAGTATAATGAAAATATATTTTTCTCAGTCTTTACTTAAAATAAAAATTGAAAACATATCAAAAACTGTGAAAATACATCAGATGTTTTAATACTTGATGAATTTAGAAACATTAGTTACTGTCTAATACAAAGGTAATTTTCCCTTTTTTTGCTGAATTGTTTGCTTACTTGTTACACAGGAAGTAACAAAATCACACCCACATTCTGAAGCAAAAGCTAATCCACCATTTTAAGAATAATTTATCATACTGGGGACTGTAGTGCATGTTTGAAAACAACCTTACTTTATATGGTATTTGTTTTCTGTGTGTATGTGTAGCTCAGACGTGGGTGAATATCATTTCCCAGTAATCCCTCGGGGACAGGCAGTTAAAGATGAAATACATGACAAGATGGTTACAGAGACTGAATGCCAACAAGAGCAGGACATGCTCTCCACTAAAATGTAACATAGTTTTACCAATATTCTCAATTATTTTACTTTCTCTATTCCCTGGTTTTGAAAACCAATATTATCCTGGAATGCTTCTCGTATGTGTATGTATATATGTATGTGGCAGGTTGGTGTTGCAGAATGACGAGTGTAAGCAGTTAGCTGTGATGGAAGACACAGATGGGTGTGGGAACAGAAGACCATGGCAATTTCCCCAACAAACTGTTCTCTGTCCAACTGCACTAAGTAATATTGTGCTTATATGAACAAATAAATAGGCATCACAGTCAACAGGTTTGTTGTAATAGAATTGTAATAATTGAAACTTTTTCCCTGCCTCACTCTCTCATAGGTCGAAGATCTTCCTTTCATCTAGACTGTCTGAGCAGACAGAGCAAAACTGAAACTTCACAAAAGACAGTTTTGCCCCTGCACTTTGTCCAGCATCAGGTAAAACATACCAAAAGTACATAGTCACTCTCTTATAAAACACTTTTATGTTCACAGGTTACGATACAGTCTCCTCTGAAAGTATTGGAATGGGAAGGCCAATTATTTTGTTTTTGCTATACACTTAAGACACTTGGGGTTTAGGTCAGAAGATAAAAATGAGATGATAGATGAATGTTACAGCTTCATTTCCTGATATTTAAATATAAATGTGTTATACAACTTAGAACATAGCACCTTGGGTGTCAAAGCACAGATTTTTTTTCAGGAGTAAAATGTACTGGAACAGACAGTCTTAAAGTAAATAACATTTAATATTGGTTGAATAACCCTTCTTTGCAATAATTGCATCAAAATTGGGACCCAGTGACATCTGCATTCTGCTTTTCCAGGTTTATACCACAGTTTCTTTCAGTTGTATTGGGGGGGGGTCTCCTTTCAGTCTCCTTTTCAGGAGGTGAAATGCTGCCCATTTTGATTAAGTTCTGGTGATTGACTTGGTCAGTCTGAAACCTTCTACTTTTTCATAGGTGCTAAAGAAGGCAACTGGATTTGCTTGAAATTCTTGAAGATGTTTCATCTCTCATCCAAAAGGCTTCTTCAGTTCTGTCTGACTAGTGGGGAGTCAAGACTCAGCTGACTTCAATGACTCACACGATGGCAGAGAGAGTCAGCGACCCACAGATCACCCTAACGACCCTCTAGGCTGCTAACATCGTTCACACCCAGCCTCCAGTGAACCTAACACCTACAGGATGATTGAGAGTGTCAATAACCCATCAAGAACTCTTCTTCGGTTTGCTTTTGGTTCACTAGAGGATAAATACCTCCCTACTCAGCAGACAGAACTGAAGAAGCCTTTCTGATGAGAGGTGAAATGTCTTCAAGAATTTCAAGCAAGTCCAGCTGCCTTCTTTAGCACCTACGGTTTACGATGACCTGGATGACTGAGAACCTTCATAGATATACTTCTACTTTTTCCCCCTGATGAAGTCCTTTGTTGTGTGTTTTGGGTTTTTGTCTTGCTGCATTTTAAAATTCCCTCCAAGTAGATTGGATGTATTTCTCTGTAAATTGTCAGACAGAATATTTCTGTAGGCTTCTGAATTCCTTCTGCAGCTACTATCATGATTACATAATCCATAAAAATGAGTGAGTTCGTTCCAGAAGCAGCCATGCAAGCCCAAGCCAACACACAAGTTCCACCATGCTTGGCCAATGAGCTTGTAAGTTTTGGATCATGAGCAGATCCTTTGTTTTCTCCAACTTTGGCCTTTCCATCACTTTGGTAAAAGTTAATCTTGGCTCCAGAACTTTTGTGGCTCATCTCAGTATTTCTTTGCAAATTCTATTCTGGTTTTCTGATTCTTACTGCTGATGAGTGGTTTGCATCCTGTGGTATGACCTCTATACCATTACAGTCAGAAGTTTACATGCACGGACATGAATGTCAATACTGGGTTTTCAGTGCTTTTTTGAACTGTTCTTTTTCTGTGGCAGAATGATTGCACAATATACATCCTTAATATAAAATAAAACAAGAATTCAGCGCACAAGTTTTAATTTATTTTGGGATTTATGAAATCAGCACAGGGTCAAAATTGTGCATAGAGGGTCAAAAATATACATCTATCACGCTTAATATCTGGCTAATTGATAAAACTTTTTAATAAAACTTTTCACCTTGGCCAGATGTTTTTGGTAGCCATCAACAAGCTTTATGCAGAATTCTGGTTGGATATTTGCCCACTTTTCTCGTCAGAATTTGTAGAGTTCGCTTAAATTTGTGTGCTTCCTGGCATGGACCTGTCTTTTAAGCAAAGTTCACATATTTTCATGTCACTGTAAACACTGCAATTGTATTTCTACTCTCAAAATCTTCTCCAAATGGTGGATTCTGTTACTTTCACTCATGCCATGACTTGTTTTTGTCCCATAAACAGATCTCTGGTCTTCATGGTGATTTGTCCTTTTTAATCAACAAATGCAGTGTTCACAGGCAAGATGCTAGTCTGTTGTTTCATTTTCATATTTTAATCTCAAACCTATATTTTTTCAGTGTATAGTAAAAAAAAAGAATTGGCCTGACTGTTCAAATACTTTTGGAGGGAACTGTATATGACTTAGATGTACTGTGCACAAAACATTTCTGTGACTTTTTGTGGTTCATTCTGCATTGAATCTGACTATTCTGCACCCCTCCAAAAGCTACCCCTTTCACAGTAAGAACTCTGAATGGTCCCTCTATTGTGGTCAAAATCACAGGCATTTAAAACTCCTTTCTACATAATGTTGTATGTGGACTTTTGATTGATTGATTGATTGATTGATTGATTGATTGATTGATTGATTGATTGATTGATGCTCAGTCTCTATATCAATGGAATTTTCCACTGTAACACTGATTGACTCCCCTGCATTTGGGAACTTCATAGACTGTCACCTCACTGAGAAGCTCCAGCTGGCATTGCACCCACAGGAGCAACCTCTGAAGGTCCAAGCTCTGGACAGAGGCCCCATCAGAGATGGGTCAGTCACTTTCTTCACCAAACCCATTTGTCTCCAAGTCAATGCCTTGCATCAAGAGGACATTTCAATCAGAGTTCCTGTCAAAACTGAATTCCTCACAGTGGTGAGCTTTCTGTGGATGCAGACACATGACCCACAGATTTCCTGGAAAGAACGAGAGATTAAATGCTGGTCCACTTTCATGCCAAGTGTCTCCTCACTCCCTCTATTAATGTGGCCCTCACCACCATTGAGAGCCCAGAAACCCAGGTACAAGTCCAAATTCCCCCTCAGTACAAGGAATATGAGGAGGTGTTTAGCAAGACCAAGGCCAGTGGGTTCCCACCATATGGTCCCTATGACTGCACCATTTAATTATTGGGAGGAGCTGCTCCCTCTCACAACTGAATCTACTCCTTGTCAGCAAAGGAAACTCAAGCAATGGAGGATTACACCTCTCCAGCTCTCCAGCATCTGCAGGGTACTTATTTGTGGAGGAACAAAGGGGTGGTCTACAGCCCTGTATCAACTATTGTAGGGTAAATCAAGTCATAGTTGAGTACTGCTATCCGTGACCTCCAGTTCCTGCAGCTCTGGCACAACTGTGAGAGGCCAGAATTTTCACCAAACTCAACCTTTGGAGCACATATAACCTGCTGCACATTAGGGAGAGAGATGAATGGAAAATGGCCTTTTGTACCACTTCTGGTCACTTTGAGTACTGTGTAATGAGATATGGACTATCTTTAGCACCAGCAGTCTTCCAGTGTCTCATTAACAATGTACTATGGGACATGTCAGGCAAGCTCATCATAGTTTACATCAACAATTATATTGATTTTTTTTTGTGTGTTTTTTTTTTTTTTTTTGTTATGCCCTGGCCTAGGGGAAACCTGAGTGTAGCATAAAAGTGACTTCCCCTTTCCCCACTCCCAAGGATGACCAGTGCCACAGCCAGTTGCTGTCTAAAACACAACTGGTTTATTTCAACACAGGTAAAATTAGCTTCAGGGTGAGCACAGCCCAAAATAACAAACAAAGGAATCTATTTAAATGTTCACTAACTTACCTGGACAATAAAAGAAAACAAAATAAAATACAGGGCTCTTACCTAACTCCCTAACATAAACAGCAGAAAACAGAGTGCAACAAAAAGGGCTTCTTACCCCTACAGTTACCTGGACTGCTTTTAGGGAAATATTTACAATGTTTATAACTCAAACACTTTAATCAGTTGACAACACAACAAGGCACAGTCCAGTTGAAAGTCAAAGCAGTTTCAAGAGAAAGTGAAGTGCATCCATCTTCTCCAGAAAGCATTTTAAAGAAGGTGCTATCAACCATGGTCCAATCAGTTGCTGCCACCTGATACACTGAAAATCCTTTAAAAAAAAAAGTCACAGGAACAGATGAGAAAGCACCCCCCCACACACACACACACCCCAAGGCAGGAAGGGAGAACAGCAAAAGCATCGAAATCCATAATAATATAGATTATGACCGAGGGTCATAACACTATTCCTCTGACAAAGCCACCCACGTCAAGAAAGTACTGGCTAGGATGTTCAAAAACCAACCTTTCAGAAAATGAGAAAAGTGTGAGTTCCATGTTCACAAAGTGACTTTCCTAGGATATATCATAGGACCAGAGGGGGTGCTTATGAACCAGAACAAGGTCACTGCAGTCACAAACACTTAAAAAATTGCAGTAGTATTTGGAATTCACCAACTTTTATTGCCATTTCATCCGGGGTTTCAACACTTTAGCATTGCCCCTAACTGCTGTCTTCAAGAAAGGAACCAAATGGCTACAGTGGAGCCCTGCAGCTGACCAAGCATTCTCACACCTCACGGAAGCCTTCACTATAGCACCAATATTAAGGCATCTTTACCCTTCCTCTATAGTAACTATGACCTTGGCAAACAGGGGCTTTTGGCAGTCAAGCTAGCACTATAAGAATGGTATCACTGGTTGGACAGGACAATTCACCCTTACATGATCTACACCGACCACAAAAACCTCAAATACCTCAAATCTGCCAAGAGATTGAACTCCTGTCAGGCTCACTGGGCATTGTTTTTTTGCAAGGTTTGCCTTCACCCTTTCTTACCACCCAGGATTCAAGAACACCAAAGCTGCTTCACTTTCCTATCTGTATCCAGCCTCACCTAGTAAACCCTCAGATGAGAGCATTCTGCCTGAATCTTGCTTCATCAGTGCTCTCACTTGGAGCATTGATAAGGAGATTGACAATTCTTCAGCAAGAATAATTACTTCACAGTGCCCAGTGGAGAAATCGTTTGTACCACCTGCCCTCAGAGACAAGCTGATCATGTGGGCTCACACCTCCCCAGCCATGGGACATTCCGGCACTCACAAAACCCATCAACTCCTACAAAGCAAATAGTGGGGGCCCTACATGCTTCAAGACATCAATAGATTTGTGTCGTCCTGCTCTATATGCACCCAGGCCAAAGTAACTCATACCCTGCCAGCATGTAAACTCCACCCTCTGCTTGTATCACAATGGCCTTGGTCACACATTGCCATTGATTTCATTATGGTTTATTTGGTTTATGGTTTATTTTTTATAGTTATTATTGCTTCTCCAAGTCACTACACTTCATACCCCTCCCCAGTATGCCAGCTGCCTTTGAAACCAGTGAGCAAATGTTTAATTATGTATTCAGATATTTTGGCATCCCAGAGGACATCCCAGAGGACTGGGCAGCTCAGTTCACATCTTGAGTTTGGGGATTTTTCCTGGAGAAGCTGGGCATCTCAGTGAGCCTGACATCAGGTTACCACCCAAAGGCTAAGAGTGAATTGGAGAGAAGAATCTAAGAGATTGGGTGCTTCCTGTGTACTTTCTGTGCTGATAACCAGGAGGACTGGGCACAGTTTTGTTTTTTTTCCCTGGGGCAGAGTATGCTCAGAATTCCCTCAAGCATGCTTCCACCAAGCTCACACCTTTCCAGTGCATCCAGGGGTATCAACCACCTCTGTTCCTCTGCAGTGCCAACCACACAGAATTACTGATAGTTGTCAGCTGGTTTTGAAGAAGCAAACATTTGTGGGAACAGGCACATCAACATCTAGAGCACTCTGCCCAGGTAAATAAAGAGTTTGTAATTGAGACCATGGGGAAACACCCAGCTATTAACCAGGAGACTGGGTATGGCTCTCCACTTGAGACATACAAGTCACTAAGGGATGCAGACTGTTGGCACACCATTATCTTGGCCTTTAATGCATGAAGGAGGTAACATACAAGCTGGACTTACCACACCACACCCGTGTCCTTTAATGTTTCCCACGTGAAATTAGTCACTCCAGGTCCCCTTGCAGAAGGCATTTCCCAGTCCACTCCTCCATCACCCTTTGACTTTGAAGGTGAACCAGCATACACTGTCAAAGAAATCCTTGATTCACAATGCAGAAGAGGCAAGCTTCAGTTACCTCAGCAAGGTGGGAGAGCTATGGACCAGAAAGTAGATGCTGGGTCTCAGCCCCTTACTCTGCCAAGGTTTTCATGCACCCCACCCAAATCACCCAGGTCCACAGCCTAAGGGGAGGGCTAGAAGAAACCTTACTCCCAGAGGCAGTGCTGCAGATGAGGGTCCTGTCATGTCAACCCTGGAATCAACATCAAATTACTATTCCCAGAGTACAGCATGGCCTAGTAACATGGCCTCCAAGACCGCTTCTATTTTAAGCTACTCCCCTTAGGAGTCACCACAGTGGATCTATTCTGCATATTTGATTTGGCAGAGGTTTTACACCAGATGCCCTTCCTGATGCAACCCTCCCCAATCTATCCAGGCTTGGGACTGGCACTAAGTATGCACTGGCTTATACAACCCCAGTGACTGGGTATTTTATCTAATCTGCATGCATCTTTGAACTGTGGGGGAAACCAGTGCACCCACAGACATGGGGAGAACACGAAACACCACACAGAAAGGCCCCCATTGGCTGTGAGGTTCGAACTGGGAGCCTTCTTGCTGTGAGGCAACAGTGCCAACCACTGCACCACCATGCCGCCCTGGCCCCCAAGATCTACAATAACCAAACTTTATCAAGTTCACATTCCTTGGATTACGATCCTTAATTATCCCTGGATTATGATCCTTGTTCTGGTTTACTGTTTTTCAAAGTTTTGCTTTGCCTAGTACACATTGTTTTTTCATCATGATTTGGATTTGTTTGCCAGTTTCAGTAAAGCTGTGTTTTACCTGCACATGGGTCTACACCTGTTGCCTGACACTAAAGAGCATATGGGAGATATTTCAGCTGACCATATCCTGGTTCATAGTTGATGCATGAATTTTCATGCACATGCAGAAGCAATAGCAAGGCAAGACACCCTTGGAGCCAAGAAATCCCTGTCCATTAGGTTTCTAATTCAAAATATAAAATGTTTTGTGATTTCAACACAGCACTGTTAAATACATGTGGTCTGTTAAAACTGGATGCTATTATTGTGATTGTTTTGCTCCCCACATACAGTGGAGAGGATGGAAAGAGAGGCAAAAAAATTCACCTAGGATCACTGTTGGTGAATGACAAGAAAAAGTAAAATCTTAAGGTTTCCAAGTCTTCAAAACTACCATCAGAATCCACCTCCATGCCAACAGATTATTTGGAAGGGATAACAGAAAAAAAGAATTTTCTGTCAGTTAACCACAAATGTAAGCACCTGATGTTTGTGAGATGCTACTATGACTTTGACTGGAAATGATGGTCTATGTTCTATGGTCTGATGTTAAAAGAAAAATGGAGCATTTTGGCAATAAACACTCAAGGTGGGTTCATCATAAAAAGAAGAATAGCTATAATGAATAGAACGCTATCTCAACTATAAAATATGGTGGAAGTTATATGACATTTTGGGGCTGTTTTTCTCTCCAATGGCCTTGGAAGCCTTGTTAGGGTGCATAGCATTGTGGACTCCATGAAACACCAGGAGAATCATCTCAAATGCCCTACTTTATATTCTCCAACATGATGAAATGTTATAGGAGAATATTCAGTGCTGTTTGACTGGCAAAGGGAGTTTGTGCAAAGTATTAAATGCAGGCATGCCAATAATAGTGGCAGATGTGGGTTGGGTTTTTTTGGAAATAATTATTTCTTGATTAGGGATTAAATGTTTTATTCATATGCTAAGTGACTCTGCCCTCTGAGTATATAGCATGGGAAAACAGCACTGGTGTGGTTGCCCGGATTATACCATGCTGTGCTAATTTTGGAAGTTAAAGATGTGGAAAGCATGTCCGCTGATGGTTTTTTGAGGTTTACTGAACTGGTAAATCCTGAAATTAGTTTTCACTATGGAATTACATTTAAAAAAAAAAAAACTTTCATTGAATCTGCTTATTTCAAATGTGTGCATTGGTTCTATGTGGATGAATTGAGATGTACAACCCCGATTCCAAAAAAGTTGGGACAAAGTACAAATTGTAAATAAAAACGGAATGCAATGATGTGGAAGTT
>JANZXT010000014.1:6238446-6252045 GCA_027575915.1 Betancurichthys madagascariensis | reverse complement strand
GTCAACTGTAGTCCTCAGCCATAAAAGCATTACTGTAAGAGTCCAGAGCGTCCTCCAGGTGTAACCCTCAACTGTCCACATGGGGCTGTCCTCCACAGGAGCGATGCGATAAAACTCCGACCAGACACAGGGCACCAGGATGGATCAAGCAGGTATAAGGGTATAAGAAGATTTCCAAAAAATTTAACATTCCAAGAGACACCACTGGGAGCATTATAAGGAAGTTTAAAACTTATGGAACAGCTGCAAACCTGCCTGGCCATGGAAGAAAGCCCAAAATTTCCTCAAGGGCCCTTAGCCACTTAGTGAGGACAACTAAGAAAAAAACCCATGCGAGTGCAAGACACCTACAGGATGACATGAAGGCTGGTACAAGTGCTTCAGTGGCAACTATAAGATGTGCACTGAATAAACAAGGATTTCATGGCCAGACTCCAAGACGCACTCCATTCTTGACCACAAGGAACATCAAAATTCGACTAGGATATGCCAGGAGGAATTTGGGTAAGACTACAGGGTTTACAGACTACAGTACTATGGCCGATGAAACCAAATTGGAACTGTTTGGACATATGGACCAGCGGTATGTCTGGTGTGCGAAAGGCCAGGCTTATGACCAGAAGAATACCATTCCCACAGTCAAGCATGGAGATGGGTCATTGATGATGTGGGGCTGTTTTTCTGCGGCAGGAACTGGCAATCTTGGATTCCCAGAAATACCAGGCCATTTTAAAGAGGAACATGATGCCTTCTGTTGACAAATTAAACCTTGGTGATCAGTGGACTTTCCAGCAAGACAATGATCCCAAGCACACCTCCGGGTCAACCAAAGCTTGGTTGAGAAAAAGATCCTGGAACGTCCTGGAGTGGCCTTCTCAGTCACCAGATTTAAATCTGATTGAAAATCTTTGGTGGGATCAAACATCACTGAGCTAGAGGCTTTTGCACATGAATGGGCAAAGATTCCAATCGAGAGGCATAAGAAGCTTGTCAGCACTTACTGAAAACGTTTGTTAGAAGTTTATAAAAGCTAAAGGATGCTCCGCAAAGTACCGAAGCTGGGGGTTGAGTAATAGTGCACATGTTAAAAGATTTTACATTTTCATTTGAACTTCTTCAAAGTTAAGTCAACTTCTGTTGTCAAAATAACTCAAATGTATCAATAAATATTTTTTGTTTGTTTAATGAGTTTTTTTGTCATTTATTGTCATTATCTTTCATCCATATCACTATAATGTCTTTTGAGGTGAGGGGGTTGAATATTTCTGATTGCAACTCTGTGTGTGATGTGATTTTTATATATATATATTTATATATATACACGAGGTGTGTCAGAAAAGAAACAGGACTGGGGTCACAAAAAATTTGTCAAATCCAAACTACAAGTTTTCCCCTTCAAAATAATCCCCCTTGAGTCTAACGCACTTTCCCATTCTCTGCCATGCCTCTATATGCAGTCCTGGAAGGATTCTTCTGGGATTCTCCGCAGCTCCGTTGTTATGGCCTTCTTGATGGCTTCCATGTCTGGAAAATTGGTCCCCTTGATGATCTCTTTGAGCTTGGGGGAAAGGAAAAAAATCACATGGACCCAGGTCGGGTGAGTAGGGAGGTTGCTCCAGCATGGCAATGTTCTTCTCGGCAAGGAACTGCCAGATACTCGGGGTGTTGTGAGCCAGCCTGTTGTTATGGTGAAGCAGCCACAAGTTGTCCTGCCACAACTCTCGCCTCTTCTCATGCACTGAATGAAGCAAACACTGCAGGATCTCTTTGTAGACCTGCTGGTTGATCGTCTGGCCCTGTGGCAAGAACTCTATGTGGACGATGCCCCTCATATCGAAGAAGCACACCAAGTCCTGTTACTTTTCTGACACACCTCGTGTGTGTGTGATAATATATTACACGTGTGTGTGTGTAATATACACACACACATTAGTGTTTTATTCCATGAAACTGAGTCAGATATGCGCATATAGCCAACGAGGCACATAATGTCGAGTTGGCTATAAGCCATATATGACAAAATTGAGTGGAATAACGGTTTTGTTCTATCCACATTGACTGGATTTTGAGAAACGGAGCATTTTTATTTTTTTGCAAATTCGATAATTAAAAACTTTATACAAAACCTCAGATAAAATCATTGCCGCTTGGAATGTAAACAAACTGGCAAAACGACAGTAGCAATTTGTGAAAAATGTTACACTAATAGTTCTTGAAAAATAGAAAAGATGCGTTCTTACCATCAGATACTTTTTATTCCATATTTTTTCTTTTTTTTTTGTATTTTTTGGGGTTTTGTTTTTGAGTAAAGTTTTTATTTTGTCTTTGTCTTCGACCCTGAGTGATGACTCTGTGCAGCTAGCAGACAGTTGGTTTAGCCTGTTCATCTGCTCCCTGGCCTTGGCTCTGGATTGTCAAAAGTTAACTAGGCCTGTTCTGAGACTATGAGCTATGCTGCAAAAAATGAGAGCAGCACCTTCCCGAGTAGGATGGATACCGTCCCACCCTAACAGGCCAGCAGTGCCTCAAAATTAGTCCAATTATCTATAAACCCCACACTGTTTTCAGAACACCACCTGGACAACCAGCAGTTCAGTGACCATAACCTGATGTAAGCTACATTGCCACGCTGCATTGGGATGGGGCCAGAGCATACTACAGCATCCGACATTACCTTCACCAATTTAAACACCTCTACAAAGGTACTTTTTGTAACCTCAGACTGACGAAGGTGCAGATAATTAGGTCCTACATGGATAACTATCTTTGAGAACCTGTGCTTGCCTAGTACCCTAAGATTACCTACTATGTCCGATGCCCTGGCTCCCTGTATACATCTGACTAAAGCTGCTGGTGTCCCGAAAGGCCTAGCTAATTTCACGTGCCGTATGATAGTCTCTTATAACCAGAGCTCTTTTAGGTTTCTCAGCAGGTGCATCACTGAGGAGAGCAAACCTGTTAGACATGTGAAGTGGAGAGGAGTGGTGCTCCCATGGGCGAGCCTCAGCAGCAGCTTTGGCTCTATGTTTATGCCGCCAAGTCGTTACCTATTCACCCTGCTGTGAGGACTCTAATGCCGGAGTTGAGGGATTGCTAACTCCATCTAGGGCATCCAGACTTTCCCCTGCAGAAACTACACTGTCCTCATTCTCACTCACCTTCTCTGAAGTCTGGATACGTACCTCCAAAGCTGCAATCTTCTCTATCAGAGAGCTAACTAATCTGCACTAATCACACAAAGCTATCGCTAGTGACTAAGGAAGAATGACTAAACATCCTGCACTCAGCACACTGAACAAGCTGAAGGTGTGCCATGATGAATGGATTCATGTACCTTAATCGAGGATCTATTGATATTAAAGCAGATCCGATGTGGATGGCCTCCCAATGCTGCCATAGCTAATCCTGCCAGAGTATACATCCACTTAAAGCACTCAAGGATAAAAGAATATCTAATAGACAGAATCTATTAGATATCTAATTCACAGTTCCCAGTTCTTTTCTTTTGTGCAAACTCTTAGTCGCACCACTTAGAAGCCCATTTCACTCAATTATTAACAGTACTGGAAAAGTCTTTTTCAGGGTCATAAGTTGTTACCTATTTAGCACCTCATGAAACCTTAAAGTGTACTGTCATAAGTAGTAGAATCTCCTAATATTCGCTGTGAACTTACATTGTTATGCCAAATTTAAGCCAGTGTCCTATGTATACAACACAAAAATATGCTTGATAAAATATTGTTCAAACAGAAATTAAATTTAGAAAGTAGATTACATTAAAAGCTGCCTTAAATTTATTCATGTACTTTTTAATCTAAAGACATACGGTAAAAGATGGAACAACTGTAAAAACACAATCACCAACCTTTGATACTAAGGGTCCCTGTGCTGTTGGCCCTTCCACGGTCATTCTCTGCATAACATGTGTATAAACCATCATCAGCCTTAGTCACATTCAGAATCTCCAGACTCCCATCATCCCAAACAAACACACTATCAAATAAATCAAAGGAGACAGTTACTTTAGAAAACAACATATAATATAATATAATATAATATACTATAATATAATATAATATAATATAATATAATATAATATAATATAATAGAGCATTATACTGCATATGATATACAGTAACAGGGTAATATAAGTAAGGGGAACATTCAGACAACTTTGTTTTTTTTCTTTAATATACTGTACTTCCAATGCATTAGAGGCATAACACAGTGCCATTATCTCTATCTGCAGCACATGTATCGTAAATAACAAAAACAATATATCACAGTGTATTAAACTTAAATAGCTGTATTTGTTACAATAAATTTGATACTAAGGCAAACCAGTGCATATAAAATAATATCTATTTAATCTGTGCATTACAGATTAAATAGGAACATGACAGCAAAGTTTATGCTCTTGCTTAGGTGTAGAGTGGAGTCTGAAAATAAACTTACCGGGATGAGTTGGAGAGTGTTTCAGAGCCACGTTTCCAAATAAACCTTGGCTTTGGAGCAGCTCGTGGTTTACACTCGATCACCACACGCCCATTTTCAGCACCCAACAAAGTCTTTTTTACTGGGTTGTAAATGAATGTTGGTGCACAGGCTAGGAAGAGGGTATCAAAACATATTTTAAATGGCCAATTCTTTAAATGTTATAAAGGAAACGCTTGCTGTTGTGTGGATCTGTGCAATGCAACTCACAGACCACACGCAACTCTGCATTAGCGTAGATGGTTCCCCAGTTGTTCTCAGCAATGCACTGATACATGCCCGAGTCTTCAAAAGTAAGACTGGAGAACTTCAGGTCCCCTTTGCCATACTTAAGTAAAGAAGGAATATAACAATAATTATTAGAAGGGTACCAATTTTTGACCTTTATGAGGCATTGGGTATTGTATGAATCTTTTATAAAACAATACTGAAAGATTTATGTCAGGCTTATGATTAAACCTGTGAGATGACAAAAGCTTTTGATTTTCTTTGTCTTTATAATGCATGAAAGACATATGAACCCTGCACTGTAATCACTGACTGTATTTTTCATTTCAGGAAATTAGAAACCTTTTTTTTTTTGGTCTTACTAAGAGCACCATAGCATCTTCATCAGCTATGATCTTCTGTCATCTTCGTGGTCCATTTAGACTGAAAACTCTTATGAAGAATCATTCCAATTCAGCATGACATATTTTGAAATTATATAGACTGGATTCAGAAACTATTCAGATTAAAAATCAAAAACTGAATTTTCTTATTCATTAAAGTATTCAGATATTTTGTTGTGGCACTCCAAACTGTGGCCAGCTGCATCCTGTTTGCTTTAAGTATCTTGATATGTGTGTGGAATTCAACTGAAGTCTACTTGTTGCAATTTACACTGCACTATCAGGACAAAAACCAAGCCATAAAGTCCAAGGAACTGTCTGTGGATCTCTGTGATCAAATTGTGGCAAGGCATAGATCAGGGCAAAGATATAAAACAATTTTGAATGCTTTCAGTGTCCTAGAGCCACAGTGGCCTTAATAATTTTGAAATAGAAGTATTTGGGCACAACCTTAAACCTTCCTAGAGTTGGTCATCCAGCCAAATTGGGCATCTGGGAAAGAAAGGCCTTGGTCAGGCAGGTAAGAAAGATGTGAATAGTCACTCTAAAAGAGTTCTAAAAGTCCTGTGCAGAGATGAGACAACCTGCAACCATCTCTGCAGCACTCTATAAATCAGGCTGTCATATTTGTGTACATTTGCGTATGCACCAAAGTTTCACTCAACACACTAAGCAGCATGCACCTCTAATGACAAGCACCTGCCCCAGATTTAAGTGCAATCAGCGCATGCATAAAAGGAAGCTATCTACACCTATACAGTGTGAAGTACTGAGTTCCTGAGTGGTGTTAGTATCTTGTCTTCCTGGTTTTTGACTTAAGTTCTGTATTTCTGGTTTCTACCGTACATTGTCTCTTGCCTAAGACTGTCTGTGCCTCACCCGATTCTCTGCCTGTTTACTGTTCATGACTTTGCCTGCCGATTTGGACTGTATGTCTGTTTGTTATTCTTTTAATAATAAACTCTTCCTGCACTTACATCTGTCTCCATTCAATCCATTTTCTGACAGAATATTTCACAGAATCATGGATGTAGCGGAAGAGAGCAGGCATGCTGCTCAACACCATGCCTGAGTTTCCATGCCTCAACCCAGATCAATAATTTTTCTGCAACAAGTAGAATTGAACACACCAGCATGCTACAATGGAATGGATTGGATTTCTGCTTCAATGCAGTTTTTTTTTTTGACAGTCTAGTTGAGCCCAAACCTCCAGAGGCATTATGGGTCTGCTACATGATTTTTGCCTCACCAGACCAACATGCTGGTGGGCCCAATGCTTAGTAAAGATGCAGCACCCATGCCTCTGGAACACCCAGGCATTCATTGAGGAACTCAAGTCCTGGTTCCAGACCTCCTGGTTCCAGACCTCCTGGTTCCAGACCTCCTGGTTCCCACGCAGCAGTAGAGGAGGATGCTGTCACTCCAGAGCTCCCTCCAGAGGCCGACAGAGTAGCAGAGGAGGAGGCTGTTGCGCCAGAGCCAGCACCAGAGGCCGACAGGGCGGCCTCAGCTTCACTGCCCATTACAGAGCCTGTACCAGAGGCTGACAGGGTGGCCTCTGCTCCATTGCCAGCTCCAAAGCCAGCAACATAGGCCAACAGGGCAGCCTCTGCTCCAGATTTCAGCACAGACAAGCTCTTTGCCATGCCACCCAGCTTTAAAGACGTCACCGTGCCACCCGGCTTCAGTGCGGGTGAGCTCTTTGCCCTGCCGCCTGGCTTTGAGGACATTGTCGCTCTGCCACCAGGCTTCAGCATGGACGAACTCCTCGCTGCACCACTTGGCTTTGACGACATCATTGCCATGCTGTCCAGCTTTGAGGACATTGTCACTCCACCACTGGACTTCAGCAAGGACAAGAACGTTGCTCAGACAAAACCTATGCCTGTCCCTGACATATGGGTCCACATTCATGCCCAAGTCCATGCCCAGCCTGGACCCCAAGCCCATGTCCATGCCTTGTCCAAAGTCCAAGTCCTGTCCAGAGCCCATGTCTCGACCAGAGCCCAAGTCCTGTCTAAAGCCTGAGCCCATGTCCAGTCCAAAACCCAAGCCCATGTCCAGTCCAGAACCTGAGCCCTTGTCCATGCCCTGTCCGAAGTCCATGCCCAAGCCCTGTCCAGAGCCCGAGCCCTTGCCCAAATCCATGTTCTTTCCAGAGCCCAAGTCCATATCCAGGTTCTATCTGGAGCCCATGTCCATGTCTTGTCCGGAACCCAAGCCTCCATCTGTGTCCTTGCACCTATTCAAGGCCCAACCTAAGACCAAGACCCCATCTAAGCCAAGAATCCAGTGCTATGTCTGTCCAGAGCCAGAGCAGAGCACTGATGGCACAGCGTCCAGTGCTAGGTCCTCATCCCCTAAACACACTCTTCTGCACATCCATGATATGGCGAAGTAATCTGTCAGAAAATGGGTTGAGTAGAGACAGATGTAAGTGTAGGAAGATTTTATTATTAAAAGAATAACAAACAGGCATACAGTCCAAATTGGCAGGCAGAGTCATGAACAGTAAACAGGCAAAGGGTCGGGCAAGGCACAAACAGACAGTCTTAGATAAGAGACAACGCAGAAACCAGAAATACAGAATGTGAGTCAAAAACCAGGAAGACAAGATACTAACATGGCTCAGAAAGGGTCACTTGGAAACTCAATACTTCATACCATATAGGTCTAGGCAGCGTCCCTTTATGCTCACACTGATTGCACTTAAATCTGGGGCAAGTGTATGTCATTAGAGGTGCACACCGCTTAGCGTGTGCATGAGTGAAAGTTTGGTGAACATGCAAATGCATGCAGATGTGACACAGGCCTTCATGGCAGAGTGGCAAGATGGAATGCTGTTGAGTAAAAGGCATATGACTGCCTAAATGACTCTGGCAAAATGTGGAAATTTTTTCTCTGATCTGCTAAAATGAAAATTGAACTCTCTGGGCAGAATAGCAAGCACTATGTCTGGCAAAAAGCTGGTACTGCACATCACCTGGCTAATACCATCCACACACTGAAACATGAAACATCATGCTATAGGGCGCGCCTCAGCAGCAGGGACAGGAAACTGGTAACAATTGCGGGATGAAGGAATGCAGCCAAATACAGGATCATCCTTGAAGAAAACCTCCTGCAGACTGCATGCAAACTTAAACTGGAGTCTTCTTCTTTTGGCTGCTCCTGATTAGGGGTCGCCATAGCGGATCTTTCATCTCCATTGCTCCCTGTTTTCAACACAACAATGACCTTAAACATACAGCCAAAACAACACTTGAGTGGCTTCAGGGCCAATCTCTGAATGTCCTTCAGTGGCCCAGCCAAATCCCAGACTTAACTCCATTGAATATCTGTGGAGAGACATGAAGATGGCAGTTCACAGACTCTTACCATGCAATCTGATGGCGCTTGAGAGGATCTGACATGAAGAATGGGGTAACCTGCCCAAATCCAGGTGTGCAAAGCTTAAATTCCTGCTAATGGGGCTTCTACAAAGTATTGAATAAAGGATCTGAATACTTTTGTGAATAAAATATTTCAGTTTTTGATTTTCAATCAATTTTCAAAAATCTCTGAAAATGTTTTCACTTCAGCATTATCGATGATTGGTAAAAATGTCAGTCATATTCATTCAAACTCAAATCCACAATATAATAAAGTCTTCAACAAGTAAAAGGGTCTGAATACTTTCTGAATCCACTGTATGTCAGCAAATAAATTATTTTAGTGACCTCAAAGTAGTAATCAAATTTGTACTGATAATGCTGATATGGTGCAGTATGTGTACATTCAATAATTGCCTTCTAAAACATTTATGCATCACTTCTGAATGTGTTACATAGGCCCTTCAAATAAAGTTTTATCTAGAATTTCACAACAGAAAGAGAACTGACTGAATATCCATCCTTCAACCAGCGAATCCATGGTAATGGCTTGCCCACAGCCGTGCAGGAAAGAGTAAGCTCACTGCCGACATCTTTCTCTGTGTCATTGATATGCTCTGCCCACTCTGGAGCACCTGGTCAGAAAATCATATTAAAGCAAGAATTAAAATATGCATAAAAACATTCATATATTTCATGTTTAAATATTAATTTCATGTACTGTATTCTGCTGCACATTCACTCATAAATGTTACTTTTATTATAGTTCTAAAGTGTAAATTTAAATTTGATGTTGTCTGCCTTTTCTTTGTCCCCCACCTGGAATACTTATGATGAATATTGCATTTACCCTAATAAACAACAGAGTTCACAAACTTTCATCCTGGCTCTCAATCATGCACAGTCAAGCTTTAATACATACAGTTCACAAGGATGGCAAGATCAAAACAAGTGAAATAAAAACTTGCCCTTACCCTCCACATAAAGCCACTGGCGGTACCAGTCCATGCCCTTGACGTTGAGGGCCTCACATTCATAGCTACCCTCATCCTCGTATTGCACATTGATGAGGTGTAGCAGAGCACCATTCATGCTTACTTCATAGTTTGGTGGCAGATCTGCATCCAGCTTCCTCCAGCGGATGTGTGGAAGAGGGCTGAGAAGCACACAAACATGACACACCTATGAGTAGTGGCCTGCCTGTTGTTTTTATTGGACCTTCAGACTAGAGGAAAGATTTTGCTACAAGTAAATAGTGTATATTGATTATGTCTTCACAATGCTGACTTGAATAAACATTAAGAATCAAGGACCTGGCATGGTGTATTTAATTCATATATTGACATGGCACTTGTGGAAAGCTTATGGCTTGTGCATGCTTGGCTTGGTTTATAAAGTATAGATTGTGATGTTGTCCTACTCCAGTCAGTCTGCTAATTCTTATTACTTTTATAACATGTATGACTGAACGATGTGATGTCAATAGAGTCCTAATACAGTCCCACAACTCAAAGTGTCCAGAGGAAAGCAGCAGAAAAAAAATAGCTACGGTAATAGTTAGAAGATAAACTGAAAATAAATTAGAAAAGTCACACTAGATCTGATTTGGTGGTTTACTTTCCCAGAGCGAAGCACTCCAGTGTGACATTTTGCCCTACCAGGGCATATGTCTTAGGAAATCTGACTCGAATGTCTGCAGGATATCGTTTAACTTCCTCTGAAAAGATATAAGGAAGAGGTTAATTATTGTATGTATTAAACTCATCAGAAAATCACAAAGGGTTTGTACCGCTTACAGTAGAAATGGTCTGCCAGCATAATAAAGGTGCTTTGATAATCTTACTATTTTATTTAAATCAGTGGAAATATTTATCAGAGCTAATACTATTGTTGGCTTTTAATTGTTGTGCATACACAGACTCACTTTCTATCTCTGGCTCCAGAGCGAAGGGTGTGCTGAAGACACTTTTGCCAATGGTAGGGCTGGACACAAAACATGAGTAGTTGCCAATGTCAGAGGCCTCTACTTTAGCAATGTAGAGGTTGCCTGTGGTCTGAGACACAAAGCGCCTCTGATCAGGGATAATAAAGTTGGGGAAATCATTGTAGATCCATCGGTACATCACCTCATCTGATAAAAATACAAGGAGCAAATAAAAATTAAGATCATATGTTAAAAATCATGGGATTTCAATGGATTGTCCTGTCTTTACTGCACTGTCTTGCAATGTTTGCTGTACCAGGTGTATACGGTTGAAATGACAATAAAGTCACTTGGCTTGACTTGAATTGTATAACAGAATATACTGATGATAAAATCTAGAATTTGTGTATTTTATGAACACATAATTACTCCTATGCTTTTTTTTGTATCATGTTTAATCTTAATATAAGATTAAACATGCACTGAACATTTATTGCCTGATATAAAGTATTTACAATTAACACTGGATAGGTATAGTTGTAAAGAAAATTTCTTACTTGGGTAGCGAGAGGGTGGATCACACAGGAGGACAACCCCCTGTCCTTCTTTAACATACACAGTCTCTCTCTCATCAGCAGGAAATTGGTTCAGAACTTGGAAGAAAAAAAAACAAAAATATTAAATGCAGCATCAGAAGGACAGGTTACAAAGTACACTGAAGTAGAATAAAGTCTGGAATAAAGCTCAAGATTATGTAAATTCATAATATGCTTTTGTAATCTTCATTATATTTTCTACTCAATTTACTAGGCTACGGTGTACAGGCACCCTACTAGGTCTGAATATGTTCTTCTTATTAGGGATAAAATCATGATGTACTATTTTTGAAGTATTACCTTACTTAAATGTATAGGATTTTTCTTTTTATATTTAATATTAAGGGGCCAAGCTCTCTAGTTTTTGTTAGGATTATTTCGTCTTCTTCTTCTTCTTCTTAATAATAATAATAATAATAAACAGCAAATGTGCTCCAATGCTAATGTTTTTCCTCAGATGTTTCTCATTATTAGATATCCAAGCACAAAGTTCCAGAACCCTATTGTTTATATTATGAATTTTCTTCTTCTTTCATATATTGAATCATGCAGACCAAACCATAAGTCATAGATATGTGAAATATGGTGAATAGATAGTACTCCCTCCTGCTCCTCAGGGAAGTGAGATGGGCCCAATGGTCCTAATGGAAACACTATAGCACAGGGTTTTATATTTTGGTCCATATCTTAAGAACCATAAGCCAAACAAACAAAATATTTTTTTCTGATTCCATGATTCTCCCAAACAAAAAAGTCTCAAGAACTATTTAGCTATGCCTGCTTAGATTGTTATTGTTACTAATTTGTATAATATACAAAACCTACTTTTGCTAACTAGTCTATTATTTGGATCGCCACAAAATTGCTGTCGAAGTATTCAGCAGATTATAAAACTCAATAATTCTCAAATGAGATCTGTGACCAAGATGGATACAACTTGCTAATCAATTCTTAGTTGACTGAGCCTAATTTACTAAAACAGCAGTAATTCATGATTATACATGCATGCAAGACTGAAAGGCCTATACAGGACAAGAATCAGACAAGAAACAGTTTTGGGTGTAATTTATTGGAGGTGGGGTTCAGATTTTTTTTTTTATTTTTAAGGAGCCGTAAGTCCAGTCAAGTTTGCGTACTGAATCTCTGTGGTAATCTTTAAGTGGAATTTTGATAATGACTTGATTGCTCAAAAAAACATGGCCATCATCAGCCAGTCAGATTTCAGCAGGCATTTAACAGGGTTAACAGTGAACTATCCTCAGGATATTTGGATTCAGGTTTTTCTAGAGTACCACAAGGGGGCACTATCCATATTTTTGCACAAATATTGTAAAATATGTTGACAGAGAAATTTTATTTTCTCATTCTTCTTTTCCTGAAATTATATATTTAAAAACAAACAAACAAACAAACAAACAAACTAACAAACAAAAAACTGGACCATATATCCCCAACCACAGTAATTTAAGATAATTTCCACAATATGAAAAAAACTATTTTTTGTAAACTTCTTTTAGAATTGTTACCCTATGGTTACAAAATCTGTGTGACAGGTTCTGAACCCATTATCACAAAACATGTTGAGATTTATAAACTATACAGCTGCCACGTCAATCAATTCTAAGGAAGTTTAGCCTAATATGAATGGTTGCATGAATTAGTGAGAAACTTGTATTACAGTACAAGATTCTGAGGGCATATGCAAAGTTTGGGCTTAAGTTCAGAAAATAGTTTCTCAGAAAATGATCAAGCTGAAATTTTATATATCATCTCAAATTCTATTTGTATAGCACTTTTAACAATGGACAATGAACTTCACAGAAATATATAAATTCTGGATTTAAATTTTTTTTTTTTTTTTTACAAATTTATCCCTAATGAACAAGCCTGAGGTGACAGTGGTAAGGAAAAAGTCCTTGAGATGACATGAGGAAGAAACCTTGAGAGGAACCAGACTCAAAAGATCCTCATCTGGGTGGCACCGGATAGTGTGATTAAAAATAATTACAGTAGTCGCAAAGAAAAGCATTATTTAGTTTTTCTTAGACTATTCTTATTATTCCCTTTTTCTTCTACCTGATTTTCTGTGAATAATTTCTCAAGAACCTCGCAATGGAGAACCATTGTTCAAACTTTGCTGTGTAGGTCTTGTAAATGACACTTAAGCTACAGTATGTTAATTTTTTCTACACTTTATACATAAGATGTTAAAGAAAAACTAGTAAAAAATTTCCCATTGAAATGAATGGTGTAATCTTCATTACTTTAACATTCTATAACTGTCATTGCTACAGCTCTCTCTCCTTCATCTATCTTATCTGTCTGTCTGCCTGTTTCTATATTTATTTCTATCTTCTTATCTAACTTTTCCATTTCTATCTACATTTATTTCTCTCTACACTCTATACTGTCTCTCTCTCCTAAATAAGTTGGAATTCCCACCCCATATTGTGTTTTATTTAATGCACTAGCCTGTTTGCTGATATTTTTAATCTTACGTACTGGGTTGTGTTTGCAGGCCTGGGCTATCAATCAATCAAACAAAAAAATTAATCTATTTTATATTATTTCAAGGAAAGTACTTTGTATAAATAAAATCTCTC
>JANZXT010000014.1:6059847-6070498 GCA_027575915.1 Betancurichthys madagascariensis | reverse complement strand
CAGGCCTCTCTCATCTTTTTAAGTGGGAGAACTTGCACAATTGGTGGCTGACTAAATACTTTTTTGCCCCACTGTATATGGTTTGCATCAAGCTGCATTACATCCCCATCACTGATTAGTTTCCTAGAACAGCACGCCATCATGTTTTAGCCTACTTATACAACAATAGCCTGCTTGCGACTACAATGTTTTATCTATTAAGATAACGCTGTATGTTTTATCCATTTATAGTTACATATTAAAAACACGTTCATTCCAGTCACTTCCAGTGTGGTGAATTAGCAGTTACTATAGAAACGATAAACTTAATAGAAACCTGGGATTTGCCTTGCCGCAGGTACAACCGTCAGAGCTGCTGCTGCCATTTATTTAAAAAAAAAAAAAAAAACACCTTCAATTAAGTAGAAGTGAGAATTCAGCTGCACTCTGGTATAACAATTTAACACACTTTGTGACATTAAATACGACTCATTTATTTAAAAAACACCCCACCATGACATGCCCCAGGTGGAACGAGTCATGTTACAGAAAACATTTAATTTCATTACCAAAACAGCCTGAGGCGTTCATGAAAATGAGACTAAAGCCTTTTTACGTCAGACGAGTCTGATTTTCACAACTTAAAAGCTCCAATCATGTTTAATATGATCCAAAGCTCACGAACATTAGACACACAGCCATTGTCTAATGTCAAATGGTATCATACGGCTGTTGAGCACACAGTGGACGCTATCGCGGCCTCGTTGCCAGGTGGCCATCGCTATGGTGACAGGAGTGAGGCAGGGAGTTGTGCAGCCTCAGCCCTTTCCCTTAAGGAGATTTAATCCAAGGAGATTACGCCTCTGAAGCGCCGCACCAACACACATCAACTAATTGCATTCACATATTACAAATACAAAAACATTTATAAATAAATACTTGAGCAGGAAGTCTTCCTCTTTCTAAATATGTGACCCAAGATAAATCTCCTGTAGCGCTGCTTAAACCAGAGAGGAATTAAATCATGTGCCCTAAATCAGAACAAATTCATTTTCCTTCCAACCCAGAAAGAATGAAGGAACCCTGATCAACATTTCAGCCATATCTCTAGGTCATGTGACTCCTGCTGACCGTGCAGGGTTGAGGAACTCGCAGGGCTACCGAGGATTTCTAGCAGGACATATCCAAGCACAAAGCTGCTCATCTACCTTGAGCGCACACGCGCACCCCACCCAGCACTTCCCTAATGAGCTTAAGGGTGATTTCACAGATGCACTCTAACCCGCTTGAATAGTACCGTGGTGTGTTTTGGTCTTTAGGGCTGTTTGTTTGTGCAGGTGAGAATGCAGCAAATCACTTGGGTGTAAACTGAAACAGCCGAGCGCGTCGAGCTCTCCGTTTGGATCCACTCTAGCACCGGTTGATTGGGTGAGAAAGTGATTCAACCCTGTACGAACCCATCTGCAAGAAGTCAACCAAACATGGGCTGTATTTTGGGTTACAGTATTTTTGGAGATGTCAGCTGGTAACCTGACTCTCAGACAAAATGAGCCGAAAGACACAGCTGCAGAAATGTCATGTGCTCTGCATTTAAAAAAAAAAAAAAAAAATCCACAAGAGGACAGAGTCATCTATATCCCCTGCCCGATGTACCAAGTTTCAAGATATTACTTGTCACATTTTTCAAGTTCTGCTGCAGGAAACCAACCCTACCTCTTTACACCGACTTCAGTAGCCTATGGCATAAACCCACTGGACCTTTGGTCCAGGTGAGCTTAAAAAAAAAAAAAATCTCACATTTCTTAGTATCAAAAAACACGTATACCAACTTTCAAGACTGTACCACTCAGTTTTCAAGTTCTGCTCCGGAAACAAAACCTACCCAAGACTAAACTGAGAGACTAAGTCTGAAATCGTTTCCATGGAAACATGAAAAAAAAAAAATTTTATTTCTTAGTCTGAAAAGGCACATTTACATCACTTTATTAACATGTATACCAAGTTTCAAATCCATATCATGAATAGTTTTCGATATATGCTCTGGAAACGAACATTGCTCTTAGAAACAGTCAGAATTATTATTATTTTTAATATGTAAAAATTTTTTCCCAAAAAATCCAAAATAGCAAAAGGCACCAGTTCACATGTTGCTTGATATGTATACAAAGTTTCAAGAAGATATCTTCAGTAGTTTTAAAGATATGGCCTGGAAACAAAAATGTGACCGGACGGACGGACAGCCAGACTGACAGACGGATGGACAGATGGATGGACAGACTGTCAGATGGACAGAACCCGTTTCTATATCCCCCACTAAACTTTGTTTGGTTTCTCAGTTTCAGTGTTTGATATGTTGCCTTTGTACTATTTTCAATGAAATATAGGGTTTCCATGATTTGCAAATCATCACATTCTGTTTTTATTTGCAGTTTACATGTCCCAACTTTTTGGAAACAAGGTTGTAATTAAACATGATAAAAAATGGTGTAATCTGACATGTGCCAAAAAACACATGCCTTGAGGGCCATATTATTCCAGTTTTGAATTAGGGTTTAGAGAGCTCTGTGAAGGGGCCCACTATACACCATAAAGGGTTTCAAAAACGCAAGTGCTGAAGAGTCTCTAACATGAACACTAGTTATATAAGAAATTGTGCTACTTTGAACCCCAGATAACCACCAGGGTTGGTGAAATCTACCTATATACCTTCTTGTGTGTATGCACATGTATGCTGGAAACTTCCAACAAAGTGATGTATAATGTATGTACAAGTATTTGCAGTAAATGCCACTGTCATGCAGCCAATTTTCCCTGCAACATTTTCACCTAGTTCTTGCTGGTCAGAGCTGGTTCTCAATGACAAAGAGCCAGGGTGGTATTTTACACTTCCTAATCATGCACAGGTAGTAGCAGTGCAAAATTCCTATAACAGCAAACCTCTAAGTAAAACCCATGAGAAGCATGAGGAGATGCTATTTGTACAGTGGCATGTCACTGAAGGGGCTGGGTGACTAGTCTATCTATAAGCCATGGTGATGGTGTCTTCTAAGCCAGCCTTAGAAGGGAGCTCCTAATGCATTTCCAACAAGGCAGATTCTGAAAGGCAGTTGATACGAGGATCAAATCGGCTGCCATCTGGTCAAAATAGTTCTGTAGGGTGCATAATGTGGGCAACAAGGAACAATCTGTAGGCTTGCCTTCACAGAAGGCTGCAAACATCCTGAGTTTAATCACATGGTCAGCCCAGAGTCATTTGTCCACCAACAAGCAAGGCAAGCTTTATACCAGAGTACGGAGTTCTTCCACTGTTTATGCTGCAGTGATCGCTCGCCAAAAGGCTGTTTTCACACCCAACTTATTCAGCATCTTGTATAGATTCATAAGGAGAACGCTGAAGGGACTCCTGTACATCATCCTACACTGGACTCTTGGGGAATTGTGGTCAATGGAATCACCACATCCTTTTAAGAAAGGTCATAATAGATTTGTAAGCCCACAGAGCACTACCATCCAGGTGGTTCCAGTCCTTGGTTGGCAAGTAAGTCCAATGGGCAAAACATAGAGACACAGGTGACATGGCTAAGTATGCCAAATCTCTCTGTACATTTGCAGAGAGCAGAGGTCCTTGGGGAAGCCACCAGGTGTAGTAACTACTTGTGAAAGCAGCAATGGAAAATAAGATCTTGCCATGTCTAGGCTACATGCAGGTGTCTGTGGCCGAGTTGTTCAATTCTGTGTGAGGTAGTGAGGATCAGTCATTAAAGGAGGAAATAAGTAAATGTGTGTAGTGCATGGTGAGGTCAGTTGTAGGACAGTTCATCCTATTCCAGGTGGCTATCTGGCCTTGCCAGATACAATTGGCAATTGCCATTCCTACAGTGTTGGCAGCATCATGCTGTGTGGGTACCTGTACTTCTTAGTGGCAGGAATGGGGAGACTGCTCAGAATTAATGCAATGTATAAGATGTATGATGAATGCAGCCAAATACAGAGAGGTCCTTGAAGAAATTCTGCTCAATAATGTACAAGCTCGGATTTGGGTCAAGGCTCACCATTCAGCATGAAAATAACCATAAGTATACAGGTAAGACAAGGCTGCAGTGGCTTTGCAAATGTTCTTGAATGTTCCAACCAAAGCCCAGATATGAAACCCATAGAATATCCATGGAGAGACATGAAGATAGCAGTTTACACACTCTCTCCATCCAATCTGACTGAGTCTGATCAGATCTGCCAGTTAGAATGGGGGGAAGTTGCCCAAATCCAGGTGTGCAAAGCTTGCAGAGGCTCGAAGTTGTAATTGTTGCCAAAGATGCTTATACAAAGTACTGAATCTGAATATGTATTTACATAAAAAAGCTTAGTTTTGAATTTAAATGCATTTACATTTCTAAAAACATTTTTGCATTGTCATTATTGATTATATTGAAGACTATTGTGAAGACTAAAAGCAATAAAATCAATTGAATCTGTTTTAAATTAAGTCTATAACACAGTAAAATGTGCAAAAACTGAAGGTGTCTAAACATTTTCTGAACCCATATAATAAGCATAGCAGACAGAAAGCAAGGGACATTTGGAAAACGAGAAAAACTACCATCCTTCTGAACAAAGAGATGTGTTGAGTAGAACCCCTTGTCTGAACTGTGCAGTCTATCTTTCTGACTATATGCCTGTCCAAGAGAGTCTTCATCAGTCAGAGCAACAACTTGAAGTCTAATACTAACAAGTTTGTGAGCCCCAATAAATTTTGGGGCCATTGGCCTAAATGAAATTTGTTTCCCTAGACCCTAGAATGGGCAATGTTTTCAGCCCTAAAGCATACCATGCCAGTCACTGCTCTTCATTATTGTGTTCTGAGGGATGATGTAGTTATTGGGAGCACTGTATAGCAAGGTGCTGACCAGCTTGCCAACAGAGGAGGGGTTGCATTACTTATTTGTATTATTTGACCAGTAATTTTACAAAGTAGTCTAGTTAACAAGTTGACTAGTCACTTTTTCCATAGTTAAAGCAAGAACTGTTTTAGGACATCCATACATTCAGGCTATTGTATTTCTGCAGCAAAGAAAATGCACTTCCATTAACGGCCAGCACAGGCTACAAATTAAAATACTGCCATCAGTGCTTTTTCAGGCTACATTGTTAACGAGGAAAGTAAATAAATTGTTTCAATAAATGAGCAAAATATTAAATCCATGTGTCATATTACAATATTTTATCAATTCTTAAAATGCAGTTATGTGAACAAGTACTGGCAACTCAGTGTCACGCTAGTGCAGAGAAACGGTGCCTAGCGTGACTTCCAGGTTGCGCTTCCCAATGCACACTGAACAGCCTACCTCAAACTACAATTCCCACAAACAAGCACATTCGTTGACTGTAATTATGCACACCTGTTTCTTGTTTGTCTCTCAGTCTGTTTATTTATACCCCTGTTTCTACTGCCTTTTTTGTTTTGCGTTTGTCATTATTAATGCCACTTTGCCTAGTCATGTTTATGGTTATCCATTCTCCTCATGTTTTGGTTTTTCATGCTTTTGTGTTTTATTTGTGAGAATCTTTAAAACTCCATGCTTGCATCCATCTCCACAACTCAATCCTTACACTTAGCTGAAATGGTTAATTCTGGAACTAAGGGCATGCTGCGCTGCATGAAAGCTCTTTATAAGTTAATAATGTATGAAGGATACAACATCTATAGCACCATCTGGAAAGTTTTTCTGCCATGGTTCAACTCCAGCTTCAGAAGAGTCTGAAGTCTTGATCAAAGTCTGTTTGAGCCAGTATACACTGATGATCTGACTCTAAACTAGTTAGTGGGATTGAATTGTGATTTAGTAAAACAAAATAAATAAATAATTTGGCTAATTTATCAATGTATTGTTTTCACTGTTTAAAAAGAAGTTGAGAACATTTTAGAACATGTTTTAGTCTGAAAAAAATCTATATATAAAGTTTTACAGAAATGACATAGAGTAAAACATACATATTAAATAAAAGCTTTATAGTGTCAAGTTGAATGCTACACCAATTAACTCCATGGTCTATTCCACAGGTTTGGCAGAGCCACATTACCTGGAAAGCACAAAGTTTCCCATATTTCTGCCAGCAAATTGTCTCTCAGGGAGAAAGTCACAGCCAGCAGACAGATGTTCAGACAACAGAATGTCAGTGGTTCATCAGATAAGACTTTCTCCTCCTTTGGTTCATAATATTGGAATGCACAGTCACTGCATTTCAGATATGACAGCAGGTTTCCTATTGGCTCATCATAGAAAGGAGGAAGTTACAAATAGATCAACTTATTTTACAGAATGGGCTGCTCATCCTTCATTCACTGGACAGTATATTTGATTGGAGATGACAGAATTAGGTATATGATAAAAGAATTCCAGTTTACATTGGAAAGGTACAAATTCTGTTATGTAATAGCAGAGGGCAGCAGAGCAAATAAGTAACACCTACATTTCAAATAGAGTTTCTAGTCAAATCAGGTGTATTGTAGAACAAAACACATTGACATACACAGGCAGGTAATCTTGTACTTATAGGACCATAATGAAAGAACAAAATAATACAGGAATACAAAGCTCCACTGGACTACATACAATACAATAGTATGAATAGTGTAGTAGCATAATGGTGGTAACAATAAATGCATATATCAATATTGGTAACTACATGTTAATTACACAGAACAACTGAGTAATTGGACGGCATACATTTTATCTGTAAACAGTCAATTTGTGCAATTTATAGTCATCATGGATACCATCAGCAAAGTATGCTTCTCCTTTTGGAAGTACTCCATGAAATATTTAAAAAGTTTGACTGCATAAAAGAATGAAAGATTAAAATACACCAATGGACTTGTGACTTTGTGTGTCTACATATTAATTTAATTTATATTTATACAATAAATTTTCTAACTTATAACAATATGCAAGCTGAGAAACAGACATAACTAATTCTGTACAAAGTATTATGGGTAAAAAGAGTCATTAAATATACAGGAAGAAACTTATTTCTATATAGCTGTTTTTATTTATTTATTTATTTATTTATTTATTTTTCACATACACATCTGAATTGAAGCAGGGTGACACAGTGGTACAGTGGGTAGCATTGTCAACTCACAGGTACAGGGTCCCTGATTTAATTCTAAGCAAGTTATTGTCTGTGTTCTCCCTGGGTATAAATGGTGTTCCTCAGTGTTCTCCAGTTTCATCTCACCTTCTATAAACATGCTAGTAGGTAGACTGACAACTCTAAATTGCCCTCAGATATGAATGAGTGTGCAAATGCATTCCCATCTAGGACATATTTTCTACATTGTGCATAGTGGTCCCAGGATTGACCATGACCCTGATCAGGACAAAGTGGTTAGTAAAGCTGAATGAATGGTATGCAAGCTCTTTCACCCTGCACTAAACACGCTTCTTTGGGACAGTTGGGACATGCTCATTGCAAACTGTGCAAGTAGGATGTAGGTATTCACCCTCTTTTAAACACTATGTGGTAAAAATGGAAAGACTTGGGCCAATCAATGTCATAGCACTGGCTAATTAAAAGTTATTAAACCTCCAGGAATCCAGGCTGGTTGATAAAAATAAGAAGCATTAATAGGCTAGCTTTAGAGCCCTACAGTTTCAATCATTAATATATTTCCTGAATAATTGTTCATTATTTAACCATGTTAAAGCAATCCAAATTCACAATATGCTGAAATTCACTACATGGCCAAAAGTTTGTGCACAGGCACATTGTCAGTCTGGACCATGTTTGAGCTAGGCTCTTTAGTTTGATTAAAGTTTATTGCTACCATACAAAGACATTCTAGACAATTGTGTGCATCCAGTATTGTGGCCACAGTTTTGGGAACACTCACACATGACCCTGATGGTCAGGTGTCTACATACTTTGGGCCATATAGTGTATGCACAACAGCAAGCATATAAGCAAACTGAAAAGATTGACAATGCCTATATCCAAGATGTCCAACATGCAAGAATGGCCAGTAAGAGGGCTGAGTATCTTTATTACTACAATGCATCATACATGTCCAGGATTTGGTGGTGTAGTAGTTAGCACTGTTGCCTCACAGCAAGAAGATTCTGGGTTCAAGCTCAGTGGCCCCCGGGGGCCTTTCTGTATAGAGTTTATATGTTCTCCCCATGTCTGTGTGGGTTTCCACCAGGTGCTCCAGTTTCCTCCACAGTTCAAAGATATGCAGTTAGGTTAACATGAGGCGGCCTTGGGTGGAAGTGCCCTTGAGCAAGGCACCTAACCCCTAACTGCTCCCCGAGCACTGTAGCATAGCTGCCCACTGCTCTGTCTGTGTGTGTGTGTGTGTGTGTGTGTGTGTGTGTGTGTGTGTGTGTGTGTGTGTGTGTGTGTGTGCACTGATTGCTCACTTGTGTGTGCATGCATGTGTTCACTGCTTCAGATGGGTTAAATGCAGAGGATGAATTTCACTGTGCTTGAGTGTGCATGTGGCAAGGCTTCTTCTTCAAGGTCATCTGTGGCAATAGTGGGGTATATCACTCTTTATTGTTGCTGATAACATCCTGGCTAAGGTGAAGATTCAGAAGCTGATCAATAACATCAATCATGCTTGAATCACAATATAGATTTAGGAACAACAGGAGCAATATGATTTTTACAGCCCACCAGCTTCAGAAAAAAGGCCAGGAACATGTGGACCTGTTTATGGCCTTTGGTGACCTCTCCAAAGCCTTCAGCATTGTCCACAAAGAACTTTTGTGGGATGTCCTCTTCATGTTTGGATGCCCCAACAAATTCATCAACATCCTTCACCAGTTTCATGACTGCTTGGGTGACCATAGGAGGACAAGAGTCTGACCTGCTTCCTGTACATACAAGGATCAGACAGGAGTGAGTGCTAGCACCAGTGTACTTTAACATCCTCATCCTATGTGTCACCCAGCTTCTCCACAAGGAAACTGAGAACAGCAGTGGTGTGGCAGTGGACTTCAGGCTGGATGGCAACTGTTTCAATATCAGGAGGCCCCAAGCAAACACCAAACTGCATGGAGTGAAGGTCTTTGAGCTGCAGTATGCAGACGATTGTGCTCTTGTGTCTCACATGCCACAAGACCTTCAGTCTGTTCTTGATCCAGCAGTGAGAGCATCAGGATGGGCTTGATCTTCAACACAATCAAAATGGAAGTAGTCTACCAAATGAGTACCAATATCCCACCCACACCACCAGCTTTCTCTGTTGCAGATGAAAAACGGCCAGTAGTTGCATTATTCAAATATCTGGGGAGTATTCTCTCTGAAGACAGCAACACTGACAATGAGGTGCAGAGCAAAATCCAACAACCATCAGCCACTTTTGGATGAGTTGGTGCCAAGCACCAGGTCTTTCAAACCAAAAATCTATATCTCCACACAAAGATTTGCATCTACCAAACTATCTACATTACCACTCACCTCTACAGCTGTGAAGCTTGGGTAGCTCCAAGAAGTTCCTTGAGCACTTCCAGATATGCTGCTTTCAGTGCATCCTGGGAAATAGTTGGCATGATTATATACCGCATTCTCAAATACTAAGAAAAAACAACTGCAGAAGCATTGAGGCCACAGTTACCCAGCACCAGTTACGATGGCTGAGGCATGTGGTAAGGATGGCCTCAAATCAGTTGCCTCAAAGAGTGCTATATTGCCAGCTACACCATGGATGACACTCTGTAGGAGGGCAGAGACATGCTACATGGATCAGTGGAAGACTATGTTAAGGAAATTCAAAATCAGACCCGATGACCTGGAGGATGTTGCTGCTGACCATAACACCTGGTGGCAGTGATGTCTGGATGGGACCCATATGCATGAGAAGGAAAGGACAGTCAGGAGACAGCAAAGGAGGCTCAGCAGGAATGCACCCATGGTTGCCACAATCACTACCACCACATATACATGTCCCACCTGCAGTTGGACTTGTGGGTCATTGATAAGACTATTCAGCTATCAAAAAACTCAGAGGAAAAATACAGACAGAAGTGAACATTGTCATCAGATTTGATGGACAACCATAAGTGTGTGTGTGTGTGTGTGTGTGTGTGTGCGTGCACATGAGAGTGCATGTCTGCATGTGCCTATGCCTGGAATGGTTCTTTTCTCTCCTTCATTAATGATGTACTAGGCACTGAGTAAATTGGATTCTCCTGCTGTGCTTGAGTTATACACAATCTCTCTCCCACACATCTTAAAACTTCAGTGTGAGTAAAAAAAAAAAAAATTCCAAGCTTTAAATATGAGGGAGAGACAAATTGCACTCTGCATGTGAAAAAGAGATAGGATGAGACTGAAATAAATAGGGCAACAGAAGAAAAAACAGATAAACACCATTACCAGTGCACATTGTTTGTAATACAGTGTGTTATACTGTATCTGTTAATGAGTTGGTGCCAACAGCAGTATACCACAAGGTATCCCATGAAATTATGTGTATAATTGATTGATTCTTTATTGTCATTGCACATTACTATACAACAGAACACTGTTTAAGGGCTCAGATCACAGCAGCACATCAATAAATAAAAATAAAATTATATATATATAATCTCATTATCTCTAGCCGCTTTATCCTGTTCTACAGGGTTGCAGGCAAGCTGGAGCCTATCCCAGCTGACTATGGGTGAAAGGC
>JANZXT010000014.1:5496782-5509386 GCA_027575915.1 Betancurichthys madagascariensis | reverse complement strand
ACTTCCACATCATTGCATTCCGTTTTTATTTACAATTTGTACTTTGTCCCAACTTTTTTGGAATCGGGGTTGTAAAAGTCGCCGTCACTTTTCCTCACCTCCAAGTAGAACTTTGACAATATTTCCACTATTGCTCTCTTCCAGTTTTTCGATGTCCGTTGGCATGTTTTTCTCTTGTGAATACGCGTGAAGAATATCCAGTGAAGTTTTGGTAGCCTTTCGGGAATTCAGCGCGTCTTTCTCTTTAAATTGTCCACTTTAAATGAAGCGAACCTTGCCGCCGTGTTCGTGTACAAACCGTCAGTCCCTCACTAGCGCGGAAGCTTTATATCTTCGACGTGTCTCTTTTCCAGTTTTTCGATGTCTGTTGGTATGTTTTTCTCTTGTAAATACACATGAATATATAATGAAGTTTTGGTAGCCTTTCGAATGTCTTTAGTTTCAGTTTATTTATTTAGTGCTTAAACCGGCCACTGAATTAACCCCGTCTTCTCGCTTTCCCAGCTAACAAAGAAATGATTGTGCGCATGCGCAGCAGAAAAGTTTTGTCGTTGGATCTTGCCGTGTGACGTCGAGTTGTCCTGACAACGTGCAATACTGTAACAACATTGCACGCTCATTCTCCATTGGTAGAGTGGCGTAATACATGGAGGATAAGCGCTATGATAATATTGCATGGTATCGATAAACTCGCTTAGAAAGGAATAGAACATTTTTTTTCTATGCAAAAAGTGGCCTGTGTGTATAATAATCAATCATCAATATTGACTGAAATGAAACACCAATCAATCAAACAAATGAAATCAAAATGTTGATCCTGCTCGATTAGAATGAAAACCTGCAGCCAGACTGTCCCTGTAAAGATAAAACCGAAGGCCCTGACGTTCCAAAAATTCATAGATGCAAAACAAAGCCAAAAGACGGCAATTCCTCACCCCGATCCCTGCCCCCGAAGGCCGTGCATTTTACAAACGTGTACTGCGTCGTTATGCTCTAATCAACTGTTTCAAAGCTGTTCGATGGAGAGAAAGAGATGATCGAGAGGAGTCTCGGCTAATCCAGACCCTGTGGAAGGAAATGGCATCACCCTGTGCCTACTCCAGAAGTGCTTTTGTGGTCTACAGTGTGTGACTGAAGTCATTCATCAGTTGGACTGTGCGTATCTAAAATCAGGGCAAGCTGCTCTCTCTCTCTCTCTCTCTCTCTCTCTCTCTCTCTCTCACACTGCAGTCCGTCCTCAGTACGTCTGCAGCTGCAAGAGCGTTCTGCAGTCCTGAAGTCACCAGGACAGGAAGTTTTAATAGAGCAAATCTGGATTACTTATAAAGAATCCCAAGAGCCAAGAAACCGAACGAGAGAGAGAGTGCAAGAGGGTGATTAAAAAGAGGGGGTGAGAGTGGATGTTAATGCACAAAAAAAAGAAAAAAAAAACTGCATCAAACCAATGCACTGCCTGAAGCAAAATGTGTCAGCAGTATATATGCACTTCCACTGAAGGACAAAAGGGGGAGTGAGAGCATAAGCCTGTGTCTCATCTGCTTGCTACAATGCAGCGGAACAAAGATTGAGCCAGAAACAGCAGAGAGAGAGAGAGAGAGAGAGAGAGAGGGAGGGAGAGACTTTCAGAGAGAATGAGAATGCTGTTGCCGTGGGGATGCACTTTTTCCTTGCCAGAACAATCCTCCAGCAGCTCGAGCCAGACGCCTGGGCAGCCAACAAGGGGATGAGCTCTCTCCAAAACTGCTCTCAGCTCAGGACACTCATCTCAGCTCCATACAATACAGATACTTTCCAGATCAATGCAGCGTCATAGCAGGGGAGGAGGAGAAGCGCTCGCTCGCTCGCTCACTCTCTCTCTCTCTCTCACATACACATTCAAGGGAACAAGAGAGCATGCTTGAACGCAAGTGACAGCTTTCTGCAGTGAACAAGCCTTAACGGATCCTTTTACTGTTACTGCTACCTCCAAACTGCTACCTTCCAACCTTTACTGCAGAATTTGATGGATTGCGGTGACAGCATGTGAAGACAGGTGCAGCTGCCGCCATATGCGAGTGTAGAGCTACATCGGAGGGGGGGGGGAAGAAAAAAAAAATAACCTAATGACTGCAGTGCGCGTGTCAGCCTTTTTAACTGGGCATCACAAAGGCAAATGGACAAGCCGTGACAGGAGAACATCAGCCTCAGGACAAAATAAGTGGGAAAATCTGGAGGGTACACAAAGGGAGAGGGGAGCGTTTGAAAAGACGGTGGCGTTTTCATGCTTCTTCCTCTTACCACCCCCCCCCCTTTGTCCCCCTCACCCTTGCTTTAATGTATGTAGGCATTCACCATGGAGATTTAGAATAGGTATTTAGTGGTGGCATCAAGACAATTTCCAAGGACAACCATCTGCGGTCAGAGCGTCAACAAGCAAAGGCGCATGCGTCTCAACAAAACTGGAATACTGTCCTAGCCTAAAGCTCTGCGAGCCTGAAACTCGACTGCTTCCGATACTCCTCTGTGGAATTATTTGTAATCGTTTTGTTGTTCATCTTAGGTTTTCTACCAAAAAAAAACCCCTTTGCCTTTGGATATATGAGTAAAAATATGCACCTATGTGATAAAAAAAAAAAAAAAAATGGACCTGTAAATTCAATGAGGTAGGTTTCTGGTCTTTCCAGCCCTTTTTATACATATAGTCTGTCATTTCCTTCTAATTTATTAATGCTTGGCTTCTGCCTACCGAACCCATCCCTTTTGCTCTCATATATACTGTCATTGAAAATTACCCCTCCCCCAGTACAGTAAATGGAAAACCGAGTAAGAGTTTTGCTTAACCCTGGGTAGGGCTAGTTCTCTTAACTGGAGACAAATCCCTCCCATTATTTCCTTTTTACCTCCATCCTTACCAATCTTGCTCCCTCCCCTCCCCAAGACCATGCTGAAATATGACTGTGCCACAACATGAGTGTCCTGGAGCGTGTAGCTGCACATCGAGTCAGGAAAGCTGCCCTGCTCTTTGTCATCTTTCTCATGGTGCACGCATACGTGGAGGTGGTGGTGGTAGGCGCAGTGGGGACTCAGGGTTGCCCTCCTGTCTGCTCCTGCAGTAACCAGTTCAGCAAGGTGGTGTGTACCCGCCGTGGCCTCACTCATGTGCCCCCTGGCATTCCCACCAACACAAGACATCTCAACCTAATGGAGAACGTCATCGAGGCAGTGCAGGCTGACTCCTTTCGCCATCTCCATCACCTGGAAGTGCTCCAATTAGGACGCAATGCCATCAGACAGATCGAAGTGGGAGCGTTCAATGGGCTGACCAATCTGAACACCCTGGAGCTCTTTGACAACCGGCTGACTGTGGTGCCGAGCGGGGCCTTTGAATATCTGTCCAAGTTGAGGGAACTGTGGCTCAGAAACAACCCCATTGAAAGCATCCCGTCTTATGCCTTTAACCGCGTGCCCTCTCTCATGCGACTGGACCTGGGTGAGCTGCGAAAGCTCGAGTACATTTCCGATGGGGCCTTCGAAGGTCTGGTCAACCTCAAGTACCTCAACTTGGGTATGTGCAACATCAAAGGGGACATTCCCTACCTGAACTCACTGCTAGTGCTGGAGGAGTTAGAGATCTCGGAGAACTTTTTCCCTGTGATCAAGCCCAGCTACTTCAGAGGACTGACTTCACTTAAAAAGTTATGGATCATGAACTCTAAAATACGACTAATCGAACGTAACGCATTTGATCACCTGTCGTCACTGGTAGACCTAAACCTAGCCCACAACAACCTGAGCTCTCTACCTTACGACCTCTTTTCCCCACTGAGCTATCTGATGGAACTGCACCTCCATCATAATCCCTGGAACTGCGACTGCAACTCTCTATGGTTAGCACGGTGGCTGCATCAATACATCCGTACAAACTCGACCTGCTGTGGCAGATGCCATTCACCGGCACACATGCGAGGCCGTCAGCTGGTGGACGTGGCCCAAGGAGACACGGATGCGATGCAGTGTTCCGCCCCCTTCATTTCTGATGCTCCGAGAGACCTCAATATCTCAGCTGATCGAGTAGCAGAGTTTCGATGTCGAACAGCATCCATGTCATCAGTGCAGTGGTTTCTACCAAACGGTACTATACTGACGCATGCAACTTACCACCCACGCATAACCGTGGTTAAGGATGGGACCCTCAACTTCTCCAACGTGCTGCTGGGCGACACAGGCACGTACACCTGCATGGTGTCCAACGCAGCTGGAAAATCCAATGCTTCGGCTTATTTAAACGTGAGCGCGGCAGAGCTCAACACGTCCAACCTCAGCTACTTCACCACGGTCACGGTGGAAGTTCTCGACCCAATGTCCAAACCCCGCACTGTTACAGAAGCGGATCAGAGCACCACGACCACTACTTTGCCTTCAGTCTTTCAACCGGTTTTCATCTCGACGCCAACCGTCATCCTCCAAAGCACCGGCGTACCAGCAAGCCGCCCGCCAGCCGTGCCCACGTCAAAAGGGACGACGGGGAAGCCGTCCAAACCCAGCAGCACCAGTCTGGATGAGGTCATGAAGACTACCAAGATCATTATTGGCTGCTTTCTGGCGGTAACCCTGCTAGCAGCGGTCATGCTAATCGTGTTCTATAAACTGCGGAAGCGGCACCAACAAAGGAGCACAGTTTCGTCAGCACGGACTGTAGAGATCATTCACGTAGATAAGGAAGACCTGCCACCGCCCGCATCTGCTGCCAGTATGTCAGGGGACGGGACACTGAAACTACCGGTGATGAGAGACTATAACAGCATCCAGAAATTAGACTACATCACCCACAAACTAGACTACACCTACCACACGCCTGAACTCAAATCAGATTACAGCCTCCACAAGCCCAAAACTCAGTTTAGCACCTCCAAAACCAAATCAGACGATACTACCGATATCCTGAAGACAGACTACACTGAACACGTGTCCAAATTTGATTACAACACCCTTGCGACAGTAGACTACAGTTCTCACAAACCGTCAGCTAACTACGCGCACAAGTCACTGCCTGATTATCACATACACAAGAAAAGTAACCAGAGTCCTTACAAGCCTGGATACAGCACTTACAAGCCGGACTACAAATCGCAAACGGTCAAACTGGACTTCAGCCCTTTCAAATCTGATTACAGCATTCACAAACCCAAAGTGGACTACAGTACGCACAAGCCCAAATCTGATTACATTCCCAACAAATCGGCCATCAACTACAGCCCCTTGAAGACGGATTGCAGTCATTTTCAAGCAGACTACAGCGCGTTCCATCCAGAATACAGCCCGCTCAAAGCGCAATACTTTAGTCACAAGCAAGAATTGAGCCCCCGAAAGTCTGAAATGGATTACAGCCACCGTGAGATCAAATATAGCACACAGAACTCATACAAGCCTTGGGGACACACAAACAAATGGACAGAAAACAGCAGCACTGGAAACTCACTTCCACGAACTTTACCCAGAATCAGCACCATGCCCGAGCCCTTCGTCATAAAAACACACAACAAGGACAAAGTACAAGAGACTCAAATCTAGCCCTCACCTAAAAGAACACACCCCCTCAAACACACACACACACACACACACACACACACACACACACACACACACACACACACACGGGGTGGGTTCTTTTAGAGACAGAGAGTGAGTGTGTGTGAGTGTGTGTGTGTGTGTGTGTGTGTGTGTGTGTGTGTGTATCTGGGGAAAACCTGTGAAGAAGTGTTGGCAAAGAGACAAAAATAAAGAAAAAAAAAAAAACCACCAAAATTGAGCTTTTCTGCCCATAACATGTATAAAATGTGGAAATATTTTTAATGTACTCTCGGTTTAATAAACACGCTCGGTCCGAGCTAAGTGTGATTTCCTCACAAACTCTTAGTTATTTTCTATAAGGAAACGGACTCCTGCGATTCAGGTCGTAAACAGAGCCGTCAGACTGTCTGCAGTCCACCAGAAAACAGCACGCACTCATCCGAGAGAAAACTTACAACTTACCTCATGACAATGTGGGAAATTTCGACAATCAGCGACATAAAAACAGGAAGCGATCAGATGATGGGAAGGAGGATGATGAGGCGTGCGTTTCGACGCGGTGAGTCATGATGATGGTGACTAAACCGATTCCTTAATTCTCATCTGAAATATTGAGGTTTTGATAACGAGTCACGACTCTTGTGCTGTTTATCCCGGACCGAGACGTAGGTAGGGTGCTTGCTATAACCTGTCTGCTCAGGACCATGATATTAAAATCAGGTTAAGATCATTGCAGATGAGATAATATAGACTACCTGAGGACTCGGAAAATAGTTTAAAGTGGTATTTGCCATTCTTCAGTCAAATACAGATTATTATTATTAGACTGAACGCTATTGTATGGGCTGGACCTCTAAAAAGCCTGTAGGTCATCAATCAAATCTGCTGTGTAGATAGACCTAGTGTTCATCGTCATAGTTCATATTTGTAAATCTTCTTTAACACATGTCATTTCAGCAGAATTAACACGACTTGCTTTGGGATCATTAGTGTGTCGATGTATTTCAGTGGAATTGGAACGGAAATGGAAAAAACGCAGACGTCAGTTGAGGAAACGTTGTACGTTTCAGGACTTGACGCTTTTAAAAACGTCACGATCTCGAAGGATTTTCCCAGGACACCCCACCCACACAAACACCTCCACGTCCTCGTACGACCACGGGCTGGTGATGGAGAGA
Organism: Betancurichthys madagascariensis; assembly: GCA_027575915.1. Classification (NCBI taxonomy): domain Eukaryota; kingdom Metazoa; phylum Chordata; class Actinopteri; order Siluriformes; family Ariidae; genus Betancurichthys; species Betancurichthys madagascariensis. The sequence continues at coordinate 5,502,658 of JANZXT010000014.1, read as the reverse complement.
CCCGGACGCAGATTATATCCAGTGAAAAGATGTTAAAGACTATTTTCTACCTTGTAATGTCTATTTGAAGAGGGGTTTGGTTTCAGTGCCACGCTGAGTTCCAGAACTGAGGGGTGTGTTTTCACAAGGCATGAAGTGTGCAATTTCTAAACCCTACTCTAGAGAATGGCGTAAAATAAAATTATTGAGATTATTTATATAAGGTTTTCTTTAAGAAGAGATTTAAAAAAAAAAAAAAAGGACCTAGGTTGATCTTTACAGATTTATCTTGTAAGAATCATGAATTTGTACTGTGCCAAATGTCGTAAATGCAATAAAAATTATTTTTCCCCTTTACGATGCACCTTTTTCATGATGTCGAAGTTTTCCCAGGATTTGTGATGGAAGTCGCTTGTTTTAAAGTCACTCACCACCAGACAGCGTTGTAGTCGAGTCCGAGAACAAGACTCCGTCCGCACCGTTTGACGGTGGCTGCAGCGTTGGACTAACGTTACTGCTCGGCTGGTCCGTTTTAGTTAATAGGCTACAGATAAAAAGCAAGTCCCGCCCACTATCAACAGGCCAAATAACATGAGAGAGGGTTAACACTAGCTAGTTCATCGCTCAGCAAGCCCCGCCCACTATCAACAGAGCAATGAACGTACGGTAGCGTGTCACTTCCTTCTCTGGGTGGAGTCTTGCCAAATGACGATTGAAGTTCGAGGTAGTCCCCGTCGTCTCTTCGATAGTTCTTCTACATATGGAACACATACGTAGGAGTGCGGTTTTTTTCCCCACTGCACGAGAAGTCTGTAAAACAAAGCAGACAATCCTAGGGGCTTCTCTCCGGGCATTTTAGCGCCGTTAACGTTTGTTTGTTCCTGAACATGACGTATGAACAGGTGAACGTGCATTCTCTTGCAGGAAATTAGTGTAAAAAATTAACGTAGACATAAATCTCTTATGCCAAATGAATATGGCGCGTTACAAAAAAAAAATGAAGGAAAAAATCCATCCGAGTCCTCGGTGCTCGAGTCGGACTCGAGTACTACGAGCCTGCCACCACATAAACAGCTGCAGCTCGTCGGTTTACTTGAGATGCAGACAGTAGAGAAGTTCATTCCGTTCACCTCTGTCCTTTACTGTACTGTGATTGGTCCGTTAGTCTCGTCGCTCGACGGCGTTTACTGGGAATCCGGTTTTGAAACCTGTGCTCCAGAGTCATGATGTTCAAAGTCTTTGTTACAAAATCGACTCGTCTCTTGCTCGCGGAAAAATTCCTTTATGACACAGGCAGCACGTTTATTTTTTACTCTGAACCTGGGATTTCTCTCAGTGCGAGATGAGGTGACTTCACCAGAAGGTGGAGTTTTTTTTCGAACCCTTTTTACTAATCTTTAGAAGGGGTGCCAATAATTGTCGAGGGCACTGTATGTACATAGATAAATCACGGTAACGAGTACAAAAGTGCTTCTTCTATGCAGTGTGTGCTAGCTGATGCTAGCTACAGTCGTGTCTAATGCTAGGTGAACATACAGAACCTTCTCACTGTACAGTGATTATAAGTTTACACACCCGTTCCAACTGGAGGGTTTTGTGATCGTTTCCCAACCCCCAAACACTTCCTTTTGCTTTCCCACTTGTTGTATTACACTAAGGGTAGAAAGAGTGACTATTTCTTTATTTACTACATCCCTTTGATTTCCTTGTGGTTTTAATAAGCATGTGTAAACTTTATTTTTTATATCCACTGTAACTTGACAGAGAGACAGGAAAAGATGTCGTCGTGCTCAGTTTGCACCTCGGAGCTTTATTAATCACAGCTCGGCTCCTGTGGAGAGCAGAAACTGTCCCGTATAACCACCAGCGAGCTTTTCAGTGAAAGCGGCACAGGGTACGGAGGTGGAACGTGACCGAAACGGATGGAGCTCCTTACTCACATGCTCAGGTTTGATAGATGCAGGACTTGAGTGTTTTCATCGCGTGGTACGAGTACTTTTACTTCAGTAAAGGATCCGAGGACGTCGTCCTCCACTGTGGGCTTTATATTAACATGAACATCCACGTCACAGCCAGAACTCCGCGTGCTGTTGTATGAAAATGAAGCACAGCTTCTGACCAATCAGATTCAAGCATCATGAGGTAAAGGGGGATGTGACCCTGTTAGAAACCGGTTCGAGTACAGCTGAATGGAGAAGGAAGAGCTGACAGACAGCATACACGGAGACACGAGGTCGCGTTATTAAGCATCACGATGATGCGTTGTGTTTTAATTGCACGTCAATCGTTTAAACAAAAAACGTGTGAATGCTTTTAAGCATTAAAAAAGCGAAGGCTGTAACGTTAGCGTTAACATCGTGTCAAATGTCCAGGCTCATGTATTTACATGTGGCCAAAGGCAACAAACATCGACCACGGTTTGCTATTATCATTATTCTGCTCCAGTTCCCCTCTCACACACACACACACAGGAAAAAATCATGAGGGTCAAAGAACAGAACACACAATGTGTAGAAAATTAATCAACTTCTGACCCAGCAAGATGGAGAATGCACTAGAGTCACAGGAGGTGCTTTTCTTTCATATGTACTGTATCTCATCTCACACATACACAAACACACAATATGGCCAAAAGTATATGGACACCACCACCACACGTGACGCGCACAAAAATAAATAAAAAACTTAAAAAAAAAAAAAAAACTAAAAAGATCTTCCTGCACACCTGATCAGAGGTCGGAAATTCAGCGTTACCAAGGTTTCGTCGAACCCAACATGAACAGCAGGTCTGAAATGGAGTGATGTTTACACAACCATCTGTTTCCTTTAGCACCAGGAGTTAATTAAACAAGGAAAAACATCAGACGCCCAAATGGCAAAGCAGGCACTTCAGGATGCCTCCTGAAATAATTTGTCTGGGGCAGTGAGAGCTCGGCGACTACGAGCCTCAAACATGTCAGGTTTCCATAACAATTAACCCCTCTGGGGTCTGAGGGTATTTTCTGGCACTTTAATGATTTTGGTATGCTCGGATTTTGTCGTCAGTTTCAACAAATCTAAGAGGAATTTTCAAAGTCGTAGGACTTTTTTTGTATTCAGCACAAGTTCAGCTACAATAATATCCCTGTACTATGTATATCATAATTGTACTTCTAAAAAAAAAAAACATAAATGAAGATGTTGTAAAAAGCAGTTTTAGAATGGTGTTGGAATGTGTGGAAAAAAAAAAACATGACCATTTTGATCACTTGAGATGATTCTGTTCAGTCTGAGGAATGGATCAAGCACGGAGACTTAAATCTGCTCCATTGATTTGGACAATTAACTGGCCATCAAAATATTTATGTCCTATTGTTTTGGGATAAAGGGTTGGCAGTGGGAGGGGTATTCAGTGAGAAGAGTAAAAAACACAATTCCATTCCATTCAAAGAGAAGAGTGAAAACCTCTCCCACTGCCAACTCTTAATCCCATCAGGTCAAGTGATCAAAACGGTTCATCACAATGCGTAAGATAATGTTTTTCCACACATTCCAACACAGTTCTAAAACTGTTTCTTACAACATCTTCATTTATCTCGTATTTGACTTTATTTTGGTATTTGACTATATTCAGTGTGTCTTGAAATTAACTCTTGTACTATTTTACTCAGTTCAGAGCCACAACCAACTTTGTTATACAATCACTCTGTAACTTTGTTCCAACTCCAAATTTTACTCTCTAAACTCAAAATAGAGCAATATTAACTCTTTTTGAGGAAAAATTGCTCAGTCATTTTTCCTGTGTATGCACTACAGCGCATGCATATCAACCGATCTTCTCATAAGAAATAAGATAAATATTTACACTTACTCGAGTTGATCTTCAGCTGGATCAAGTCAAAGTAAAAAAAAAATAATAATAATAAAAAAAAGGCACCGCTCATCATCAGTGTCACAGTTCTCAAGATTGAAATGAATCACTATTCTGAATCATGAATTGAATCGCTGTCCTGAATCATCCAAAGTGCATAAAATCTGCATGGCATCTCGCAACAAGTTTTACCTCCAAACTATGGAGTTTACAATAAACTGTCTTACAGATTTTATCCTGTTTAAGGTGGGCGGTCCCATGACGTAAGAGAAACCATTCGAAACCGAAAGACTGAAAGTGATTATCATGCCGTTGCCATGTGAATAGTCTTCTATGTATGCATACGTGGGCATTCAGTGCTCTGACTCCGGTGTGACTGAGTAAGGTGACAAGTTTTATGTTTCATCTAATTTAGTTAATTTAAAAACTATAATATTATTTGGCAGTGGGCACATAGGAAAGTGTAAAGTATAAAGTTTCTGTAAATATGTTGATCATGCTTGTATGATGAAAAACTCACAAAGATATTTATCTAAATACATGACCTACTCATTCTAAACCTGTCGAGCTTCGCCAGCAAATCTTTTGACCCCAGAGGATTAAGCAATGTATCTTGTGATGTCAAAAAAAAACAAAAAACAATGGATATGGTGTGAGTCAGTCATGGTATATCCTGAATATACCATGAACTGACGCCACAATTTCAAGCTATACGGTCGACTCGGGTCACAGCTTTGGCGCCGCAAGCATTTCTGTATGTGTCAATCTACATATCATGATCATGCCTGGTGAGGCAGGTGATATCATGGTACATTGCACATGCGCAGGTCGAAGGTCAATCCGACATAAACAACAAACATTGGCTGCCTCCAGTGAGTTTATGCCGAGATTCAATCTTAACACTTTTTTAGTTTGGAATTTTTTGGTAAGGGATATGAATCAAACATACCATGAGAGACACTGGTAATTATGGATTCTCTTCGGTGACTGGCATAGTTACTTTACCAGTCACCTCAGGGAATCTATAACTTCAACTGGAGCTTCTCAGTGCGTGGTATATTTGATTAATATTGGCTGTGTGTGTCATGCTCCGCCCCAGACTTCCACTCTGGAGATTTCTCATCTCCCAGGTCAGCGCTAATCCAGATCTGGGATGGGAATTCCATCTAGCCTGCATTTCACTTCCTGGTTCTCTCTGCTGTGTGTAAATAAGTGGTTCTCAGACCCTGACTTTGCCAGAATGTCTCGTTTCACTATTCTAGCCATTTCTGTGCCTTTATTGCATTTCATGGTTTTTGCTCAAGCTATTTTTCTAGTTCATGGTTTTTGCACTAAGGGTTTTTCTAGTTCATGGTTTTTGCACTTAGGGTTTTTTCTTGTTTATGGTTTTTTTGCTCTAGCATTTTTGTCCTTGTCTGTCTCGTGTTTTTGTCAAGTTTTTTGTCTCTTTTTACCTGGACTATTTTTGCCATTTGTTTGTTTACCTATTTTGCCATGCCCTTTCCCTGGATTAAATCTCATTATTTATTGGATTATTGCCTGCATGTTCTGCTTCTGGATCCTAATCTCACCACCCCTAACAGTAACAGGTCTACCATTCTGATTTAGAGTAGCTGCAATAGCAACATCTGAAGCATCAGTCTCCATCACTAGGGGAAAATTTCTGTCAACTGTTACTACTACAGCAGAACTGATGTCCTTTTTCAAGGTCTCAAATGCCTCCATAGCTTCCTTAGATAATGGGAATGAATGAGTAGTGACCAGTGGATGTACTTTGGTAGAAAAGCTCTGGATCCACTGGGAATAATACGAAAACATACCAAGCACTCTCAAGTTCCTTTTTTGTTTTGGGAACAGGAAGCTCAAGCAAAGGTCGTAGGCATTCTGGGTCAGGTCTAATATTACCATGTGAGACCGTGTAACCCAGAATGTTCAGTGTTTTAGTAGAATAGATGCTTTTAGCTTCATTAAGCTCCATATTTTTTTGTTTCGCTACCTATAAGAACTGCTTGACGTTCTCATCAGGTTCCTGCTGATTCATTCCACA
>JANZXT010000014.1:5149133-5159236 GCA_027575915.1 Betancurichthys madagascariensis | reverse complement strand
TGTCAGCCCTGTGATGACCTGGCGACTTGTCCAGGGTGTACCCCGGCTCTCGCCCATAGTCAGCTGGGATAGGCTCCAGCTTGCCTGAGACCCTGTAGAACAGGATAAGCGGCTATAGATAAAGGATGGATAATAATAATAGGGCGGCACGGTGGTGTAGTGGTTAGCACTGTTGCCTCACAGCAAGAAGGTCCTGGGTTCGTGGCCGGCGAAGGCCTTTCTGTGTAGGGTTTGCATGTTCTCCCCGTGTCTGCGTAGGTTTCCTCCAAAGACATGCAGGTTAGGCTAATTGGTGGCTCTAAATTGAGTGTGAATGGTTGTTTTTCTCTATGTGTCAGCCCTGTGATGACCTGGCGACTTGTCCAGGGTGTACCCCGGCTCTCGCCCATAGTCAGCTGGGATAGGCTCCAGCTTGCCTGCGATCCTGTAGAACAGGATAAAGCGGCTAGAGATAATGGATGGATGGATGGATGGATGGAGTGTGTACTGCAAGAGACATGAACACGAAAAATAGTTGATTTACTATAAAACTGTCAGAGGCCTATCATGAAATAATTCAGCGGGAGTAAATGAGGGTGTGTGAAGAGCGTTCTGCTCCGAATGAGTTCCACCTTAACACGAAGGAGGGGTAAGAACCTGACCTATGCTGAAGTGACACTGCAAAATGCAGGCCACAGGGAGGCTGGATTATTCCTCTGCCTTTATTATTAACTCCTCGGCTAATGATCACTTGTGCTGGAAGACTCTGTAACAGACCAAACACACGCGCACACACACACACTGTGTGTGTGACCTGAAACAGCAGGACCCCAACCCGTCGCCTAGGTGCGCACACACACACACACACGCGCGCGCGCGCACACACACGCACACGCAGTGTTGAGGAGAGAATGAAGGCTCAGGGAAGGGGACAGAGAGAGAATATGAGCGGGGAATCAGTGCAGGTGTTATTTGATACCCAGGAAGTCAGTGACGACGCTTTGACTTCTTTGTTCATTTAAAATCCACACTTGTTCCTGGGAGAACTCGCTCCTTCCACTTCAGGTAAGAACCCGAGTGTTTTGTAAAAATCTGGATCTCTGGGAATCTGGATCTCAGCTCAGTATTTCGGCCTAAACATCTTCAGCACTGCGTTCTTTCTGACCTTTGGGTTTAGAAGGAAGGAAGGATGGATTAAAGTGTGCAGTGAAGCTGTGTGTGTGTGTGTCAGTGCGTCACTCAGAAGGTGCTCAGAGGTTCTGGATCTGGGTGAGTTTTGGTGCAGATCAGCTGCAGACTCTTCACCATTTCACTGGAAATAAAGTTTCCGTGCATTTACACTGAAAGTAACAATAAAACGGTTTAAAGTGTTCTCTCTCTTTCTCACTCTTTTTTTTCTTCCTTTTTCTCTTATTTCCTATAATTTAGTGTTTTAATGTGACAGTAGTGCTGTTTATCTGTAGATTATCTGCCTGTTAATCCAGCTGGACTGTGTGTCAGTGACTCTAGAGAGTTCAGTATTTATCAGAAATGATTTCATTCACTGTTTGCATGATAGAACTTTATGATTTGTTGTTATTATTATTGTTGTTTTTAATATTCAACCAGAATATCTGTCGATCTAATTCAGTACAGTGTTCTTGATGCAGGAGGTCAAATTCAAGAAACCGTTTTTAAGAAAAGTTTCAGAACTGATCCAGACAAGATCTAATCAGACAAAATGCGATTAACTGAGATGCCACTGAGCTGAACAGAAGTGAACCAGGTTACCTTGTGTTCTCGACCCAGGACTCTGCCTTTAGGCTGTTGGTGTTCCATCAAGTTTCCAGATCTCTCTCTTATTTATTTGTTGTAATAGAATAATTAACACCTTTACTTTTTACTACATTGGCTTGTTAATATGAACCATTATATATTTATTTTCTAACAAACAAAGGTTTTGGTTGAAATAAATATTTACTGCAATGATATACATTTCTGCATAGGAGTCTTAATTCTGACCTCGATATTCTACAAATCATATTGTTTTCAATTTCTGTACCAGTGTTCTGTACAACAATGCACAAGGTCCAGCTGGTTTTCTTCATTCATCACATTTAATCATAATTCATTAACATTTTGAAAAAGCTGAAGCTCAGAATTGAATCGTGTTAAAGGAAAAATTTCAAAAGACCATTTAGCTCTTTCCAGCTTTTTAAATAAGCATTTTAGTGGTATTGATTATTCCAGGAAATGGTTCGAGGAGTCATGTTCAGGGAGCCATTTGGTAATGTGAAAAAAAAAAAAAAATCACTTAGAACATCAGTTTGAGCCGGAATCAATCGGGGTTCCATCTCCTGCAGGAGGAGTGGGAGCAGGAATTAATGGCTGCTATTGAGTCCTCCAGGGCGTGGCCGGGAGGGGGGGGGTATTATACCCGAGATATCATGTTTTTTCTCACAATTCCTACACAACTATTTATTTATATGTGTATTAGCAGACAGGAAAGAGTTTTGGCTTGGTCTCAGATGTTCCGGACTCAGTTAATGCACATATACTATGTTTTTGTTTGTTTGTTTGTTTTTATTTGTTTTTGGTGAGGAATTACTGGTCAGTATTTAGGTCATGATTCCGGGACACATCCCAGGGATGTATGGAGAGATCTTAAGACGGAAGCTTTACTCAGGCTCATGACCACATTTTGAAAGTCACCCAAAGGACAACTGGACAAAACGTTCACTCCGTTGCGTCACTGAGACCGTACTCTAAGTTTCATTCTACTTTAAGTGTAATTAACATTTACGGACTTTCTTGTAAACATTGTGCCATAAGAAACTTAAATACATGTTACTATAACTTCAGCTCAATCAGCTTAACAGCTTAGTCAGCTCTGCAGCTAATTAAAAATGTCTAGTTGAGTAAATCAGGACCGATAATGTCAGCAGGTCAGTGCTTTACGCTATCATGTTTATTTGCCATGTGAGAAAAGATTTTTTTTTAAATATGTGCCTCTTCTTCTTTGAGCTGTAGTTCTTATGTCTGATGGTCTGAAGGTAAGATGATCGTCAGAGCTGTATTACAAAGCCAAGTCTCCTTAGCTTCTGGTTTGCTGCTTCGTTCATTTTGCCCTAAATGTAGGAATATGAAATGACACTGTTTTAATGTGAAATATAAAAAAAGGCTCATTAGTCGGTGTCAGATTCCCTCCATCTCACACTTCCTCCTGCCATTAGGAAGATCCCCAAGTATGGGAATAGGGTTTGTCGATCTATTTCCATAATTGCTATATATAGCTAATAAGTGATATGACAATAAGATATACATTGTTTTTTTTTTAATGTGTTTCCATAAATGAAAAAGAGTTGACCTTGGTCTCTAAGCTCGTGAACAGAACATGAAGGTTAAACATTAAATTGGTTTCTTTTTATCAGAGTTGTTCTCGGGAGCCTTCACCGTTTCTTCTGATTGACATTACAGGTTTACAGGCTGACAGACCGTTCCGTCTGCGTTCCTGTTCTTGTGCACTGGGGTAATGCTGACTCCTGTTCTGTGTATGGCACTGGTAGAATTCACTGTGAAGGCACACTATCAGTGAATTACCATAGGGCCATAAACAGAGCAGAGAAAGAACCACTAGATGATGCTGTTCAAATTTCCCCCCCCAGTGGAAACATAAATCTCTTCTCAAATAAGCTTAATGCCTTTATATAACACTCTTATCTTATCCTGGCCCATTTTGGCACTAGCACATTTTTGCTTCTTTAGATATCCATTGAGCAATTATGTGTAGTGCCAATATCGGAAAAGATAAAATGCAGCCTGATTTTGTCCTCCAGTGGAGTTCATACCCAATGGACTTCAGGAGGAGACAAAAGGACAGTGACCTGACTGTATCCACTCCATCCTTCTTTTAGTTTTACTTTTTGTTGAGCGTAACATAAGACATGACATCTCCTGAGGTAAACTAATGCCTTGTGCTGTTTAAGAGAAGGCCATTTTACACTGTCAATGACTTTATGCCAAAAAATAGTCATGTTTTCAGATGGACACTGATCTATTTCCTGTGATAAATTTTCATTCGTGTGCTGGTTAAAACGATCACTACAGACTTCTGTTAGGTGACCATCATCATTTTGTATTTTAATCTGCTTCTGTTTACTTTTAATACATCGAATCTGTTCAGATCGACCCTGCTTAGAGCAAATATATCAGAAGTGTTCTGTCCCTTTTACAAAGACACACGATTTGTTTGTTTTTTTCTGCATTAAAATCACTAAGCCTGTATTAATTTTCCATGTCTGGGGATGAGTTTCATCCATGTTCTTCAGTCTCAATGAGTCTATAAATATGGATACCTTTTCGACATAGCATGCGTATTTAGTGTGTATGTCACCGTGTTTCTCAGCTTCAAGGTTTTAGGAAGACACAGGTAGCTCTCTGGTGGTATTTGGCAATAGTAGAACTCACACTGGTAATGTAAAAAAAGGATCCGGTGGTTCTAGACTTGCCAACTACTGCTTTAGTGCTCCAGCAGACTCCCCGGTGTTACCTTAGTGCTCCAGCTAAATCTGTGGTCCTGGGATGTGAATAGATCTTGTTGAATGTCCTGTGTTTTCTGACTGTATACGTAGATATTTAAAATCTGTGGAGGGTGGAGCACTGTCGTCCTAGAATTACTGCACCACTGCACCCCTCAGTCTCAAATCTCCTGATGCTTCTTTGAATATTTTAATACACAAGTGTCAGCCCTTAATTAATACGGACCTTCTTAAATCCTGTATAATGATCTTTGTATTGTCTGTAGTATTGTAATAATGTTTGTATTACTATAGAATCAGGACCGAAATCATTATTTTGGACTGAAGAGATAAAATGTAAGTTGTAATGCTTGTGATTTATTTTCTATCACATGAAACGTGTTTTATTCACAAAAAAAAAAACATGTTTAAACCCATTGAACAAAGATTTGTGTAGCCTAAAGCAGGTGGTTCGTACAGATGAGATTTAAGAATAAACATTTTATCTCTTATACGTGTCACGTGAAATATTTTCTCTAAAATAAATACAACTTGGGGGGAAATTACTATAATTGTGTGTATCTGTGCCTAAAACTCCTTGTGAGAGTTGTGTGTGTCCTCAGGTGAGGAGCAGTTTTTAAATTAAATGAAAAACTATAACCTATATGTGATTAGTTTATCCTTTAAACTGTGGACAGATTTTATTGACAGGAAGACAAATCGAATTAACAAAAACATTCATGTAATTTTATTCATTCAAGAAATTTTAAGAGCGAATTAAAGGCAAAAAATAGCTCACATATTTCATGACTTTGAATTAATATCTCATAAAACGTGCATGGGATTTAAACATTTTAATCTATTAGCTATTAACCATCGACACACAGTACAGTATATATTTTATAAAAAATAATATCCTGTCCATAGTGTCTGGCTAAACTTCTCTACTGTTTATCACGCCTGCTTTCTGCCATAGCTCATCATGCAAAACAATATCAGGTGCAAGTTTATAATCTGCCAAATAATGAGGGTGAATAATGAAGCCATACTCGTGCTATACTATTGATGCATCATTATATTAGTTTTCATTTACAATATATTGTGGGTATCAGCAAAGAAAAAGCTCCATCTTTCAAAAATGCTTCTTTGGTCCATATTTTCTATCCCCGGATTTTTTGGGGCACGTATTATTCTTCTGTCCAGCACTTAACTCTTTCTTGACTACAAATTTAATGAGATGAAATCCATTACGAAAGGTACACGTCTGACCAGCTTGAACCTCGGCCCTCAAGATCAGCTCCACATTCTACAATATAAAAATCGCATTTCTTTTCATCTCTGCCTTCACATTTTTATTCAGTGAACTGTAGTTATATTATTTAAGGATCCAAAATAAAATAATAAACATTGTCATGTTCAGTTCAAGTTGAAGACATAAATTTTCATTTCTGGCAAAAGAAAAATACTGAACGTTCGAGAAATAAAAATGGCGCACAGTTCATTCTTAGCTATAAAAAGAAAAAGAAATGCGGCAGAATGAACGGTTTTAAGTGTGACCTAACAGTTGTGACTGTGTCAGTTTCTTAAAAGAAATCCACACCCCAGTAGCTGACGCTGCTAATACCAATAAGCCATCTGGTGTTAACGTGCTGGTGAATTAAATCGGCTGTTATACACTGACCAGTATTTACATCCAGTTTCAGTTCAGTCTGGTTAGGTCAAACCCAGCTGAGTATAATACAAGATCGATGTGCTCTGAAAATAACAGAAGCATGATTTTAAAAAATGGCCTACTGTAAATAATCCTGATTTTAGTAGAAATATGTGTACGGGCGTGCATCTTTTACTGGGTACTGTTACAAGCCATTTTGTTCATGTGTAAAAGCAAAGGCAACATCAGGAGACGTGTGATAATATAAATCTAATACATCAGACACCAGATTAGACGTTTGGATGTCAATGAAATGCAACTGAAAGACAGGAACAGGAGCTTGTTGTGGAAGAATAAGCATCAGGCTGAGTAATGACCAGCATCATGAAGACAAGGACGACTAACTGAGCATTTTAGATTACTTTATATATGGCAAAAAAAAAACGTTCAATGACAAATACAGTTCCTCTCCTCTCTCCCTATAAAAAAAGGACAAAAAGGCTGGAGTTTCCCCAAAAGAAAAGGCACTCAGCCTTACAGTCACCTGGCAGCTCTAAAGGACGCGCGCGCGTGTGTGTGTGTGTAAGTGTAACACGTATCTGTCTGATATCAGAGCTGGTATGTACAAAGAAGCTGATGCAAAATCATTTAAATATTTACACATGTGCAACATACACAGTCATAGAGTTTATACTCCATTCTGAACGCTAGTTTAAGTTCTATATCTGGCAGATTGTGTGTAAGTGACAGAAGCTTTATATTTTTATTATCCAAAGTTTAAAAGATGTCAGGAAGCTGAAAGTACAAACCTAGCAACAGGACTGACATGTTGGGCTCGAAGCAAGGCCTCCACTGAAACCGACCGTCTCCCTTTTATACTTTTCCAAGCACTGACGTCACTCCTGATCAGCCAATCCTCATTCCGGATCTGGTTCTCTCCTGGGAAATCCTAAATGCGTAGAGACCGAAGGAGGGACAAGGAGAAACGTGCGTTCACACACTCACGTGCACATACACATAGGTATATATTCAGGTAGATTACAACAGCATATATGTTATTAACATGCAACTTTTTTTTTTTTTACAAATCCAGGTAACGTTAATAACAATCTATTCATTGTCAGAAAAGTTTAACAGAAAGAGGTTTTCTTACACCAGGTTAAGATGTTCACTGTGTTTTCTGACTCATGTCTGCTCTCATGAGAGCGTCCTCAAGCTTCTTTTCATTTCCACCTTTTTGACTGATTATTCAGTAAAAAGGCTTGTCTAGCTCATATTAATATCATTTATTTATTTATTTATTTATTTTAAATTTCCTGTATGCACGAACTACTACTCATTGTGATGTTAACATTGGATGAGAACTAATAACAGCCAGTGAGTAACATATAACATGGTTTATACATAATTATTAGCAGCCGATGATTATTTGGAAGGATTCCTAATCAAAATGATGATAATTTGTTATAATTCGATACAAGAACTTGTAATTCAAAATATTTATTAAAAAAAATTGACTCTACATTGAATGAGGCCTTGATGAAGCAGCTGTTTTTTCTGTATGATGAGGGCTAAAGCTATACGGTATGTGGGTCATTGCTAATGTAGGTGAAAGAAGGATCTGCAGATTAAAGTCGTTTTATCTGCTTTTGCCCAAATCCAAGCGAGACACTTGTCACATGATTTGTACTGTTAACCATTCTCTTTTTTATTCATTTGCACACAAAATTATTTTAACTACCTTGTTCATGCAGAATATTCTTAAAATATAAGTAATTAGAAAGAAATCCAGTTTTAGTGATACTGACAATTTATAGTATTGCACGATACATTATTTAAAAGGGAAAAAAAAACAGTAGTGCATAATAATTTATATCTTTATAAATTATTTCAAGTAACATTTGAGGTTTAATACAGTCTGTTATTTTTGAAATGTATAGCATTTTGCTTTGTTGCATTGTACAAGCTTTTTTCTTCTCTTTATGCATAATTCTAGCTCTGGCAGGTAAAAATGTTTATGTACAAAGAAAGGTTATGGCAGATGCCACTTGAAACTTCATCTGCTATAATTGGTTTGTGGGAAATCTCTGTTGATGTGGCCTTCTCCAAATGGGCTGCAAAGCTCAAATTACTCCCCTCCCCCAACCCCACCCCACCCAACCCAACCCAACCCCACCATCTCTGTCTGTAGAGATCTCTGTATCAGAGGGTAAGAAGGAGCAAGAAGCAAGCAACTCTGATATAGTGAAAGAGATAGATATAAACAACACATGAAAAACATTAAATGGACAAAGAAACAGAAAGCGTGATATTGCTGTGCCTGTCCTTTAATCCAAATAAACATTACGAGAATGAGATTAACGGCTACCAGTTTCACAGACTGCCTCAAGCATAGATGGGATAAAGAACAATTTGATCTCTTACAACCAGAATATAACCAAGATGCTGTGAGTGAGCACAACCTAGAGGTAAGACACCTATCCACAATGCCCAAAACATTGTGACTGTCTGGCGCACATTCTTCAGTGAAGGTGTGGGATTGTGGCAAAGTCATAGATAAAGAGTATAAGCTTCTTGTGATGACATGAATGGTGACTGAGCCCCTGCTGGTGCTATATTAGCATAGTGCAGATGTGTGCACACTACAGGAAAATGAACAAAAATAAACTGAAATGTACAACATAGCCAGTGGGTTGCTGTTGTTCTTGTTCGTCCGTCGTTGTCAATGATAACCAAGGACATCACTTGAAAGACGACTGAATGTGGTGTGTCTGGCCACTGGTGTGGAGGGTATGGCTGGATAATGATGTCTTGACTTGCGCCTGAATCGGATTTTAGTGAGGGAGAGCTGCACGTTATCAGCCTCACTCTCTCGTCCCAGACCTACCTTGATCCAGTGGCAAGACATAGTCAAGATGACTAGATAGGCAGGGATGCAGTGGCTGGTCAGCAGTGTCTTTCATGTCTCACCATGCCCTAGTTGCTCTCCACAGCACTTCACTGGGTCCACCTTCCTGCCCATTAAACCAATATGGTGGTTTCCTCCATGCAGACCACTGGATCCAGTCTTCACGTGGGTCAAAAAGCCATCATCTACATAGACTCCAGATATACATTTGGAGTATCTCATAACTTTGGCCAACTGTGGAAACACTGAGGACTCTTACTGAAATGAGGACTGGATTGCTAGCTCAAAAATTACAAGCCGCACTGCAACTGCCAGAAGAACCATCACTCATGAAAGCACACACGAAGCATGAAGCATGAAAATAATATAACAAAATGTGCTAGTACATGAGTTATGAAGAAAGGGGCCAACTAAAAACGCAACTAACACCAAAAGCCAAAAATGAGACACTGTAATAAAATTATAAGGTGGATGTAGTGGAGAGGAAAGGTGGTTCTTGGATGGACAGTGGAGTGACAGACAATGTAAATGAGGAGACAAAGTCATAGCTACTGTAAAGTTGCTACCATATCTAGCCACACAGCTTCATTCTCAAAATATGCTCCATAGGTTCAAACCCATCATGTGGAACCCTACATTCAGAAAAGAGGCAGAGGATATGACACAAAGATGCACCACCTCTCAGAAAAATAATATAGTGGAGAAAAAAGCCCTCAAACACCTGAAAGCTCCAGCACCTCCAGGTATTTTTCAATACCACTAAATGGACATCACACTACCAGTATCATGGCACAACAAAAGGATGCTGGGTTCAGCCCATGTAAAGTTATTACAGGCCACTCAAGGACTGTGTGCCTTGTTGACGTACATCTGAACTATGGATTCTCTGAGTAGAAAGTGAGAACAACTCAAGTTTAGTTCAAGTTTATTTTTATAGCGCTTTTAACAATAGACATTGTCGCAAAGCAGCTTTACAGAATTTTATTGACTTTAAACATGAGCTAATTTTGTCCCTAATCTATCCCCAATGAGCAAGCCTGTGGCGACGGTGGCAAGGAAAAACTCCCTC
>JANZXT010000014.1:4875758-4885848 GCA_027575915.1 Betancurichthys madagascariensis | reverse complement strand
TTTGCCGGCACCCGCTTTTTATAGCGGTCCTTGCGCGGTCGAGAAAATAGTGCCTATAGCCACCTGGAAGAGATCGAGCCACACATTTTTGAATCGATCTCGTATTTTTTGAACGTGAATCAATATCGGATCGTGGATCGATCTTTTGAACCCAGCCCTAGTTATGCCCGGTCTAGGGGACCTGAGACACAACATGAAAAGCACCCATCTTCCACATGTCCCAATGAGCTCCGTCAATTGTAAATGAGTTTATTTTTACTGTTAAATAACTTGGAAGCGAAACAAAAACGAGTGACTTCAGGGTGGACCGAGGCCAAAACAATAAGCAAAAGTCAACCGAAGTTAAGGAGTACTGCTTACATAATACAAACAAAAACTGAAAGACAAAAGACGTACCTCCCTAACTAACGAAACAGGGAAAAAAACCAGGGTTAACAAAAATGGCAATCCACCCCTATTAACTTAACAGAGGCAAAGATCATAACCAAGGATCCAAAACACAGTTCTGCTGGTTGGGAGAAGAGGAGGATGGGGTGTTGGCCTCTTTTTATAGGACCCTCCCAGCACAGCAGCCCATCACGGACAGAGCTGGAGAGCAATCCGCCCAATCCAGAACCGATTCCAGCACACACACACGTGTACATAATTAAACATGAGCAGCACCAAAGAAAAAAAAATGCTGTTACTGCTAAGGTCGTAAAGTGTCTATGTTGGTATATTTTGCTTGTTTCACACAATTATGTTAATTGAACAAAGCGTAGTTAGCATCAGGGTGTCTTATTTGCATCCCGTTATAACGAGCAGATCCCGCTCTCCCCTAGTGTTCACTTCTGAATTCATTCAGTTCATACCAGATTATAAACTGATCAAGGAAATTTAACATGATTGATATATATTAGTGCTTTGGAAAGTATTCATCCCCCTGGGTGTTTGTCCTGTTTTATCGCATTACAAGCTGGAATTAAAATGGATTGTTGGGGGGTTCACACCATTTGATTTACACAACATGCCTACCACTTTAAAGGTGCACATAGTTTATTTGTTTTTTTTAAATTGTGTGACAAACAATAATTAAGATGAAAAAACAGAAATCTGTCCCCCAACCTCCTAAAAAAATACTTTGTAGAGCCACCTTTTGCTGCAGTTACAGCTGCAAGTCTCTTGGAGTGTATGTCTATTAGCTTAGCACATCT
The DNA here is from genome assembly GCA_027575915.1 of Betancurichthys madagascariensis. Lineage (NCBI taxonomy): Eukaryota > Metazoa > Chordata > Actinopteri > Siluriformes > Ariidae > Betancurichthys > Betancurichthys madagascariensis. The sequence goes on along the minus strand of JANZXT010000014.1, from coordinate 4,884,655 downwards.
AGCCACTGGGATTGTTGCCCAGCCCTCAAGGCAAAACTGCTCCAACTCCTTCAAGTTAGATGGGTTGTGTTGGTGTGCAGCAATCTTCAAGTTATGTCACAGATTCTCAGTTAGAATGAGGTCTGAGCTTTGATGAGGACATTCCAGGACAATTAAATGTTTCCCTTTAAATCACTCCAGTGTAGCTTTAGCAGTATGTTTAGGGTCACTGTCCTGCTGGAATGCAAACCTCCGTCCCAGTTTCAAACCTTTGGCCCACTCAAACAGATTTTCCCCCAGAATTGCCCTGTATTTAGTGCCATCCATCTTTCCTTCAGTCCTGACTAGCTTTCCTGTACCTGCAGATGAAAAACATCCCCACAGGAGGATGCTGCCACCACCATGCTTCACTGTAGGAATGGTGTTCTCAGGGTGTTGGGTTTGCACCACACATGGCATTTCCCATGATGGCCAAAAAGTTCAATTTTAGTCTCATCTGACCAGAGAATCTTCTTCCATTTGTTTGGGGAGTCTGCCACATGCTGTTGGGCAAACTCCAAACGTGTTTTCTTAAGCGATGGCTTTTTTTTCTGGCCACTCTTCCATAAAGCCCCGCTCCCCCGGGGGTGGGGGGTTATTTACCTGGAGAAGTCTTCCTGGTGCATGGTCAGGAGAATGGCTTCCACAGAGTCTGTAACAGACGTCAACAGCGGATGGACTGCACTGTCCATTAGAGCCTGCACTGCCTGAAAAGTACATAAATAAGACAGATATAAATGTAAGAAATAAAAACACCACCTGTTTGAAGTTCAGTGCAGGTTTCTGTCGGAGACTCAAGTGGAACTGTGTCCTCTGACTGGCTTCTTTGTCCATCTTTATGAGCAAAATACTGCGAGACTGTTTTTCTGCATGGCATCTCTGGCTATAAAATCAATTTCACAGATTCCCTCATTATAGATTTATTTCATTTCAAATTATTTAAATACGTACAATATTTTGTCTATCAATGCTAGAGATTTTTATTCCTGAACTTTCTACTGAAATCAGGGTTTCCCTTAAAGCGTTATAGTGTAGCGGCCCTGCTATGCTTGATTTATTGACCGATGTGCTTAGTGACATGCCGCTACACATTAAACCGTCGCCGCGACGCTTACAATTTAGACCAACAGTATAAAGCTAGAATCAACATGCATGTGTTTTTTAGCCTTTGAGCAGGTAATCAATACAGTCCATTACAAGCCCACGGCCCTGAACTTGACCAGAGTTCACAGCTGCTGTCAGAGAAGGGTAATCCGCGCTGACTGGATGAGTGTGTGTGGTATCCCGTGCTGATTGGATGAGCGAGGTGTAATTAATATTCATAGGTAACTCATGCAAAAATGGTGGAGCCCTCAAGCCAGGTACAAGTGAGCAAAACACCAACAGATTACAGTTAAATTACGGATTTTTCACAAAGAAAACTGCGGAAAACAGCTCAGCAACAGTGGCAGACCATAACCGAGAGACAGCGACTGCCCAGTTTGCTGCATGGTACTGACCTGCTCGAGCATTTCATCATCCGCACTATTGCCAAAATTTAATGATCAGTATTTTGAACAACTCGTGCAAATGTTGCATCACTGTTCACTTTGTTTGATGTGAAATAAACCACAGTCTCCGTTGGAATAGGACACTACTTGCGAGATGCAAGAGGATCTTGGACTGACTGTTTTTTCCTGTTTTTAGGGTGGGAATTCAGTAAAATATAGCATATATAGGACTGCAGTAAGAGCGATGAGAACTTGGTGCATGAGACAAAGCCAGCGAAACCAAACCTACACCACCAGTGTTTCCTGATCGGGGTATGCGAAGTAACTTTAGTTAGTAAATATCTGCTTACTCTTGCCTTTAGCACACTACAGTACACTAAATTTAATGAAAATCACAAACATGTGTCTGTCATTTGGTTTTTAATAAGCAAAAAAAAAAAAACCAGGCAGGCACTGTTTGCCGAGCGCCGTAATTCATGTTGCATGTACGTGTATAAAACACCAAGACATTTTGACCAATAATTTTATGTTTAGATTGATTTCTTCCTCTCTAAACTGTTTCTCAAGTGCGCGCTCATTTTCACTGCTGTCATTGACCAATTCTCATCAAGTCTCTCTACCAAGTCTCACACAAGTTGGAGGTGGGGCTTTTGCAGTGGCTCCCTCACCATAGCATCAACAGGGTTTCAAAAGAAAAGAAAAGTCCATTCTTGCAGCAGACCCTCTTTGAGGTCGAGCATCATGGTAGAGGAAGAGCTACCATATTGAATTGCATAACATCCTATTCCAGAGATGGCAACATACATGATTTGGGCGTAGCAGCTACAGATTTGAAGCACAATTACGGTGCTACGTGTAGACCTGAAAATAATACGTTTTTCAACCGGTTTTGCCCATGTATCGATCGAATTGACATATTTTCAGCGTTCAGACTGTTTCACGTGCCATTGTTTACACTGATTCAGATAATTCCGGGAATTTCCATATCCTTATTTTAGCTGAGCTGTGACTGGCCGAGAGGTGACCTGATTCATGCTCTCGGCCAATCACAGCACGTGCTCAGAAACACGCAGTAGTGATGCGTAGTCGTCTTCCTGGAAGCAAACGGTCTTCATCGGTCGTGTTCCAGAACTGAAACTTTCAATTTCTCTCACAAACTAGTGTCAGGTGTGAAGAAGAGTCACTGGAGTCCACTGGAGAAAGCAAAGTCAGCTACATACAACAAATTATCTGAGTAACTTCAGCATGCTCCGTTTAATTAAATGTTGTATAGATGGCCATCTTTCAGTACTGACTTCATTATAGTGGGGCAGATAAAAGCAATTTTGCACAAGAATTGTGCAAAATTTGATACAAGCACCAAATTTGGCATAAATGTTCCCTAGAGTCTACTAAACCAATCTGCCCAATTGGCCATTTGAAAATTCAAGATGGCGGCCATTTTTCAAGATGGTGCACAAATTCCTCCATCAAGAATGGTTTTGCCCATAGAATGACGTGTTTGGCCAATTTCAGTGATCTTCGTGTCACATTCAATGGATTCTTGCATGCCGAATCTAATTTTCCTAGTTTTAGAAGCATCAAGTAAATATTTTCACTGTTTTTTGGGTATTTGATGGGTCTTTTCCTACATTTCAGATTGCCTGATAAGTGCTTTGCTAATTTTTCACTTATTGCATTAGGGTGATTTCTAATTATTGTATATAGCAATATTTTAGTAATGGGGTGTAGGGTGTAGTAGTAGAGGTAGTACCTTTGTTTCAGCTGTCAGCCACATCCTCTGGATGGACTCCTGGCACCGGTCCTCACTACTTACCTAAATCTCACCTATGGTTCCAAGAAGTTGCTAGTGCACGGCAATGGCCACACCCTGGTACCCGTGTTGGCTCACGGGCTAAACTAGGTGAGGGTATTACACAGAGGGCCTCTGTATGTGATGGAATATGTCTAGCTCCGAATTCAAAGTGCATGAAATCAATGTCACCATGAAGCCATTCTCCTAAAGGAGTGATTGTCAGGCACTACCAGGGCACACTGGTGACCATTACTGCTGTGAAATTCAGCATGGGGTTTGATGTCCACTAAGGAGGAGTAAGTCTCATTCTTAGGTGTCCCAAATGTTGCTTAATCTATCCCATGGCTCAGTTAAGCAACCGCACCTGAATTGACAGGATGTGCCAGCGTAAGAGAGCCGAGCCAAGGATAATGGGGTTAAACAGTTATCTGGATGGCGTACAGACTGCACGGGACTTGAACGACATTGGATGAACAATCAGGCTAGGTGTAGGGCAAACATGCATGAACCTAGTTGTATCCCATACAGGAAAGTGTCCATGATACAGGGTGATAAAAGGATCAACCCTCAGCCCTGCTCATCAAAATGGCTTCAAACACCACATCTGCAAGTATATCTTGGCAGACCAAGATGTAGTTCAAAGACATGCAGTTCAAAGACATTGAATGAGTATGCCAAAGAAGTCATAGTTCCCAAAGTGGAATCATTTGGAACCAAACACAAGAGGGTGGATATCGTGTTTGACACGTTCAAGTCCATTCTGAAGTATGAAACCAGATCAAAAAGAGGTCCAGGGATCAGAAGAAGAGTGACTGGAAGCAGCACCCCCCGACAACTGGAGTAGCTTTCTGCAGGATGACAAGGCTAAAACTCTTCCACTTTCTCGCAGAGAAAACGTGTGAGGCTAAAACTGCAAGCACAGCAATTGTGACAAAAGGAGAAGATGCCATCAGCAACAAACAAAAACAGGTCATTGGATGTTGTGGCTCCATGCTGTCATGAAGAAGCTGCACATGTATAATTTGTGCATGCCAGAGATACAGTGCTAGAGGGCAGCAAAACACTCATCATCAAAGCCAAGGACACTGATGTGGTTGTCATAGCAGTATCTACACTGCCATCCCTACAGAGGCTTGGTCTTCAAAATATGTGGATAGCTTTTGGCCAAGGAGCAAGTGCTTGATGGATACCAGTCCATGAGGTAGTCTCTGCAATTGGACCAGAGAAAACCAGCAGGATCCTGTACTTCCATGCATTCATAAGCTGTGATGTCTCATCTTTTCACAGGAGGGGAAAGAAATCTGCATGGCTAACATGGGATGCCTGTGGTGAGGTTTCTGAAACCTTCAAAAAAAACTCAGCAAGTGTCCAACAGAAGTTTCTGATGACGACCTGCAAAAGTTGGAGAACTTCGTTGTCCTCATGTATGACAAATCAAGTGCAGTCTCTGGTGTTGATGAGGCAAGGCTGGATCTCTTTGCCCGAAAGCAGAGGTCCTATGATGTGATCCCACCAACCAGTGGAGCCCTTAAGGAACATGCAAAACGTGCTGCCTACCAGGCTGGGATCATCTGGGGTCAAGCAACTATAACCAACCCAGAATTTGTCAGTCCTGCTGACTGGGGTTGGACTCAGGATGGAGAGACATGGCAGGTCTGTTGGATGACTCTTCCACCAATTGCAGCAAGCTGTCAGGAGTTGACCAAGTGTTCCTGCAAGAAAGGCTGCAACCAGAGATGCAAATGCTCTCGTTCAGGGCTCTCCTGCACTGCACTCTGCAGCTGTGCATGTCAGCAGTAGAAGTATTGATAATTGGTACAGGAACAGCCAGCTACATCCAGTTGTGAACATTATGCAGAGCTACTGACATTATCAAGATGTTGATATTTCTTGCTTTGGTCGGCATTCACAAGCAGCATATGCCAAAGACAATTTTTGACAAGTACATTCATGCATTATGGTTGACTGTATTGTACATATTAATTATTGTATTGTACTTATTATTACGGACAACCTCAACTAGTATGACTTTCCTTTGCACTGCAGTACGCAAGTATTTTGTACTTGTATGTTTTGGCAGGACAATAACTTCAGTATTAAGGGTTCCGTATCATTTTTCTGTCTGCTGAATATTTACAGTATCATCAATTGATATTAAAAGTTCTATATCTGTTTATTTGATTGAAAGCTTTAATTAAAAGTTTATTTTCAATGTGTGCCTTCTTATTTTACTTAAGGGGCTAATTGGTGCCATATACAATATGACAAGGCTACTGAGAGTAGGAAAAATGAATTTAGCATCCTGGAAAACGTATAAACAGACACAAAGATCATTCACATCGATCGGGTACATGCTTTACTATGGGAAAAAATCAACTTTGAAAGCTTGTTTTGGTGGCCATTTTCAAAAATGGCCACCATCTTGGATTTTCAAGTGGCCAATCGGGCAGATTTGACAAGCACCTCAAAAAGAATCAACATGCCAAATTTGGTACTTGTATATCACAATTTGCACGGTTTTTCTATTATCTGTTCCACTATTAGCTCATCTAACTGACAGGCGATGAGTTTATGCCATCATGTGTTGTCCGTCATCCGTCCACATTGCACGAAAATCACTTCTCTCTCAATTCTTCACTGATTTTTATTCTTTCTGGCAGGAAGATAGGTCTGCCTGGGGTGCATGTAGCTTCTACCCAAATTTGTATAACTGCAATTAATAATGAAGATATGGAGTAATTAAGCCCTAACGAGCAGTTTCCACACAAATCGCTTCTTCTCCCTCAATTCTTCACCAACTCTGATTCTTTCTGGCATGAAGGTAGGGGTACCAAGGGTGCATATAACTTCTACCCACTCCAGCCCCATTCAGTCCAGAAGGAACGATCTAAAGTGGGCCACCTTGCGCAGTTCTACTCTCAGCTAGTCTAGCTCAAATATTTGAAAGTAGAACTGCACGAGGTGGCCCACTTTAGATCGTTCCTTCTGGACTAGACAGGGCCGGAGAGAGCTACGCCGCCACTGACTGTCTCGTTAAGTCCAGTATTAGACTGGTTCCCAGTTCAGGCAGTAAATACAGTATTAAATTTTGTTGTTCTTGAAAGACCTAGACATAAATCTTGTGTCTTTTACTCTGGCTTTTGTTGTTGATCATGATGAAAAACAACTGAAACATTGTATTTCAGGACAAGCTCAGTTATCTGAATCCCTTTTATCTGAACATCCTCTTAGTTAGCCAAACCTTTTCCCCCCAGAGAGTTTGGATAACTGAGCTTATACTGTACAGTAAATCCTGCATTTATTTTCCTCAAAAAGTAGCTCAAAATGGCCCGGATTGCATCTCTGAGCTTCCCTGAAATTTGGTTTCTGGGGGCTTCAGTGGCCCCCAGCCTAATAGGAAGCCTCGCTGCGCTCGGAGATGTTACTCTTTTACATTTGTCAATGTTGGCATCTCTGCCATTTTTTTGCATCACATCGTATTGGTGTCAGTGATCTACATCGCTACCGCTGAGGAGATACTGCATGGATGTGTGATTATCACTACATCACCATACTGATAACGTTCTTTTATAGTTTGTTCAACAGTTAGGTCACAACTGCCTGTGCACGGATTTACTTCCCCCTGCCTGCTCCATGCAGGTACCAGTAGCTCGCTGTACTCTACTGCTACACAACGGCCGACTGCTGCTAACTGCACAGGTTATGGTATGCAACAGCCCACCAATGCTGCAGTCCCAATCACACTTCCTCACAGAAATACATCTCTAGTAAATCAGTAATGACCATGTGCTGAACACTTTCAGTGTTACACATGATTTCAATGTATTCAAGTACACAACACCCTCGAGTGCAAGAGATACAAGACATTTAACGCAGGCATCAACATTAATTCAAATATACCATTAAAAATGTATAGCAAGTTGTATGTGAAGTTAAATTATAACCACAAACGTCATATCATTGCAATATTACCTCTAAAGATGCTGTAAGTACTTGCTCTGCAGCCGGAGGGAAGGAAGGAAGTATGGATATTACCTGAACACACATGAAAAGGGTTCGTCAGTAACAGGGTTAATATAGTTAATGAAAATTAAAACTAAAACGAGCAGTTAAAAAAAAATAAATAATTACTGAAATAAACAACCCAAAATTAAATAAAAACTACAGTGAACAACGCAAAAAGAACTAAACTGAAATAAGATTACAGGTAAAAATCAGCTCCGTTTTCATTTCGCTGTTTTCGTTCCATTTTGTTTTCCCTGTTAAGACAGTAACAGACTACTGCCACCTTCTGGAACTAATCTAAGCCAGCTCCCATAAAACTCCAAAGAAGAAGATGCTCCATGCAATATCTGAAAAACTAAAATTAACACTAAATTAAAACAAGTCAATTCCTCAAAATAAAAATAAGACTACTTGTGCACTTGTAAACCTAAAACTAAACGAAAAAAAAAAGCCTGAAAGATGAAAAAATAAAAACTAATGGAAATTAAAAAAAAACAAAAAAAACCGTAACAACAACTCTGGTCAGTAATTGCATTAATATTTATTGAACTTACTCTCCTTACCATCCTCCAACTTGGTTTAAAAATCATAAGGAAAAAGCTGATAGTCTTCTTTTATAAGTATATTTAATTTATGATCAATACTCCAACAGATTACTCATTTAAAAAAAAAAAAAAAAAACCACTCCCACCCAAACCTTTCATGGATTTTCAAAATGTAATCAAACAAGTTTATCAAATTGATACAATTTAATCAAATGATCAGACAATTACAAAAAAAAAAAAAAAAACAACTTAAATTATTTTTACTGCTCAATTTCAACATCTATAATTTAAGCCATCATTTCAAGTGAATTATATTTATGTAGTTAATCATTGTTTTCATAATTATTATATACATTAATTAAATAAAGCAAATTGTGAAAACATCTCATCTAATCCTGCACCTTAAAATGTCTACATACACCACCATATCCAAGCAGAGTGATTTATAGATCCTTGTGATCAGAGTGTATGGTACTCACTTTAGTCAGAGACTGTTGCAGGTGGTAGAGTGAATTAACCACGGCTACGTTTCTCCTCTGACCTTCTGTCAAAGGACCGATCACTTGGCTGGCGTCACCCTGGGTACAGAGCTGGGGGGGGTGAGAGGGGGTGTGTTAGTGGAAGTGAGGTTAGAGGAGATCCACACGGATACAGTACAGATTTAAAATAAATAAATAAATTTTTTAAAAAAAAAAGTAAAAAGGGGTAAATATTCGGGGTCTTTAGGTTGCTGAAAATGTCCCTCTACAGTCAGGTTCTGGTGAAAACGTACTGGCATGTAGCAGAATTTGACACTCAAAATTCAGGGAAAATTATTTTTATTAGAGATGGCGTGATACCATGTTCCCTTTTCCAATACTGAAACCTCAGGGATCAGCTGATACCCATCTGATATCTGCTTTAAAATCCACTAAGCTTTAAAATGTTAAAACTCTTTCATACAAATAAGTATAATAAAATCAATCTGGGGCGGCACGGTGGTGTAGTGGTTAGCGCCGTCGCCTCACAGCAAGAAGGTCCGGGTTCGATCCCCGTGGCCGGCGA
>JANZXT010000014.1:4215918-4232256 GCA_027575915.1 Betancurichthys madagascariensis | reverse complement strand
GAACTTCAACTGCATCTGAATTGTTTTGTTCAAAATTCATTGTGGTAATGTACAGAACCAAAACTAGAAAAATGTTGTCTCTGTCCAAATATTTATGGATCTAGCTATATACTGTTTGGGAACATATATGTACCTTTTTGGCCCTAGAAAGATACACATAGTTACCTTGAGGTCCAATAATGAGCTCTAGGAGGTATATCAGTGTAGATTGTACCTTGGGGGACAGAAATTGACTCCTACTCTCACCCTATTACCCCTAGGTACTTATTTGTACCCTTTGTTTGGGAACATACTTTTTTTTGGCCCTCAAAATATTCACATAATCCTTGAGGTCCAGTAACAAGCCCGAGAGGGTACATTACTGTAGACTGTACCTTGGGGGACAGAACGGGACTCCTACTGTACCCCTGTTACCCCAGGTACTTATTTGAACCTTTCATACACTGCATGGGATCATATATGTACCTTTTTGGCCTGAAAAAAAGGTAGCATAGTTACCTTGAGGTCCAATAATAAGCCCTTGGGGGTACATTAGTGTAGATTGTATTTTGGGGGACAGAAATGGACTCCTACCTGTACCCCTATTGTACCCATTATAAACTGTTTGGGAACATATTATGTACCTTTTTGGCCCTAGAAAGACACACATAGTTACCTTGAGGTCCAATAATGAGCTCGACGGGGTAGGTCAGTGTAGATTGTACCTTGGGGGACAGAAAATGACTCCTACTCTGACCCTATTACCCCTAGGTATTTGTACCTTTTATATACCGTTTGGGGACATATGTGTACCTTTTTGGCCCTAGAAAGACACACATAGACCTTGAGGTCCAATAACAAGCCCTCGGGGGTACATTAGTGTAGATTGTACCTTGAGGGACAGAAATGGACTCCTACTGTACCCCTATTGTACCCTTTAGAAACTGGTTGGGAACATATATGCACCTTTTTTGGCCCTAAAAAGGGACACATAGTTACCTTGAAGTCCAGTAATGGGTCTTAGGGGGTACATTACTGTTGACAGTACCTTGGGGGACAGAAATGGACTTCTACTGTACCCCTGTTTCTGTCAGTGTACAGTTGCTGTAGGTAGAGATTATGTTAAAAGTCTTTGGACTTCTCCTTTCAGCCGGTTGATAAACTAAATTGTAGCTTGTACCATTTACGAAGACTGAAGTGAAATCGAATAAAACTTGTACTTAGGCACATTTACAGATGTACAAATGCGAGCACACGCCACAAAATGTTCGGTGATGAATAGATTCTGAACAACAAATTAATCCAAAACAATCAACAACTCCATTACACAAATTACTCCCCCCCCCCCGTGCTGGAGACAGCTGTGAAAGTGGAAAGTGGAGGCATTTACCCACAGAACCTTCCAGCACACTGAGCTGTCAGTTTCCACGTTAGTGTTTTGAGGGTCACTGGGCTGAGATGGATCGTTACACGTATTTGGGCTTCAACTCTCTGACCCCATCGTGTGCTTACTGACCTGCGCCGGGAATTTCTGACTCTTGCAGCGCTCTGACATGACTGTACAGCTCGCGCAACATGAATTAATAATCCAAGTGCTGTTTCGCAGACTGTGTGTCTCTATAAGTAAGGAGTAAAACTGCTTTTTGAGAAAAATAATCAATGACAATGACAGAGTGGTGTGAGGATGCAGATTTACTCTTACCTCATTAATGTTGATTGTTTTCTTGAAACAGTACATCAGTGCTGAAGTGATTCATTCGTCTTATTCCGCATGAACTTGCTATTGATTACAGTTTACAGGAATACATTGTACTTTTTATTCATTTATAATTACAGTTAATGAGGAGGAAATCCAAGAAATAAGTTAGTTCCTGAATTCTCCATAACGTTTGGCATATTAGGTGAAAATTCGAATTCAATCCAAATTGCTTGAAACTGCTGTCATTGAATTCAGAATTGAATGCAGAACAACATACTTTTACAGAATTAAAATATGTTTATCCATTCTTGAGATATTACAAATCAAAGATTAAAAAAAGCCTTAATTTTTAGAAAACTACTGTAATATTCTGTATGAGGGTCACATGGTCCAAAATGGGCCTTATTGACCAATGAGATCAAATGCTTTTTTTGAATAACTTTTTTTCCCCCCAAGATATTTAAATAGAAATTGGCAGGAACATAGATGGTTGTATACTGAATACAAAGTTTTAAAAATTAGTAAAAAACAATTATGCAAATTAGCATTTAGTTAGTATTAATTATGCTAATTGGGTAAAAATGTTAAATCGGTACACTCTCCTTCAAAGTTTCACCAAATGGCTTTATTTGTGCAATATGAAGCTGATCTTCACTCTCATTTATACATCACAAAGAAGGAGAAATCAATGTTAATCATAAAATATGCATCAGTAATCATTAAATGTCATTCACATCTACCATTCTCTATCAAAATCAAAAAGTAAGAAAATATTATTGTATTTCTCAAAAGTAGGGCCTACTAGTGTTGATATGAAAGAATATAAATGATCCTTTCCATTAATATTCACAGCTTTCAAGGCGAACCTCGAAAAACACCGTCTGATCCACATCCAATAAACAATTCACATTAACTGAAGTGAAATTGACACTCGTGTTCCTGTCTTCGTTTTTTTTTTTAAATCTCATTCCGACCACTAAGATCTCAATACTTTTCATCAAAACAACTCCAGTTATATTCTAAAATAGTTATTTATTTACACGAATCAGTGTAATTTGAAATAAAAAAGTAGGTAAAGCTATGAAAACTCACTTCAGAGTCTCCCATGAATGGTAATGTCAAAACTAGCAGATGGAAAATTTTGCTGAATCCTCCATCAGAAACAGTGAGAGCGAGAGAACATTCCTATAAAAGTGATCCGATTGATATTCACGAGTAATCCAGTGGGAAACCGATCAGAAGAGATAGAGAAACTGATGGCTTTCCCGTGACTCAAAAAGAAAATCACCGGCAGTTTCCTGATGTCATGCGAGCAGAGTTTTTACTCTGTTGTACCGACTTCAACCTGCCGTTACTCCCAAAGTACTGAACAGGTCTTAACCAGATACATTTCTTTGGAAAGCAGAAATTATAAGCTTTTTAATGATAGAAAATATTCAAGAGTGAAGCAATGACCGATTTGGAAACTTAGATGAGCGTCTGCATGCACAATTTTCACAGCACGGCCAGCGAGCGTCTGATACGCCGACTTTTCGCTATTTTCACTTTACAACCAGTTTCAATGGTTTTAAAGCATTTTTCATTCATTACTGGTTGCGGAAATTTAATTGTGTGCCAGAGCACAATCAGCCAATCACGTGGCAGGACAATGCATACAATCATGCAGAGACAGGGAAAGAGCTTTAGTTAATGTTCACATAAGTTGTGATCTCAAAGTGTGACTGACTTTCACTTTGGAATGGGTGTTGACTTGAGTATCTCAGAATCTGCTGATCTCCTGGGGTTTTCACACACAATAGTCTCTAGAGTTTACACAGAATGGTGCGAAAAACCAAAAAAACATCCTGCAAATGAAGGGTCTGCAGGCTGAAACACCCTGCTGATGAGAGAGAAGAATGACCAGTCTGATCTGAGCTGATAGGAAGTCTATAGTAACTCACATAATCACTCTTTACAGCCGTGGCGAGCAGAAAAGCACATCGACAAGCACAAAACGTCAAACGTTGAGGTGGATGAGGCGACAACAGCAGAAGACCACACCAGATTCCACTCAGATCAGCCAAGAACAAGAATCTGACCTTATCATGAGCACAGACTCACCCAAACTGGACAGTTGAAGACTGGACAAAGCCATTCTGTGTAAACTCGAGACTGTTGTGTGTGAAAACCCCAGGAGATCAGCAGTTTCTGAAATACTCAAACCGGTCCATCTGGCTCAAACCAACACCCATGCCACAGTGAAAGAAAGTCACATTTTGAGATCACAATTTTTCCCATTGTTTGAACATTGTGAACATTAACTAAAGCACTTGATTTGTATCTGCATGATTTGATGCATCGTGCTGCTGTCAAAGGACCGGCTGATTAGAGAACTGCATCAAACAACAAATGGATGTATGGTGTTTCTAATAAAGTGGCCGGTGAGTGTAAACTCAGTACGAGCCAATTTTTGGTGTCACATAGTTTTGAGAAGGAGAGAGTTTGTGAAGACATTTTCATCCCCCATTCATCTCTACCAATCAGTCACTGACTGAGGGGATAGGAAGGCACACGCTTCAGTTTTGGAGAGACTTTTCCAACCAAATTGCTGGATACAAATCACCTTTTCCAACACACTGAAGCTGTTCAGAATGAAGCATTAATCAGGCTTAATAATGCTGCTTAAAAGCCTTCTGATATTTACCTGTACATCTTCACCATTCTTCAAACTTGTGTTCCAGTAAAGACAGTTTGTACTAAAATAACCACTTTTATTTGTTCTGTTGGCAAAATGCACTTTGTATAAACTTTGTGCAATATAATGTTCTGAAACAAAACCAAAAACCGTTGCCTTGTATATTAAAATAGCAGCTTTGGAACGCTATTGATAAGGACATATCTGTACACACCAGCTTGTGGAATTTTACGGTTTGTGCTCCAGCATACAACCATCTGCAATGATTTACCAGAGTCTGTTATCATCAAAATATGTTGAAATGCAACGAACGTTACGCACATACAGCAGCTTTCGTAAATCCCCTGCTTCAAAATGCATAGATAAGTTGGCTGGCTAAATGCTCAACCTTACTGTGATGGACAGCTAAGCTGGTTTTTCTCTTCTTCTCATGAGTGCAGTGACACAGAGGCTTAAATCAGGAATAATCAGATTATACGCTAAAAACATTTTATAGGACAGTTAGTTTACCTTGTGCAGCTCTTAAGGCATGTAACATGATAGATTAAGCTGCAGAGGGCGACTATGCAGCAAGTAATCCCTACATGCTTTAAAGTGTCCATGATCGCTCCTGTCCCAGAGTAACCCCAGACCACCTGCCTCAACAACTACTGCCCAGGAGCCCTGACCTCAGTTCTGATGAACTTGTCATGACCTCTTCACTTCCAACCCTAATACCCATTGTCAAGTTTGCTGATGACACTGTTGGGGTGAGCCTGATCTCTGATAATGACGAGACCAAAAGCTTGGAGCATTGGTGCCAGGAGAACAACATGAAAGTGGACTTCAGCATGAAGCAGGAGAGGTGCTACCACCCCCTGAAGATCAATGGAGCCTCAGTGGACAGTTTTCATTACCTTAGTGTTCACATCATGCAGGACCCGTCATAGCCTGGTCAGATTAACACCCTGGTGAAGAAGGCTCATCAGCATCTTTATCACCGTCAATGCTTAACAGACTAAGTTGCTAAGGAACTTTTACACCTGCACTGTCCTGACAGAAAGCATCTCAGCCTAGTTTGGGAACAGCACCAAGCAGGACAGGTGAGCTCTCCAGTGGGTGCTGCATCCGCACTGAGCTCCCATCTCCAGCACCGCTTGCTGGAGACGGACTGCTTGTCCATCTCCAGAAAGTGGTGCTGGACCAAGGCCAGGAAGATGGTGAAGGACCTCAGGTCATCCTAACAATGGACTCTTCTCTCTGTTGCAGTCAGGGAAGTGTTTCTGCTCCCTGAAGGCCATTCAGGCCCTCAACCAGGACGACACCTATGACTAGAGCTTTGACTTGTTTGCACAACACCCATACCCCCTACATTCCTGTTAACATACAGTAACAGTCAAAAAAGTTTGTACACCCCTACTCATTTTTGACTATTTTCTACATTGTTGAACAATACTGAAGACATCAAAACTATGAAATAACAAATGGAACACACATGGAATTATGTGGTAAACAAAATATGGTTGATATTTTAGATTCTTCAGCATATCCAGCGTTTCCCTTGATGACGCTTTGCACACTATTGGCATCATCTTAACCAGCTTCATGAGGTCGTCAGCTGGAATGCTTTTCAATTAATAGGTGTGCCTCGTCAAAAGGTAATTAGTGGACGAGTTTCTTGCCTTCTTAATGTGTTTGAGATCAGTCTATACATGCAGTTTTCACAGGAAAATCCCAGTGCTCAAACCAAGAGTAAGGATTCAGAACTATTAATGAGTCAATCTAACAGGGCATAAGTGGGCAGCAAGAAACACCTGTGAGAGGCATATGTTCCATTATTTTTAATCACTTGAAAGGGTGGGTTCAAAAACGTGCAAAGTTCTAGGGTGTGTAACACATCTAGATGCAAGTATCAGGAAATGAAAGCTGAACTTCTGATCTGTGGTCTCGTTCATCTTCTGATCTCAAACCGACGTCTTCAGTGTATCGCAAAAACAATAGAACTGGCCTTTATGTTCCAATACTTTTGGAGGGGACTAGATATATCTGTATATAGAAGCAGCAGCTATGCTCCAACAGAATGGTCCCTATTTTGACTTCACAAAACGACAAATCAGAAACAGGTATTATAGTTGACCAGGAAACCCTTTTACTGTGGATGGCGTGGCCTTCACAGGCACAAAAGTACATAACGTCCTTTTCCCATTCGTTCATTAATTGTATTGTAATCAGGACCATGGAGAGTGTTTTACCGTAACAATACAGAAGCAGAGAGGAGAAGTAGCCTACCGTTTTACCCTGCAGGGACTGCGGCGTGATGCTCTGAGCTGCTGGGACCCTGCAATCAGGTGGGTATGCATACTGACGGAGAGCCGAGCAAAAAAAAGCACAAAGCACCCAGTGAGGAAAAGAAAAAAAATATAGCTATGCTCATTTAAATGATACTTTGATCAGTTCCTACCTTTGCAAGGTGTGCTCTGTGACGCCGGTCAATGCTGACATCTCCACGGAACACAGGTGAGGAAACTTCAGAGCATGTGCTGGGATCGTAGGGCCGGTTGGGGGAGACAGAGTGGTACACAGCCAAGGAGCCGTGTGAGGGCGATGAGGGGATGGACTCGGCAATATGGCTCAGAGTCTTGGGGCTGGGCATTGTGCTGTAGCCCATACGGCTGTAGGCCTGCCTCTGCTGCCACTCATACAGCTGCCACAAGGTGTCATCTCGCATAGAGCGCCTCTTCTCTGCGGTCATGGGCTGCAGCGCACAGTCGTACACCGAGCCTGCCACACTACAGATGCTGTCCGGCCGCAGCATGTTGCGTGGAAGCGTGCGGTAGCCCTCGGGATAGCGTGGCACCACGTGCGTCCGATGGCTAGGCATGTTCCTGGGCAGAGTCTGATATGAAGTGATGCTGAAACAGAGATGAAATATCAGCATCACGTGATCAGCCATGTCTTCCTGGCTAAAACGCTACATTATTCACCATTTGGGTCATTCCTTGTTTGTGCTTCATGTCTTCTGTGTCTGGAAAAAAACAAGTCATGAAGTCTGAAGCATAAATCTTTAATTAATGCATTTTGGTTCATTATATACAGGTTTGAAGGTGCTGAAAATCAAGGACTGCTATTCTGCACTCTCAATCGTCCCATTACAGCCCCGTGTGCCTTTTGAATCCCATTCTGGACTCTGATCATTCTTTGTGCACCGCCCTCATTAAAACTCTTTGTAAAACAAATAGTGGAAGAAAACACAGTATTTAACATAAAATATTGGTATGCAAAATACAGTCCCTTCAAAGCAATGCTAATTCTATATTCACATAATTAAGGCAAATTAAATCTCAAATTAGGGGGAGAAAAAAAAAAAAAGAAAAGAGCGACGTTGTCTGGCTGCTGTTTAGTTCTAATACCCTTTAAAAAAAAAAATATCCAGCTGAAACATGACATTGAATCTTCAAATGAGCAAGCAAAATTGGACAAGAACACCTGGAAGCAGTACATTTCTTATACATGATGAATTTTGAGCCAGAGGTTATTCAGAGTAAAAAGCACCTGGAGGCCTTGGGGAAAGAGCTTCAACAGTAACACGGCCTACAGCCAAAGTGAGCATGGAGCAGCTCTACAATGGTCAAAAATGTCAGTAGGCTACACTGGGTGGGTGGGGGACGACTATGCGGTCAGGCAAAGTTAAGAGAAACCGTGTGCTCTATATTCAAACAAAAATCACATAATTGTGTAGAGTGAGTGTGATCCAGTGACCAAAGATTATGATTCAATCACGTTATCAAATCTCGTGAGAAGATGAGGTGGTTCTTGCATTAAATTACTAAATAAAAAAAATAAAATAAAATAAAAATCATGTGCCGCATGGAGATGTAGTGGTTGACATGGATATCTAATATCCTCAAGGTCCTGGGTTGGATCCTGGAGCTCAGGTGACTGTCTCATTCAACATCAAAAGCATTAAGACCCATCATCTGTTTAACTGCGAGATCAAATCCCGACAATGCCACAGGAGACTGGGAGGAGGTATGAGGGGCGTGAGGGGCACACACTCCCTCTGCTCTCAGGCACAGGTACACTAACCAATCACGACGTCTATGAGCTCAGGCATACGGAAGTGGGCGGATAGTGTTTTCCTCTGAGTGTGTGACGCAGCGTGATGTGATGCAGTTGGCAGGCTTGGCGCGTCTCTGAGGAAGCATTTGATAGCTGTTGTATGATGGAGGAGAGCTGATTGGTGGGTGGGAATTAATGGAGATTAAATGAGACAAAAATCAGGGAATAAAAAATTATTTATTCCAAGGCTTTAAATATACGCAATGTGATCAAATCCATGCTGAGCATCAAAAAAAAGTAGTGTAACAAAGTGACTATGTTAAACTAATACATTTCATCTGTGTGGAGCCAATGCACACATTTCAATCAACTTTTTTTCAGTGTATGGAGCTGGAGTGTAAACGTACCTCTTATTGTCGTCATCCTGGACCCTGGTGCGGTGTGTCCTAAAATACTGCTCTAGCTGAATGGAATTCGACCTGCTTAAGCTCCTCTCTGGCTCTGCAAGCTGCTGGGGCTTTACTGCTGTCCTGTGTGGAATGGTGTTTTTCATTTCTCCTGGGCTCTGCTCTCCTCCAGAGCCATTCACTTGCGTAGCTTTATACTGAGCCGAAGCTCCTCTACTCTGCAGCTGCCACGAGGAAGACGCAGCCGGGATGACGCTGGCTGCCTGCACAGGCTGAAGCTTGACGGTGTCATGTTTAGTGAGTGTCTGTTCCACGCTCTCATCCTTCTGCGTGCTGTACTTCTCCTCTTCTCGCTGAAGCCTGGACCTCTCAGCTTCCTTCTGCACAGCGGCCTTCTGTGTAGGTCGTCCTCCATCTTTATGGAGATATTTCTCACCGTCTTTGTGCACACCATGTATTTTGTTGTCCTTTGGAAGCACATGCTTGTCACTGTCTTTGTGCAGAGTGTGTCTTTGCATTTCTTTCTGCAGCAGATCTATTTCTTCATCTCTCTGGAGGGCATGCCGTTTACCATCCTTCTGCAGAGTAGAGGCGTACTTTTCTCCATCTTTATGTACACCAACTGTTTCCAAATCTTTCTGTAGCATGTATCTATATCCACTCTTCTGAAGAGGACACTTCTGTCCATCTTTCTCTAGAGCATATTTTTCACCATCTTTTTGAACTTGGTACTTTTCGGAGTCTTTCTGAACGACACATTTTTCCTTCTCTCTGTGGATTCTGGGCTGTTTCTCCAGACGTTTCTGCTTTTTGTCCTCAAGCTGAAGACTCTCGCAGTTTCTCTCGTTATTTTGGATCTCGGGTTGAGTCAGAACCCAGTGATTTAACATGTTGTTCATCTCCAGGGGGCTGCATTGGTCTACCTTTACGTTTTCCAGTCTGATATAGAAAAAAAAAATACACAGAACACACACAGTACATAAGGGAAACACGTAAACAGACACTGTGTTATAAAGCTATAAACGCATGGCCCAGAACCTTCTACCTAGGTTTTATACTGCTGATAGAAAAATCACCATATTTACTTTCGGACTCAGGGTACCCCGATTTAACGTTCAAATACTTGCCGTCATGATTCAGAGGCACTTTCAGTCAGTCAGTCAGTCAGTCAGTCAGTTTATTATTCATGCTTGTTTTGAATTTACTGGTTGACTTATTTGATGATCCTAAGTCATTTTAGGGGTGCTATAGCGAAAAGAAAGGCTTACATTTTGAGTAATATCCAGCTAAAGCTCTTAAGAGGTTATCCATGACTTCCTGTTTCACTGGGGTATATATGAGGCGAGACAGAGGCCAAATTCCCTTAGGCAGGTCATCAACATGGACTATTCATAACCAGCTAAAACTGGTGCATGGTTGGATCTTCATAGGAGGACCATGAGCCAAAAACCATACAGAAATTAAAGGGTTATATTTCAGTCATATTTTCACCTTATGAACCACAGAGACTTTTTTTTTTTAAACTAACCCTTAAAGGGGGGGGACACCAACAACTTATTACCAAAGGGTGCTAATACTTCTAGAATCGACTGTAAGATACACAATGCAGACACCCGTGGCCAGGAGCCCAAGAGACTGGGAGGCATGTGAGGGGCACACACACACTCCCCTCTTGATCACAGTTACACAAACCGATCACGGGCGTCTAAGAGCTCACGCATGTTGAAGTGGGCGGATAGCGTTTTCCTCAGAGTGTGTGACGCAGCATGAAATGATGCATCTAACTGGGTTTGTGTGTCTTAAAGGATGCATTTGATAGCAGTTGTATGATTGAGGAGAGCTGACTGGTTTGTGGGAATGAATAAAGATCAACTTGGACAGAAAGAGCAAAATAAAATTGATAAAATTATCTGATAATTATCTAAAACATTCTCTAATAAAACTGTCGGAGGAAAATAAATAATTTGTTCTAGGGCTTGCTCAAACACATGCCAGGTGTTAATTAATAAATAAATAGAAGAAACCGTTTTAAATGCAGTTTAATTTAAAATAACATTGTATAAATGGAATTAATTACGTGTAAGAGATTAATTTCTGTTCAAGTAATAATGTACACATTTAAATTAAACTAAGTTCAGTTAACTTCTTGTTAGTGTCTGGAGTGAAAATGGAACAGCTCCGTCAATAGAGTATATAATGGAGTATTTTATTAAATGAGGCTTCAAAACTGTACCTCTTGGTGTCATCATCCTGGACCCTGGAGCAGTGTGTCCTAAAATACAGCTCCAACTGAATGGAATTAGACCTGCTTAAGCTCCTCTCTCTCACTTGTGTATGGATTCACAAACACTGATGAGCCATAACATCAACACCACCTGACTAATACAGTGTAGGTCTCCCTTGTGTCAGTAAAACGGCTCTGACCCATCAAGGCCTGGACTCCACAAGACCTCTGAAGGTGTGCTGTGGTATTTGGTACCATGACGTTATCAGCAGATCCTTTAAGTTCTGGAAGTTGTGGGTGGAGCCTCCATGGATCAGACTTGTTTGTCGATCGGATTGAGATCTGAGGAATTCAGAGGCCGAGTCAACACCTTGAACTCGGTTATGTTCCTGAATGGTTTTGCAGTGTATCAGGGAGCATTATCCTGCTGAAAGATGTCACTGATATTAAGGAATACCATTGCCATGAAGGGGTGAACTTGGTCTGTAATGTTTAGGTAGGTGCTGCGTGTCAAAGTAACATCCACATGAACGCCAGGACCCAAGGTTTCCCAGCAGAGCATCACACTGCGTGCACTCGCTTGCCTTCTTCACATAGTGCATCCTGGTAAGTCACACACACACACACACACACACACACACACACACACACGCACACGCACCTGGGCGTCCACATGATTCATCAGACCAGGCCACTTCTTCCATTGCTCCATGGTCCAGTTCTGATACTCAGGTGCCTACTGTAAGTGTTACAGTGGTGGACATGGGTCAGCACGGGCACTCTGACCGATCTGCATCTACACAGCTCCATACAGAGCAAGCTGCGACACACTGTGTATTCTGCCTCCTTTCTATTATAGCCAGCATCAAGTTTAACAGCAATCTGTGCTACAGTAGCTCTTATGGAGAATCGGACCAGATGGGCTAGCCTCAGTTCCCCAGGCACATCAGTGAGTCTTGGGCGCCCATGAGCCTGTCACCAGTTCCCCGGCTGTCTTTCCTTGGACCACTTTTGGTAGGTACTAAGCACTGCATACCAGGAACACCCTGCAGGACCTGCTGTTTTGGAGATGCTCTGAACCAGTCATCTAGCCATCACAATTTGGCCCTTGTCAAGGTCACTCAGGTCCTTACGCTTGCCCATTTTTCCTGCTTCCAACACATCAACTTCAAGAACTGACTGACTGTTCTCTTGCTGCCTAATATATCCCACCCCTTGCTACTGTTACAGCTGATCGGTGTGTGTGTTATGTTTTATATATTACACACACATCCACTGTTACTCCAGGAAATCTATCTGCTGCCCAAACAAAAATTATTCTCGAGGCCTGATTTGTTCAAACCCTCACCGAAACACCTTGCTTTACCACCTTGCAAGGGTGTTAATTAATTCCCTGGTAGTTCATAGCTGAGAAATGATTCATCTGCTATACTGTTACCCTTGAAGGTGTTCTCACATTTAATTCATTGTTAGATTGTTTTGGCTTTAATCCAATCAGGTTCTAATGAGAATCAAGCAATCAGTGGGCATGAAGCTTCAGAGATGGAACAGGTTTTTTTGGTCTTTGCTGGTTTCTGTGTATACGCAATGTTGTCTATGTTTAAACAATCACATCATGCTTTAAAAAAAAAAAGTTTTTACCATATGACCAAATGAATTAGACATTCTTTACCTGGAAACCTTATTATTTAATTGATGCAGTAGATGTGCTCAAAGCCCTTTTTAGTGACACAAATTTTTGTCAAACATAATTGTAATAATAAGAACAAGAAGTTTGTCTCTCAAACATTTCATAATGGAAGTGTAGCTTCCTTTAACTCTCCAGTTTTGTTTTTTTGTTAGTACAAAGTGCTTGATGTGTGCGCACACAATCACAAAAGAATAAAGATCATTAGAAAGGCTCTTCGGGGAACACAGGTTCCTATCAATACCACTTCCCAAATACCTTCAGACAGACATAGAAAGTGGGCAATTACCTTCGAATACTGCATCTGCTCTAAAAGCCCTAGGGAGAGAATTAAGCAGTCTCCAGTGCCTCAAGAAAATATTCATCCCATAGTGATTATTTCTCTTTTTTTCCCCAATATTGCAACATCAAATACAAGTCTAATCAGAATGGGATGTCTCTTTTTGGTCCTCTTCAATTGACTCGATACAGAAATAAAATTAAATAAAGAATTTCAATGTCTTTGAAATGATTTAGAAATAAAAGAAAATTAAAAGCTGCTGAGTATGCAGCACCCCAGACTGGAGCAGTTGCAGATTTGAGCCGATTTGGATGTGTGCCCATAAGCTTTGCATATTTAGATTTTGGCATCCCCCCCCATTCCTCAGCGCAGATTTTCTCCAACTCTTCCAAATTGGATGGGAAGTCATGCCACAGACTCCAAACTGGAATTAAGTTGGGACTTTGACTTGCTCATTCCAAGATACACACACACACATACTTTTTCGATACCCAATCTATACCCAGCTTTGGCTCACTGTCCTGTCTGAACATACACACAGTCGTGGCCAAAAGTATTGAGACAGACACAAATTTTGCTGCTTCAGTGTTTTTAGATCTTTTGGTCAGATGTTTCTGTGGTATACTGAAGTACAATTATAAGCATTTCAAAGACTTTTATTGACAAATACATCAAGTTTATGCAAAGAGTCAATATTTACAGTGCTGGCCCTTCTTTTTCAAGACTCCTGCAATTCACCCTGCCATGCTGGATATCAGCTTCTGGGCCAAATCCTGACTGATGGCAACCCATTCTTGCATAATCAGTGCTTGGAGTTTATCACAATTTTTGGGTTTTTGTTTGTCCACCTGCTTTTTGAGGATTGACCACAGGGTCTCGATGGGATTAAGATCTGGGGATTTTCCTGACCATGGACCTGAAATTTCATAGTTTTGTTCCCCAAACCACTTGGTGTCAACACTGTAAATATTGACTCTTTGCATGAACTTGATGTATTTGTCAATAAAAGCCTTTGAAGCTTATGAAATACTTTATAATTGTACTTCAGTATACCATAGAAGGATCTAAAAACACTGAAGTGGTGAACTTTGTGAAAACCAAAATTTCAGTCTCAAAACTTTTGGCCATGACTGTAACGTCTGTCTTCATTGTATAAGTGAGACATGAATTTCTACATACATGTTATCCACTTTATTAGGACCATCTGTATGTTGATGCAGTTATCTAATCAGTCCATCATGTAGCATCCGTGCAATGCAAAAAAAAAAAAAATTCCTGCAGATACAGGCAAAGAGCTTCACTTAATGGTCACATCAGGATGAAGAAAGTGTTATCTTTGTGTCATGGAATATTGGTACCAGATGAGTTGGTTTGAATATTTCAGAAATTGCCGATCTTCTGAAATTCACATGCAACAGCCTGTAGTATTTACACAGAATGGTGTGAATACAGAAGGGAGGGAACCCAACAAAAGTGACAGTTCTGTGGGTGGAAGTACCTTATTGATAAGAGAGGTCAGAGGAAAATGGCCAGATTGGTTCAAGATGCCAAGAATGAGAGAGTAACTTTTTGTATAATCACTCTTCAAAACCGTGGTGAACAGAAAAGCATCTCGGCGTGCACAAAACATCAAACGCTGAGGTGGATGAACTACAACAGCAGAAGGTGACCTTGGATTCCTCTCCTTTCAGCCATGAACAGGAATCCGAGGCGATTATTAACAGTGCAACTAGACCATTGAATATTGGGGGGAGGGGAAATCCCCCCCCCCCCCAATTCTTTAACTGTCTGGTTCCAGTGAGTTGGTGCTCATGACACTCAGGTTCTTGGTTGATAGGAGGGGAACCAGATGTGGTCGCCGGCTGTTGTAGCCACTTCAAGGGTTGATTTTGTGTTCTGAGATGCATATCTGCTCACCTTGGTTGTAAAGAGTGCTTATGAGTTAGTGTAGACTTTGGTAGCTCAAACCAGAGGAGAATCACCAGACTGCGCTCGCGCTCTCTCTCTCTCTCTCTCTCTCTCTCTCTCAGCAAGGTGTTTCAGCTTGCAGGCCCTCTGTTTTGCACACCATTCTGTATAAGCTCTAGAGGTGTACCGTAGGTGTGTGAGTGAAAAATTCCTGGAGATCAGCCACAGAGAACCCCCCCACCCCCCACCCCCATGTTATATTAACTAAAGCTCGTGACCTGTATTTGCATGATTTTATGCACTGTGCTGCTGCCCCATGATTTGGATAACTACATAAATGAGCAGGTGTTCCAATTAAAGTGACCTGTGAGTGTACGTTTTTCCTTCTTGGATAGCGTTCTTGCATGTTTTCCTGCATTACAAATTCTAAAGGTTGAAGTTCTATATTGTAGGTGCTTGACGTGTTGGAGATCTTGACAAGCATCCTATGATTTATGATCAGTTATAGATTTTAAATGCAGTGTGCATTTGCACTGACTTAACAATTTTTTTGTTTTGATCTCATAAAATCTCTCTAAACAAAATATGGAGATCTCAAAACCCTACCCTGAGCTTATATCCCAGTGAGGTGTGTGTGTGTGTGTGTGTGTGTGTGTGTGTGTGTGTGTGTGTGGTGGGTATGAAAGCTGCAATGTAAAATTATTTATTTGTGTGTATGTAGGGCTGTGGAACACAATGTTCCACTCCAGAATGCGGTGCCCTACTATAGCAGTTCAGACATGGCCAGCTCAGCAAGTAAGCCTAAGAAAAAACATGCAGGACACCCCCGCCATACCGACGGTAAAGACTATGACACAGACTATGCATCATCTGGAGATGAACTTGATGATGAAGACTTTTCCAGGTAAGCTCATATGTTTGGCAGTAAGTGGAATACACTTACGGTATGGGAACACTTGAGGCCAAGAAGGTGGGGGGAAATCCCACTGGGGCTACTATGGACTGGGTTCTATTTATTTATTTATCTTTGGACTGCTTTTTATCCCCCTGGCATATAATGTGAGGGGATATAGCGATCGCTCTGTCCGTCTGTAAACATTTTAGTTTCCGGAGTATAACTCAAACTATTAGGAATTATTTTTCATGAAACCTGACAGTTATTTTAAGTGGCTGGAGGAGTTGTGCCGTTTGACATTTTGGGATTTCTGTTATATTCTATGGCAACCAATTCAACTTGGGAAAATTGAATGGGGTTTCATGTGGAGGCCGGGGGGGGGGGAGACAAGGGCGTAAAAACGGTGTTGATATTGGTGGGGACATAATTTGGCCAAGCGCCCCAGTATGCCATGGTTGTCGCACGAAATGTGGCCTACACTGTACAAATGATTGGTTGTCCATTCCTTTGTGTTATTTTGATTTTTAGCACCAGGTACACTTAGTCT
>JANZXT010000014.1:4139931-4155625 GCA_027575915.1 Betancurichthys madagascariensis | reverse complement strand
CATTGAAAAGAACAGTGCTTTTCTTTCAAAAATAAGGACATTTCAAAGTGACCCCAAACTTTTGAACGGTAGTGTATCTGGATAAGTGATTCCCACTAAATTTTGGCTTTACCTCTATTACACACCAGACACTTACCATCCATTTTATTAGGAACACCTGGACATCCATTTCAGGCAGTTATTCAATCAGCCAATCACAATGCATAACATCATGCAGATGCAAGTCAAGAGCTTCAGGTAATGTTCACCTCAAACATCAGAATGAAGTAAAAGTGTGATCTCGGTGATGCTAACCGTGATGTGGATGATGGTGCCAGATGGGCTGGTGTGAGTATTTCAGAACCTGCTGATCTCCTGTGGATTTCACACACAACAGTCTCGAGAGTTTCCACAGAATGGTGTGAAAATCATTATTTTGCTGTTTCCTTGATGTGCACATGAACACATGAACTGAATCTCTTGACCTGTATCTGCATCATTTCTTGCATTGCACTGCTGCCACATGATTGGCTGATTAGAAACCTGCATGAAAGTGCACGTGTACAGGTGTTCCTATAAAAGTGGAGTGGACAGTGAGTGTATGTGTATTTTCCTATCTAAAGTAGAAAAACTGACCTGAGATCAGGTACAAGGTGGTAATGAGGAAAATCTTTATTCTGAACTGAACTTCAACTTTGCTGATTTTGACAAACTCAAATCTACTATTTTAAAACATGAAAAACATTTTATTTTTTTACTTGGAAGGTTTTTCACCTGTAGGTCTTTTTTTTTTTTCAGATATGATCTACGATGTTACGCAATTTTAGGGCACGTCCTGGTGAAATGCACCTTCACCTCTTTTGTAAATGTGACAGGCTTGTAGTACTCAAGTCCGACTCATGCCCTAATTTTAAGGACTCGTGACTTGACTTGGACTTGGACTTGAGCACTGATGACTTGGACTTAGACTCATGCATTAATTACATTCGGACTCATAAATTGGAGATGAGGACTAGGATTTTTTTTCTTTATTTTTTGTAACATACCATAATAATTTGCCATATGATATTTATATCTACATTGATTTTTATACTGTCAGAGCACGCTGTCACAATTTGCGAACACTGATGAAGAGATTGCCTGCAGGTTAGCCAGAGCCAGCTCTGCCTTTGGCAGACTCCAGGACAAGGTGTGGGAAAGAAAGGAGAGGAATCACCTGACAAACCAAGCTCAAAGTGTACTGAGCATTCCTTCTCTGCTGTATGCCTGTGAAACCTGGACAGTATACAGTTGGCATGCCAGGCACCTGAACTCATTCCACATAAGATGCCTCAGAAAGCTGCTGCACATCAGATGGCAGGACAGAGGTGTCAGATACAAAGGTCCTCCAGAGGGCTGAGATGGAGAGCGTTCATGTGATGCTCAAGTGCTCCCAACTCAGATGGACAGGTCATGTGTGCCGTATGGCCGATGAGTGCCTCCCAAAGAGACTGCTGTACGAAAGAAGGCAAGCACTTTCATGGAGGACAAAGGAAGTGCTACAAAGACACTCTGAAGGCTTCCCTTAAGTGGTGCAAGATCAATCCTGATTCCTGGGAGGAAGCTGCACAAGATCAATCCGCCTGGTGCACTCAGATCCAGTCTGGAGTAGCGGGATATGAAGAGAGATGAGTGGAGGAGCAGAAGCAGAAATGCCAGCAGCAGAAGAGCAGAGCCAGTGCCACCTCTCAGTCTGGCTTACCCCCAGCAACCACCTGTCCTCAGCGCAATAAACACTTTAAAGTCAGGATTGGTCTGATCAGCCATCTTCATACCCACAACAATTCCCAGTGATACATGAAGCTGTGGTTGTCTTTGCTTGAGAAGGATGAACAACAATTTTTTAACTAACTTTGTGCAAGAGAATGCACATTCACCTGTTCATACATCATGTTTAGGAACAAACTAACATTAATGGCCCTAAAATGCCTGGAGAGAACGCCCCTAAGATTGTTCACTTTGCTTATACGGACTTTTCGTGCAGTGGGGAAAAATGCACTGCTATGTGTTCCATATGTAGAAGAGCTATTGAGGAGACGACGGGGACAACCTCGAACCTCAATCACCATTTGGTAAGACTCCACCCAGAGAAGGAAGTGACACGCTATGTTCATTGCCCTGTTGATAGTGGGCGGGGCTTGCTTGCTGAGCGATGAACTAGCTAGTGTTAACCCTCTCTCATGTTATTTGCCCTGTTGATAATGGGCGGGGCTTGCTGAGCAACGAACAAGCTTTTTATCTGTAGCCTATTAACTAAAATGGGGGCAGTCGAGCAGTAACGTTAGTCCAACACAGTAGCAGAGACACTTTAACATAAAGGCAGCAACAGCCACCATCAGATGGTGCAGGTGGAGTCTTGTTCTCAGACTCGACTCGAAATTTTCTTTAATGATTTGAACACTGGGGACTCGAGGTTTAGTGACTTGACAACAACACTGGTTACAACACAGATCAGCTTCTTGGCCTGTATAAACTATTCAATCCACCCATCATGTGGCAGCAACAATTTCAAGAGCTTTCTGAAAGTGGAAAGTTCCCCTGTTCTTCGCTGACAGAAGTGGAACCTGCTACAATCTGAAATGAACTCTGCCTCAAGGTTCGACATGTTAGATACTTTTCTACTCACCATGGTTGTAAAGAGTGATTATCCAAGTTACCTGTCTGCTGGACCCAGTCACCAACACGCATTTCCACCCAGGTGTGCATATGTTCTTAGGTGTACATGTTTGAACATGCTAAACATCCTGTTAAAGTGACTGATATTGCTGGACCAAATGAAAATAGAATTAACACTTTCCTCTTCTGGTAATCACTCAGCAGGTAGGGATTGTTCACCTCGGGCTGAAATGAAGGTGATGGTTACATAACAGCCTCCTGGTCTTATAGGGTGTGTTGTCCTACATATAGCTTCCAGTAGGGGCTGATCATACATCAGCAATGTGCGAACGTGTGTGGGTGTGCATCTACCTGCCTGAAAATGTATTCATACTGTATGAGTCTGATGTCAATCAGTGGAGAACAGGGGAAGAAAATTTCAGCTGGCACAAGCTTCACAAAATACATGACTGCCACAGGACATGCGTATGGCTTTATCTACAGTACAGGTACACGTGTCTGCATTTACCTGAGAAGCATACGTAAAGAAAAATAAATATATACACACTTTTCCAGGATATATTTAGCAGAAACTATTCAAAGGAAATGTATATGATGTGTTGGATTTTACTAAAGAATACACAGCTCATTTTAAACCCACTATTTAAAGAGAAAAGAAGACATCATTTAGGGCATTGTAAAGCATCATCAATAAATAAATAGAATTTAAAAAAAAAACAAAAAAAAACCCAAAAACACTAGACTGAAAAACATCCATTCATATGTCCCATCTTAATTCCATGAGCTCAGTATATGAGCTCCATCAAACCAGAAGCAACGACGGGGGGGAGGAGAAGGAAAAAAAAAAAAAAAAAAAGAGCTTTCTGCATCCTTCTAGCTGCATGTTCACATGAATAAGAGCATCTAAATTAGCCTGCTCTCTGCCTGCACCATCACATCTATTCATTCAGAGTAAACAACATAAGCAGCTGGCAGACTTTATCTTCTGCAAACACAACAGCAACATAAAGAGAGAGAGAGAGAGAGAGAGAGAGAGAGAGACAGAGAAAGGCTCACAGACAGACAGACAGACTCACAGATCGAAGATGTGATTGAAATGCTGCTGCTGCTTCCAGAGCTTCTCCAAGCTGCACCTCACATGCGTCTGTGGTGAGAGGCTCAAACTGAGCATGCCCAGAACACTACACACAGGTTTATACACAGCAACACGGCTGAGGTTACCGGCGATACCTCATTCACCACCGCACAGGTTTCTGCCCACACTCAAACCTGATTACAACATCACAACCCTCTGAAAGCCAAATCCTTTTCTATCAATTCAAACTGGCTATGAATATATGACCAATTATGCTGGTGTGTGTGTGTGTGTGTGTGTGTGTGTGTGTGTGTGAGTGCGCGTGCGCGCGCACGCACGCACGGTCCTGCTGAGCTTTTATTTTTTACCATCCTGTGGTAATGGATCTACGCACAGTCTTTGTGAAACTAACTAGGTCATTGGTTTAAGTACAAGAAACCGAGAGGAAAGATGGACAGAATGAGAATATCACCATCTCATCACCTCCGACTGTGTTTTAATAAGAAATAAATGCAAACTCGGATTGGAAGCAGCTTGGTTGATGCTAAACTTCTGTAATGTAATTTTTGCATTTGACATTTGTTCCCTTTTTTATGAATTCATTTATTTTTGAAGACATTAAATTCAAAATCTCATTAAGGTACTTTAAATGCAACATGACCCTTTTACTGGCAGTTTGTTAGCAAACTATATTTATATTTAAAAAAAAAAAAAAAAAAGTGCTCTGAGAGCACAATATTCCCTGCTGGCAACTCTGCCATAAATCTGGTAAAATGCAACTGAACTGAACGAAATTATATTACCGACATATAACAAAGAATCCTTTCAGAAGAACGTACACCCTCATGAAATTGTAAAAGTACAAGTTATTTAATCAAGGATCAAAACTCTGGGAAAATTTTCACAAATGAAATTAAATCGCAATATACATATTACCATCATATAACAAGGCCTTTTGCCAAGCTTCGAGAAATTCTTCCAAAAATTGTGAGAGGAGTTGATGTCAGAAGGCAAGTGCATCTTCATGAAACTGTGAAAGTACGGTACAAGGTTGTTAATCAAGGGCTGGAACTCCGTTAAAAGGCAACAGAATTGAATAAAATAACAATATGCGTACTACCAACATATAACAAACCCTTTCGCCAAGTTTCGTGAAATTCCTCCACAATTTGTGAAAGGAGTTGATTTCAGAAGGAAAATTGTCAAAAGTATAAATTTTGTTAATCAAGGGCTGTAACTCTGGTAAAATGTGGCCGAATTTAACGAAATCGCAATATGCGCATTACCGACATATAACAAAGAATCCTGCCAAGTTTTGTGAAATTCCTCTAAAAACTGTGAGAAGAGTTGATTTCAGAATGCGAGTACCCTTCCCAGGACGGACAGACGGACATCGCCACAATATAATCCCACTTCGGACCTTTTGGCCAACAGGGGATAAAAGTATATCTATGTTTTTCTATAATAAAAATCAGTCAGGACTCTTCATACATAAACAATTCCAGTTACAAAAATAAAATTCTTTTCCAATTCCAATATTTGCCATTTGTTCTATGATCTGATATCCTTTGGGCTAAACAAGCAAAAACATGGTGTCACAAACACTACACACATTGAGGATGATTATTATTAGGGAATAATAATAATAATTCCTTTAATACTCACTGAGCACTTTAGTAGGAACACTACAGTAATACTGAGTAGATCTCCATTTGCTCTCAAGATGATGGAAACGTTTGAGATTCTGGTCCATTGTGACTCGGTTGCATCACGCAATTCCTGCAGATTTTTCAGGAACACTTTCATGCTGCGAGTCTCCTGTTCTACCACATCCCAAAAGGCGTTCTACTGGATTCAGATCCAGTGACTGAAGGCCGCTGAAGAACACCGAACCCATCGTCATGTTCATGAAACCAGTTTGAGACGACGTTTGCTTTGTGACATGGTATATTATTATGCTGGAATGAGCCATTAGAAGATGGCAAATTGTGACCATGAAGGGATGAACATGATCAACAATACTCAAATACGCTGGCATTCAGTCCATGACTGACTGGTATTAACGGCCCAAAGCATGCCAAGAAATCATTCCCCACATCAATACGCTACCTTCACCATCCTGGACTGCTGACTCAAGGCAAGTTGGGTTCATGGATTCATGTTGCTGGTACTAAATTCTGACCCTACCATCTGTGTCCCTCAGCAGAAACCAAGATTCATCAGACCAGGCTACGTTTTTCCAGTCTTCAGCT
Source organism: Betancurichthys madagascariensis (assembly GCA_027575915.1). Taxonomy (NCBI): domain Eukaryota; kingdom Metazoa; phylum Chordata; class Actinopteri; order Siluriformes; family Ariidae; genus Betancurichthys; species Betancurichthys madagascariensis. The sequence goes on along the minus strand of JANZXT010000014.1, from coordinate 4,149,664 downwards.
GTCCAGTTTTGGCGAGTCTGTCCCCACTGCAGACTCAGCTTTCTGTTCTTGGCCAAGAGAAGAAGAACCTGATCTGCTGTTGTAGCTCATCAGCCTCAAGGTTTGATGTGTTGTGTGTGCTGAGATGCTTTTCTGCTCACCACAATTGTACAGAGTGGTTATGTGAGTTACTGTAGCCTTTGTCAGATCCAACCAGCCTGGCTGTTCTCCACAGACCTCTCAACAACAAGACGTTTCCGTCTGAAGAACTGCTGCTCACAGGACCCCCCATGTTGCACCATTTTATTTAAGTCGAGAGACTGTTGTGTGTGAAAACCCCAGGAGACCAGCAGTTTCTGAAAAACTCAAACCAGCCCATTTGACACCAACCACCATGCCACAGTTTAAATCCCAGAGAGAGATCAGACTTTTTCTTCATTCTGATGTTTAACACAAACATGAACTGAAGCGCTTGCTCTGTAGCGGTATGATTTTACACATTGCGCCGCTGCCACATGATTAGCTGATTAGATAACTGCATAAAACAGCAAGTGTTCCTAATGAAGTGGTCAGGGAGTGTATACATTACCTTTCATACATACAGTGGAGCTCAAAGGGCTTCACAACGAAAGAGATAAAAAAAATGTTTAACACATTTTTAAAACAAATATTAAAACTGTAGGATAATTATAAAAGGCGGAAAATAAGAACAAAAGAAAATAACCCATAAAAAGAGAAAAAAGAAAGAAAGAAGATAAAATATCAAGATAAATCAAAGTACAAGAAACAAACAAAAAAAAAAGGCAAGAAAACATGAAACTGAAGCATTGAACTTAAAAGCCATGCTAAAGAAATTGATTTTTCGCAGCTTTTTAAAGGAGTTTATCGAGGGGTACTGACGAATATAGACTGGGAGTGAAAAATGGACAAAGTTTCTTAAACTAAAAAAAAGGGAACATTTTGGGAAACTAGCATTTGTTGGCAAACTGATTTTGGGTATAATCCATCAGGCTCCACACCAGCTCTTCACTAAACAGAGCCACAAACTCTGAGTGACCTTCACACTTTAGTGAGCTCGAGACAGCACACTGGTCAGTGAAAGGGGTTTCCAGAAAGAGATGAAAAAGGCAGATCTAGATATGAACATGAGATGAGGGACTGCTGGGTGAATACTGCCCCCTTCCTTGGGGGGGGGGGGACGACAAAAAAAAAAAACAGAACATTTTTTTTGGCACGACTGAAACTCCGATGCCCCAAAATCAATTTTTTGCCTGAGGAAAGGTACCGACACACAAGCATACTTAAGCAATCAAGTGCATCTGAAACATGGAAATCAATATGCGAGTTTTTTGAGATGCAATTTGTCAGTCTTAATTGTTAGGAGGTCTTATTTCGTAACCTGAGTAAATTGAGGACAAACGGACTTTCGAGATAGAGAACATTAGCCGACTACATTCAGCTTACATTTTGTCCACTGTTACATTGTGACCTTGATCAAGTCCTGAATTTCTGAATACAGTGACATTCTTCTCAGTGAAGTCAAAACAGAGACCCCCTTAAAATAATAGTTATTGCTCTTATCTCACAGTAACTCTGTATCTACAGTTCCAGAAAAAAAAAAGAATAAATGAAAAAGGGAGACTGACAGATTGCCAGAGAGAGAGAGAGAGAGAGAGAGAGAGAGAGAGAGAGAGAAAAGAACCACAACCCATCAATGCCATCCCTGCACTACCTCTGTCTAGTTGCCATGGCTACCATCTGTCTCTAATGCGCACACACACACACACACACACACACACACACACACACACACACACACACGCTCTTGGCAAAGGGCAGCACACTGTGCCAAAGGAACACATTCCCCTCGTGCCTCACTGATCCTCAGTGACAAGTACCACAGGGCATCAACATAAAGCACGTCCGAGCCCCCGAGACCGAGAGAGACAGAGTCCGAGCCCCTTAGGCAGAGTCCCCAAGGCCGAGAGAGACCGAGCCCCTTAGGCAGAGTCCCCAAGGCCAAGAGAGACCAAACCCCTTAGGCAGAGTTGCCAAGGCTGCGAGAGTGAGCCCCTGAGGCCAAGAGAGACAGAGTCCAAGCCCCTTAGGCCGAGTCCCCAAGGCCGAGAGAGACGGAGTCTGAGCCCGTTAGGCAGAGTCACCAAGGCTGCAAGAGTCCAAGCCCCCGAGGCCGAGAGAGACGGAGTCCGAGCGTCTGAGGTCGAGAGAGTGTGTCCGAGCCCCTTAGGCCGAGAGAGACAGAGTCCAAGCCCCTTAGGCCGAGTCCCCAAGGTCGAGAGAGACGGAGTCTGAGCCCGTTAGGCAGAGTCGCCAAGGCTGCGAGAGTCCGAGCCCCCGAGGCCGAGAGAGACGGAGTCCGAGCCTCTGAAGTTGAGAGAGACGGAGTCCGAGCCCCTTAGGCCGAGTCCCCGAGGCCGAGAGTCTGAGACCCCGAGGCAGAGAGAGACGGAGTCTGAACCTCTGAGGCCAAGAGAGAGAGTCTGAGCCCCTTAGGCCAAGTCCCCGAGGCTGCGAGAGTCCGAGCCCCTTAGGCTGAGTCCCCAAGGCCAAGAGAGACAGAGTCCGAGCCCCTTAGACTGAGTCCCCAGGGCTGCGAGAGTCCAAGTCCCCGAGGCCGAGAGGGGTCATAGTTTATCCCTTAATTTGACGTTACAGAACCCATTGTTACACTCATTACTGACCTGCAAATCATCTCAACTTCTTTCTCTGATCTAATCAAATTAGCGTCACGGTTTAATCATCAAGCCCACAAAGCATTTCCCCTGAAACCCTTGACCGTATCCCATCATACCTCACTGTACCTCATTAAATGTGAATGAAGACCTTAGGACAGAAAATTAAGCTTGGAAGGAAGTAGCAGAGCTTGTTGAGTATCTGGAGCTAGTAAAGTTAGCTTGCTTTGCTCTCAGAATTGCAACGTTACTAAGAACATGCGCATGTAACATGTAAATCCAACAACCGCTCATCAATCAGATTCATACATTCTCTAGTTTATCTTTAATGAGTTAGAGCTTTAGAGACTATACACACAGCTACTCTGGTTTCTCATCAGAACTTTAAATAATACTGGACAGGCCACACCCACAAGCAATGATAGGAAAGAGCAGAGATTTTCTAGTGTGAGGACTATGTTCTACCAGGATACTTTGGAATGAAATTCCCTGGAATGCAACAGAATTCACAACGCCATCAGTCTTCACCAGCACCCACAGACACCCAGCCACAAAACAGCACCAAAGCATCATGAACAGATTTTATTTGCACTACAAATCCCAGTGTTCTACTGGAAGATCAAGTCTGTAGTTTGACTGATTTATATACAATTTTACCAAATGTTTTCAAATTTCAGATAACTAAAGCATCCTACATACAGAACATGGAAAAGGAGAAAAGCTTACCTGTTCCGGTGTTCACAAAAATCCAGCAGGACATGAAACAGAACAAGACAGAAGTAGTTTTGGTTAACAGTGGAGATGTTACAGGATCAAACCATCTCAGTAACGACCTAAACAGCTTGCTAAAAATATCAGAATGGTGATTATGCGATTTTCAGTGAATGATAAACATTTATGAACGAACTCGGCCAGACGGGCTGTGTTCCCTCCCCGAACTGGAAAATGTCAGCGTTTCACTGAAAAAAGCTGACATCTGAAACACATCCTGCGCAAACACGCAATTTACACATTATGGTAAGACACTTCATATGAGTGCGTCCATGGAAAGGTTTTATTTCATTACTCTGAAAAAGTCATAGCCTTTCACTTTTACCCGGATCATTAAACTAGCGAGCCAATTATTTCCTTTGCAAAGACGAACCGTTAACGACTCACCCGCTAAAAATGACAGCTATTGGACAGCAAAATGACAAAACACTGTTTAAAAAGTGAGGCACTTCTGGAAGAAGGTTGAGACTGACATTATAAGAATATTCAGATCACAAACGGTGTGTGCGTGATGGAAAGAGGTTTAAAGTGGAATTACACAGGAATCCTGATGGAGCTAAATGACAGCAGTTAAGCCCAAAGAATTCTGGGTGCTTCCATGATAAACAACTACAAATCTGCACAAGCACTCGACATTAACTTCCACAACACTGTGAAAATGGATATTTATGAGACAATATTTTGTTTCTAACACTTTAAACAGGTTGGAAGACTGCAGGACTTTCTGGATCAGTCTTCATACGGATCAGGTCTTATTCCGGATCCTGGGCTTGCTCAGTCACCACTGGCAATCTAGTCCTGGGTGTGACTTTAAACTGCAACCGGTGGAGAGTCTCAGATCCGGGAGGACTTGCGTATTGGGAAAAGTGGAGTTACCCCTTAATCACCATTGCTCCCAGGTCCGCTCTGACCCGGAGTGGTAGCACCTGCCTGGGTTCCAGCTGTGGGTTAAATAGTGCATCACCAATAAGGCGCTGGCAGCAGGGAGCTTTTTGGTGCGATGTGGTAGATGAACCCAACAGGGTCAACGGCACACCACCAGATGGCATGCGGAAGAGCCACTCAAATGGCCAACGGATGGCATCACTCGGCAAGTCAGTCATCACTGTGGGGCAGCTTCCATACCCGTCAGGTCCATGGCACTTTTGTGCACCACTTGGCCTCAGGTCTGGAGGCCCAGAGACAAAACACGATGGGGGCAAGACATTGTCTTACCTTACCGTGCAAGGTGCTTTGTTAGGAGAGAATAATATATGAGAGCTCACGAGGTCATGGCGGCTCAGCCGGGCCATTTGTGCCGCTGCTGCGGGCCGCATGACCCATCTGCATTTCTGTGCATCCTAATGAAGCAGCCATCATCGCTAGTGATGGACAGCCAACGACTCTACGATCACTAGAACCTCCAGAGGTCTGATTTTGTACCCATTATTCAATATTTATATGAATAATCTCATCAGGTTCAGACCCAAACTGTGTCTCACAGTCATGCAGAGGGTACTCGGGTACACGAGTCTCCCTCGCCACATGATTACAGCCCAGTACACAGGGTCAATTTTATCAAAAATGTACACAAGTAAAACAAATCGACATCTTCAAATGAAGTAAGCACAAAATAGTTCGACAGCACAAGAGTGACTCAGCCCAGTTTTGATTCCATGCCTCGAAAACGACCATTTACTTATTGATTACAAAAAAGTATTTTTTTGTATTTACCTGTAATTATTCTTATTTTAATGGAGTACTTTGTTGTTGGGAGCCTGAAAACCAAATTTCATTCGCCTTTTATGCTTTTTAATTCCTGCGTAGACTGTAAAACGTACGTGATTTACTCAGTTACTGCTCTGAATGAGTCAACGTCTCAGGAACAGGAATGTATTACTGTATTTTATCCCATGTTGACTCAATAATGACTTTTTAATTAATATTTTTAGCACGGAGGGATTTTGTGCACTGACTGCAGCCTCACCATTTCAGTTACTCTGATCAGGAAGGAACATCTGGTTTAAATTAAACGTTTGGAGATGTGGATTTAAGGAAATGCGAACGAGTCCAGCACAGCATGTGAATTTCCATCTGAATTTCAGCAGCTCAATGTGGAACAAGAAAAATCAATAACACACTGCCGTATTAATGCTACTGTTTTACTCAGTGGTTTACTTAGGGAGCTGAATTAAGTACTGCTGAACTGAAGATGAATAAGGAACTAGCTCCCCCTGCTGGACTGCAGCAGATATCACATCAAACCCAAACCAAACACAACATTAAAAATTATTCCACTATATTACAGCAGCAGGAGGGTTTTGGCGAGAGCTTTTGCACGCAGATATTACAGGGTTACATACAGAATGTTAATTAATTAAAACACACACACACACACCCTTGCCTATGCTGACTACAATTCCAGTGGGTTGACATTTTACACTACAGCACTGCAAAAAGGTTTAATTATAGTCTTAACAAATGGTCTGTAATTTAGTACTCAAGATATTCTAAGCTTTTCAGGCTTTGTCTAAAAATTATGTACAACTTATGTACACCTTCAACAGTCCTTTATTCGCTAAAATATTACTTGTGATCAAATTGCCGAGCGTGTGGCGTCCATCCAGCATTGATGAGAAAGAGCAGTAGCCAAAATGTAGACTGTGGCACACAATTTAGTTGACTTTAAAACGAATTCACATTGTTTCATGCGTGTACTGTACGTTTATATTAGCCAGCCTTTGTAATAGCATTGCTAGCAGGTTAGCAGTGCAAGCCAACTGCACGAACAACATCTCTGTTGACCAGAGTCAACACCATACACCAATACACCTGTACATCATCTCCTAACTAGTTCGAGATGATAAAAATCAGGTACCACATGAGGAACTCGCTTTGTGCTCAGGAGCATCATCATGCTGGAACATAAGCCCATTGGGATTGTTGCTTGGATTTGTCACTTTACTGTGTCAAGTTGAGAAACTCTACTCCGGTATGTTGCTTTGTCATGTGCCGCTGTCGCTGAAATTGTGGCTCTGTGTCTCTCACACACGCGCGCACACAAAATTAAAGACACCTGTCGCTTTGTTGCTCTCGTGTGAATCAGTTCAACATACTTAATAGAAAATCTGCTACACAGGCACTCTATGACCAAAAGCATGTCCAGCATGTGCACACCCACATGTGGTTCTTCCCCAAACTGCTGCCACAAAGTCTGAAAAACAGTTCTCTAGAATGTCTTTGTACGCTGTAACTTCAGTTTCCCTTCACTGGAACCAAGAGTCCAAACCTGTTCCAGCATGATGATGCTCCTGAGCACAAAGCGAGCTCCATGAAGACATGGTGTGTGAACGTTGGCGTGAAGAACTCGAGTGCCCTGCACAGAGCCCTGACTGAACTCAACACCTTTGGGATGAATTGGAGCACTGACTGCACCCCAGGCCTCCTCACCAGGAGGAGGAAGAGAATCATTCCAGTCTTCATCTGTCCAGTTTTGGTGCGTCTCTGCTGTTAACTGTTTCAGATTCCTGTTCTTGGCTGACAGGAGAGGAACCTGATGTGGCCTTCTGCTGTTGTAGCTCATCCACATCAAGGTTTGATGTGTTGTCGAGATGCTTTTCTGCTCACCATGGTTGTAAAGAGTGATTATTTGTTCAAGCTCCCATAGACTTCTGGTCATTTTCCAACAAGGTGTTTCAGCCTGCAGACCCTCTGCACACAGGATTCCTCCCCTCCCCTTATCCAGCACCATTCTGTGTAAACTCGAGAGACTGTTGTGTGTGAAAACCCCAGGAGAGCAGCAGTTTCTGAAATACTCAAACCAGTCCATCTGGCTCAAACCGGCACCCGTGCCACAGTGAAAGAAAGTCACACTTTGAGATCACAATTTTTCCCATTCTGGGGTTTGAACACTGTGAACATTAACTGAAGCTCCTGATCAGTATCTGTACGATTTAGACAACATGCTGCTGTCACGATTGGCTGACTGGATAACTGAATGAATTTATGTATTTAGGGCCACATTTATAAACTGAAGCTTTATACCCAGAGTGTATATATTTCTTGAAAGCTGCTCTGTGGTGAAGCCCATTGTTAAAATTGCTGTACAAATAAAATTGAATTAAATGAGCAGTTGTACAAGTGTTCCTATTAAATTGGACAGATACACTGCACACACAGAGCATGATTTCAACCTAAACCGTACATCAAAACACTCTGCTAGAATACTAACACTATTCTGACCTTCACTCTCTTTTATTACTTCATTTACAGAATGGTGTTGTGCAATTTTGGCTCAATTCCAGATGCAGGCTATAATTAGCGGGTGGCGTCCGGGTGGAGCAGGAAATGCTAAATCATAACTGAAATCAGTGTGTGGTCCTGGGGTCATAAACGTACAGACAATTGAAGTGCTGATCTAAGACAAGCTGAACTTTAAATAGAGCCTTTCATATGGGTGTTCAAATAAAGCAACACTTCCACCGACAGGTCAGAGCCACAAGGCCACAATTAGCATCACCTATATACTGTACTCGGCTAAGTTCTTCGTTCCTGTGTTAGCAGTTTTTTTAGCTTGCAGATTTGGTTTCCATCAATTAAAAAAATAAAAAATACACCCGCAACCAGGAACGTCTTAAAGCAAAGATGTCTGAAGGAATGCAAAAAAAGATGCAAATTTATACGAATCCAATTACAACCTGAAAATGATTCAAGGCCTCCTTCTCTGAATTTTCACAAAATTCATTTTAACACCTCAATCTTCCTCGTTGGTCTTTATGGGACATTTGTTTGCTCAGAGATGCTATTTGCCATGCTCAAGCAGATAAACAAACACATTATGAATTGCCAAGGTAATAATTAAGACGAGGGTATGCGATTGCTTGGTGGTAAGGGTATGAACTGGAGGGAGGGGTTTTCTCTCGCTCTCTCTCTGCCCCCCCCCGCGCCTCTGTATTCATGTATGCAGCCAGGATTACCATTATTAACAAGATTTAAAGTCAGAGCACATTTCAATTACACTGCACATTAGCATGAACAGAATGGGAGGCCTGGAAGAAAAAGCACATGGGCTGATTTCTGCAGCCCCTGAGGAGGGAGGAACATCCATCCATCCATTATTCGTAAATCGCTTCTACTGTACAGGGTCGCAGGCAAGCTGGAGCCTATCCCAGCTGACTATGGGCGAGAGGCGGGGTACACCGTGGACAAGTCACCAGATCATCACAGGACTGACACAAAGAGAAAATTCACACTCACATTCACACCTACGGTCAATTTGGAGCCACCAATTAGTCTAACCTGCATGTCTTTGGACTGTGGGGGAAACCGGAGCACCCGGAGGAAACCCACGCAGATAATGGGGAGAACATGCAAACTCCACACAGAAAGGCTCCCATTGGCCACTGAGCTCGAACCCAGAACCTTCTTACTTTGAGGTGACAGTGCTACCCACTACACCACCTTGCTGGCAAACAATTAACTTGCTTAGCACATTTATCATTATCATGCCAGAGCAGTACCTTTCATGATACCATCAGGGCATAGATTTAATACTAACCCAGATGTAAGTACAGCTCACACCACCAAATCACTAAGAGCTTTGTATAAATACAGCAGAAAAAAAAAGCTCTTAAAAGATAGTCTTTGTTCTTTCTTTTCACAAGTGAATAGGATCAACATACTTTTGGTCCCATATATCGATTTGGTTCAAAAATAGCTCTGGAGAAAGCTCACATGTAGTCTCTCTGTACCTGACTTCCTCCACCGAACACATTTCTTTAACCTTGGCTACTTTCTCTCCAGATTCTTTTTTGCACAGATCTGACAAAGGAGGGAGCAACAACTCTAATAGTACCACTGTGAAGCTTGAGATACTGAGTAGCGTTATGTGGTAAGGTTCTTGGTGTTTTCCAACACTCTTGCAATGAATAAGATTTGTTCTGTTTGCCTTGTGTTTTCTGACTGTAAGAAGGACTGCTTATGCTATGAAGTATGATTCTGGCTTATGTTTAAACAGCATATGGCGTGTGTACAGTACATGGCATTCATTGTGTATTGTGAAGGTAAGTAAGTCAGCCGCTGTAGTGTTGTGTAACTGCTGGTATCAGGGTTTGAATGCAATTCAGAGAGTTTTTATTGAGGACCATTTTTTTTTGTCTCAAAACCAAGCCCACACATACAGTGGATAAAAAAAAAAGCATACACACCCCATTAAAATGAAGTTTTTCTGATGTAAAAAAAAAATGAGACCATGATAAATAATTTCAAAACTTTTCCCACCTTTAATGTGACCTATAACCTGTACAATTCAA
>JANZXT010000014.1:3875535-3887270 GCA_027575915.1 Betancurichthys madagascariensis | reverse complement strand
TGGGATAGGCTCCAGCTTGCCTGCGACCCTGGAGAACAGGATAAAGCGGCTAGAGATAATGAGATGAGATGAGACATCAGACATGATCAGTCATACTTCATCTTCCTGACAAGGACTGATGTAGAAATGGAGTTTCCCAGGGAATGACTGATCAGTGTAAGAGAAGATATGACACCTGGCCCTGATTTCACAAAAAGAAACTGGAAACTCTTCACAATCCACAAACACTCCAACCTTTTTGAGACTTCTCTTCCTGGATGAGGAGGACATTAGGATTTCTAGAAACCCAACACTCATTCAGCTGCCACTGAGGGCCTGTATGTAATATACAGGATATTCTAACTAAATTGTTTCACCAGAAGATGGTGATATTGCAATGCTTATCCATAGAGAGCGAAGCATGGATTTCAAACAACCCGTGCTCTGCTTCCAGCCTAACAGAAATGTAAACACTGTACTGCAAATATTTCAAGAGCTAACATCTTCACTATTCATAAATTACTCATATTTAATTTACTCATTATAAGTAGTGCATGCATATTTAGACTACTACTGTGAGTAATACCAATAAAATGATGCATTTTTAATGTTTTAATGTTTTTAAAAATAGATGTAATTTTTTTTACATCTATGTTGAAATCAAATTTTACAGGGGCAGATCCAGGAAAAAGAGAAAGGAGGGCATCAACCCAATAAGGTCTGGGGTCCGGGGGCCGCCAGAGGCCCCGGAAGCCCTGCGGTTTTTAAATGCCCGGAGATGCATTTTGAGCTGTCAGACATGCTGTAAATGAAGTCTCTTAAAGAAAATTTCCATTTGCCCCGTTACCAAATCCCAGCATGCATTGCACGCTGGGAACTTCTGGTGTCTCAGCTCACATTGCTGATAACAGTACAAAAACAAATATTGGGCTATAAAATCATTTTTCTATGTTCAAATATCGAATGTAAGCTGAAATGTGATGTTATTAGATTGCCTTTATTTGTCTAGTTACTGGTTCCATGGTATTTTTCATCAGCACAGAAGCTAATCGGTCATTATTATCACATCGTCTTTGGCTCTGACTGACTGCACTGCTACTGCATTCTGTAGTGCTCACTACTATAATCTAAGTGTACTAGTAGACATCCAGTGAGAAATAAATCCTATGATGTAGATTAAATATTAAACATATAATGCTTAGCCAAGGCTGAGCAGCAATCATCTTAGCTACTGCGAGCACATTTGACTCCAATTTAATGCCTTTTACCTCTTCCGCTTTCCATTGCAACCAGGAACATTCTACATTGATCCCAGTGGTCCACGGTGGTGAATAAAATATTTGGAAAGTAGAATAATTACTGATGATTCACTTCATGAATTGAAGAGGTCTCATCCATTTGTTTGGGTGTAAAGCAGACCGGAATTCAAACATTTATTCTCAGATACTATTACACCTGTCACCCCACTGACATCAGATGTTTCTCAGTCTGCTGGTCTGACAAAGAAATGTTCAAAGAAATTTCATCACTGGCATTGACTGAACAGACAGGGGTGAAAGGTATACCGTCAGTCAGTCAGCTGATGAAAAATACCACGGAATCAGTAACTAGACAAATAACGACAAATCTAATAACATCACATTTCAGCTTACATCCGATATTTGAACATGGAAAATTACTATATAGCCCAATATCGATTTGTACCGGTATCAGCAACGTGAGCCGAGCCACCGGAAGTTCCGAGCGCGCGATGCATGCTGGGATTTAGTAAAGGGGCGAATAGTCAAGAGAGGTTGCCTTTTTTCCTTCGATTCAAATCTCTGACTACTGTCACTATAGGAGGTCGTCTCCCTCCCAAGAGGGATGCAAAATACAACACACCACCTACGTCAGGAGTTACCTCGAGATGTTCACTGGTTTTCTCACCTCATTTGCAACGCACCACGACAGTATTCCAAGACACAGAGTGATGCTAGGCGATTACCAAGGACGCCGCTTGCTTTTTAACGCTTAACTGTAACACAAGTGCTGTCCTTGTTCATCGTTTGTGGCACTAATTTCAGCTTAATATTATTCATATTCGTTTGAATAAAACTCGTGTCCGTGTGCTCTCTTGCTAGTTACCAGGCACCTGCTTTTGGTGGCTCTGTTGTTTTAGTTCATCGATCTTACTAGCGCAGTAAACTTGCTGAAGTTTCAATAAAAGCCAGATACAGAGCGGATGCTTAGTGTTTATATTAAAGGACCATTTGCAGTGGTCCCGCAAATAAGCTGAAAGGTATCCTTTATGTCACGATAGCGGTTGAAATAACAAGCAACTGTCCTAGAAAGCCCTGTCTGGCCTAAAGAGTATCTATTTCTTTGTGTTTGTATGTTAAATAACAATGAAACGATGCTTACCTTACACTGCTAGTGATGCGCCGTGTAATTTGGGCGGAAACAGGAACTGAGGCCACAGCGGAGGAGACGGAGACAGGAAGAACGCGGTACTACGTGATGAACAATGGTTCCTTTGGCCGTTGACGAAACTCCGACTGCCACAGCTCAGCCCTGCATATACGTGAAATACAATCTACAGTAATTTGTACTTCATTCAAAAAACATAACTGTTCGAGATCGGACGTTTTGACACCTTTGTGTTTACCCAATACGCACCTTCTGCCCAATTCAATGGTGCGCATGCGCACCCATTGGATTAGGCATTAGGGCTATGTCCGATCTGTACTGCGCATGCGTATACTTTTACGACGTCACAGAACATCTTATGGCACTTCAAAATAAACTTTTGCTTTGGCTGCATCCCATTAGTGCGTCCTTTGTCCTCTAACGGAAAACTTCATACGATCAAGGAATGTGAAGGAAAATTCATAAGAACGTTGGAAAAAACAACTGCGGTATTTGGAGAATCCCACTCACTGATCTCTACGTAAAAAATCTGGGTAGCTCATTGGCCAGTCAGGGTGACGCTGGCTGGCCGCCATATTACCACGCACATCGGATTGGTACGGTCATATCTGCCTAGGAAGCTACCCAAAATTGTACATTCAAAGATTTTTTTTATTGTCAGATCACTATATATCCAGGACATATACGAGAATCGAAATGCCGTTTCTCTCTCACCTTATTTGTAAAATCAGATAAAAATATATTAAGTAAAACAATATATATAAATATAAAATATAGATAATATAGGTAAAAATACACTCTAAAATCAATGTACAAAATAGCAGTAGTGCAAATACAGTACAATATCTAGAACAGAGAAGGTGCTTAGAAGAGTAGCTTATAAGGTGTATATGAACAGTAGTGCAAATGAGTAATAGCAGCAGATACAAAAGTAATGCAAATGATTGTAGTGTGATGTGCAAATGGATGAGAGAGAGTTTCTTGTGTGAATGAATGCGTTACAGACCAGGGGTAGGGGGTAGGTAGTGAACAGAGTTCAGCATCCTGACAGCCTGGTGGATGAAGCTATTCAGTAGTCTTGTGGAGTGGGCCCAGAGGCTCTGGTACCTTTTACCTGAGGGCAGGAGGCTGAAGAGGGAGTGTGAAGGGTGGGAGGTGTCACCAGCGATGCTGATGGCTCTGAGGGTGAGACGGGAGTGATAGATTTCCATAAGGGAGGGCTGAGGGGTACCAATGATCTTGCTGGCCGTGTTCACTATGCAGTGCAGAGATATAAAGGCTCAGTATGGACTGGGAACTCAGAATGATACTTCGCAGTGAAACCGTGTGAGGGAGAGGTTTAAATAGCGTGGTGGTTGATTGATGAGCAACAGCTGAGTTCAATACCCTGGTGACAGGGGGCGCTGTGAATCTTGGTTATTGTAGTTCTGAGTGGCCATGTTTGTAGTTTGGTTAGCACTGCTGGTTTCAACACTTTTACTGACAGAACCCCCCCGAGGAGCTCCCACTGGGAGCTACATTCTTCTTGGGGTGCTCTCTGCCCCAGGTGCGGGTTTGTCAGGGTTTTGGGCATGGAATTCCTGTTTCATCAGAGGGTCCAGGACATCCTTGGCACCTACCCAACTTCTTTTTCTGGCCCATAGCCTTCCCAATCCACCAGATACTCAATTTGGCCTCCTCTGCATCTGGAGTTGAGTAGTCTATTTATCTGGTAGATGGGTTCACCCTCTAGGTTCAGCAGTTGATGTTCCTGGATGAGAGGGTTCTCGGCAAGTGGGCCTGGAATGGCAGGTTTGAGACAGGAAACATGAAATGTTGGGGACATCTGACTGTGTGTGTGGGGGGGGGAGCTCTAACCTGTAGGAGACCTCGTTAATTCTCTGGAGTACCTTGAATGAGCCAATGTATCATGATTTTAGTTTTCGGCATGTGTTGGGTGATCTGAGGTTCTTGGTGGCGACCCACACCCTGTCATCAGGAGTGAAATCTGGGTTGTTGCTCCTCTGCTTGTCAGCATATTCCTTGTACTTAGCATTGACTGTTTCAATGTGCTGATATACCTCCTCCCAGATGGCTTGGCTGTGTAAAAACCAGTCCTTGACAGCTTGGACCTGTGCTGGAGTGTCGTCCCAGGGGAACAAGTGTGGCTGATAGATGAGTATTCACTGGAATGAAGTTAGTTGTGTCGCAGAGTGTTTCAGAGAGTTTTGTGCATACTCAGCCCATGGGATGAAACATGCCCAGTCCCCCTGGTTTCTCATGCAAAAGATTCGCAGGAAGCATCCAATCTCTTGGTTTGCCCTCTCCACTTGTCCGTTCGATTGAGGATGATAACCTGACGTGAGACTGACTGAAACTCCTAGCCGTTCCATGAAGCAAGACCACAGACGTGAAATGAACTGGGGGCCTATGTCACTGACTATGTCCTCGAGAATGCCAAAGTATCTGTTTGTTTTAGTCTTTATTTAAATACAAAATAAATAAAAGGCAACAGATGTACCTAATTTACAAAAGATAAGGGAAATTTTTTTATAACATCTAAAAAAAAGTATAAATATCATTATAAACTACTAATATAATGTATAAAATATGAACTATTATATCTATTTAAAAAGACACCTATTTATAAAAAACGATTTAAATCAGTTTGTACTCTAGGAAGTATGTACTGGTGTGCTCTGTCCCTGAGCTGTCTAGTCCTTTTTGGTAGTAATAATTCACTAAGGGCAGTGTCAGTGGTTGTAATCCTATTCCACAACTTCCTGAATACTTGCTGGAACAATAGCTTGGTGATCTCGAGTGCTGTGGGGATACCCGGTAACAGAAAGAGTTTCAGTGCTTCGGAGAATCTGTCGATAATCACTATGATGGTGGTATTGCCCAGAGAAGGCGGTAGATCCATGATAAAATCAATGGCTGTGTGACCAGGGTCTTTGGGGTACCAGGAGAGGACAAAATTTACTTGCTGGCGGGGTACGTGGAACCTTTGCCTAGGCACACTCAGAGCAAGATGCAATGAACTGGTTGATTTCTGTGAACAACAGAACTGGTTGATTTCTGTGTTACTCAACATCTGGGGAGTTCGTTGGCTGCCAGGATGTCCTGTGGTGGGAGACGTGTGGGCCCAGGTGATAAGTCGCCCTCGGAACTGCTTAGGGACGTAGAATAAGCCAGGTGGAAGGCTCACTGGAACTGTCCTGGGTTGAGAGTTTCTTATCTGTTGGTCTAGGTCCCAAGTAATGGACTGTATGAAACAGTTGGACAGAAGAATCACATGGGTAACAGAATCCTGGTGAAAAGATACGAAGGTGCAAGATAAGGCATCAGCCTTAGTGTTCTTAGATCCTGGGTGGAACGAGATCGTGAAATTGAAACAGGTAAAGAGTGCCCACCTGGCTTAGCATGGATTGAGGTGCTTGGCTTTCTTGAGGTATTCTAGGTTATTGTGGTCTGTGAATATGGTGAAGGGATGAGTGGCTCCCTCCAGCCAGTGTCTCCATTCCTCAAGTGCAAGTTTGATGGCTAAGAGTTCATGGTTACCAATGTTATAGTTCCTTTTAGCTGATGTGAGCTTCTTGGAGAAGAACGCCACCAGATGCAGTTTGTGCTTTTTGCCACAACATTGGGACAAGATCCCTCTGATCCCTGTGTCAGATGCATCGACCTCTATGACTAACGACTTGGTTGGGTCAGGATGTTGCAGAACTGGGGCTGAGGTGAACATTCTCTTTAGTCAATTGAAGGCTTCTTCAGCAGAGGGGTTCCATGGCAGTCGTTTGGGTCCCTTCTTAAGCAAGGCCATTAGGGGAGCTGCAATTGTGCTGAAGCTTCGAATAAAGTGATGATAAAAAAAGTTTGCAAACCCCAAGAATCGTTGAAGTTCCTTAATGGAGGTGGGCATAGACCAAGATGTGATTGCAGAAACCTTGGAGGAATCCATGCTTACTCCTTCTGAACTTATGATGTAGCCTAGGAAGGTTATTCTGTTCTGGTGGAATTCACACTTCTCGGCCTTGACATAGAGGTTATTCTCCAATAAGCATTGGAGAACAGTTCTGACATGCTCTTGATGGCTCACTTCATCGGGGGAATAAATCATAATGTCGTCGATGTAAGCTATGACGTAGTGTCCTAACATATCTCTCAGCATATCATTAATTAAACACTGAAAGATGCTGGGAGCTGAAGAAAGGCCATATGGCATCACCTGGTATTCGAAGTGACCAGTGGTTGTACTGAATGCAGTTTTCCATTCATCACCCTTCCTGATTCTTATCAGATTATAGGTGCTACACAGGTTGAGCTTAGAAAATATCTTGGCTGAAAGAAGCTGCTCCAGAGCAGACGGAACAAGAGGCAGGGGATAGGGATACTTAACCGTAACCTGGTTGAGCCCTCTATAATCGATACGAGGCCTAAGGCCACCACCTCGCTTTTCGACAAAGAAAAAGCCTGCTGAGGCTGGTGATTTGGAGGGACGGCTGTATCCTTGGTTGAGGGCTTCTTGGATATACTCCTCCATGGCAGCATGCTCCTTTTGGGAAAGGGGATAAATACGACCATGTGGGGGTGACATACCTGGTAGGAGGTCGATGGCACAGTCATATGGTCTGTGAGGTGGTAGTCCACAAGCTTTTCCTTGACTGAAGACTTCCTTTAGGTCAAGATAGCACTCTGGGATATTCTCAATGGAGTTTTCCTGTGGACTTTCTACTGACATAGAAGAGATACAAAGTTGAGGACATGCTAGACAATGTTGGAAGCAGGTGGGTGACCATTGCAGAATTTCTTTATTGTGCCATGAGATCAATGGGTCATGAAGTTGTAACCAAGGGTACCCCAGGATGATGTCATGACGTTCAGTGGTTGTTACATAGAGAGAGATTTTCTCTGAGTGAAATGAAGAGTGAATGAGGATGGAAGTGGTCCTGGCAGTAACCCAGCCATCACCTATGGGTCCTCCATCAATGGTTCGGATGCTGATTGGACTCTGCAGAGGGATTGTGGGCAGGTCATACCTCTGGATGATCACGCTCTTGATGAAATTCCCCTCTGCCCCCGAGTCTATGAAGGCAGACATGACATGTGGAGGACACCAGCTTTAATAGCACAGGCACTTTGAAACATTGTGCATGAAATTTACGATCTGGATTCAACACTTGAGTGGTGGGTTCCACTAGCTTGGAGTATGACGGATGGACAGGACACTGACTTATCTTGTGTGCTGAACTCCCACAGAGAAAACAGAGACCCTCTCTCTTCCTCCTTTCTCATTCAGATCTTTTCAGGTGAGTGTGGGATACTTCCATGGGGGGACTTTCCTCAGTGCATTGAGCGGGCTCAGAGGTTTCCTTGAGAGAAGATTGGCTGGCAAGCAAATGATCCAGCCGAATTGCCAGGTCTATGAGGGAGTCGAGTGTCATGCTTTCATCTCTACAAGCCATTTCGCTGAGTATCTCTGGACAGAGGCCCTGATGGAATACTGCTTTTAAAGCTGGTTCAGGGTCAGTCGATCGGCAATCAGAGTTACATAGACAAAACAGGAAGTGAAGATGGTGAAAGGATAGTGAGAATCGAGGAACAGCAAAACAGGCAGTGAAATACAAAGGCTTGGTATGGACTGGGAAAGCAGAACCATACTTTGCGGTGATACTGTGTGAGGGGGAGGTTTAAGTAGCGTGATTATGATTGACTGAATGGGTGACAGCTGAGTTCAATACTCCAGTGACAGGGGGCACTGTGAATCTTGGTTGTTGTAGTTCTGAGTGGCCATGTTTGTAGTTTGATTAATGCTACTGGTTTCAGTGCTCCTATTGCCAGATATCAAATAAACATTGTATTAACCTACTCAAAACTGAAGGTGCCAAAGATCAGTCGTAAGTAAAACAATACATTAACACACACAAAATGGAAGGGAAAAAGCCAACAACTTGGCACTGCTAATACAAATTTAATTAGTACACTAAAATAAACAAAATAATTACACACTAAAGCAGGAATATGTATAGCTGTGTCATGATCATAAACAGTCGAGATCTAGTTCTGTGTCTAAGGATCAATGGATCTTTATCCCCCGGCATTAAATCTCAGAAAAGTTCCTAAGCTTGCATCTCTCTCTGAGACACACACACCAGTCATTTACCCTCCTACACACTTTCACTCGCTCTTACTCTCATGCAGCATTCAAACCAAAGATGCTCATCATCACAATACAACACTATAACAAACACAAATAAAATAAATGAATAATAATAATCTATCCATCCATTATCTGTAACCACTTATCCTGTGCAGGGTCGCAGGCAAGCTGGAGCCTATCCCAGCTGACGATGGGCAAGAGGCAGAGTACACCCTGGGCAAGAGGCAGAGTACACCCTGGACAAGTCACCAGGTCGTCACAGGGCTGACGCATAGAGACAAACAACCATTCACACTCCCATTCACACCTATGGTCAATTTAGAGCCATCAATTAGCCTAACATGCATGTCTTTGGACTGTGGGGGAAACCGGAGCACCTGAAGGAAACCCATGCAGACAGGGGGAGAACATGCAAACTCCACACAGAAAGGCCTTTGTTGGCTGCTGGGCTCGAACCCAGGACCTTCTTGCTGTGAGGCAACAGTGCTAACCACTACACCACCGTGCTGCCCAATCATCATCATCCCCCCCCCCCACACACACACACGGACCATAAGCGTTCTACCCACTGAGCAAAATACTTTACTGGAGCAGAAATCATTTTCATCACACACACACCATAAGAGAAAAGAGTTGGCAGTTTAACACCTTCTCCCCACCTCTGCTTAAAGACAATGAGCCTATTTTAACAACTGCTTATGCTCACCTTTGTCTATTATCAGTTCATTGTGTATCCTCCAGTAAGTCATCATCGTAGAATACAGTGTGCACCAAGGAAACTACAGGCACAGGGAATTAACTACTTCTAATGCAGAATTTCATAAAACTGGGTCTGCTTACCTTTTCCCTATAGTAGCCAAGCACTTCACCCCTTGCCTGGGCAGTCTGCGCCATCCCATCACCCTGGATTATTGCCCTTCTGGCTGCCTTACCAAATTTGTCATGGAGAATTCTGTCCCATCTCCTGCACAGGTTTGAGGATAAACAAGGAAACCAAAACTTCTCAAAATTATCATAAATTATATTACAAAAGTAAATGTAAGCAATAAAGGAGGTTGGTCTCAAGATTGAACATGGAAGGATGACCACAGTGCTTGAGCTTAAGAATCCTAAGGGTGGAGCATATTTGCCTTCTCCAGTAGGTTACTTCAACTTCATCTTCCTGACTCTAACCCTCTTTACCACCACTAGATGTCTTCCTATGTCTTAAAATCACCTATTTGCCTTTTAGACTATCTGAAACAACTGCTGAGGCTATAACAGGTTGAGTTGACCTAAGAAATGACATTAGTTTTATTGCAGGGTTTAGTGAAGGATTTTAAACTGTTTACGGTTTTAAAATTTTGCATCCAAGAGAGGAGAGATTCACCTGGGTCAGTGGTGATGGCGCCAGAACATCTCAGATTGACCATGTTTTACCTGCCAACTGATGTAAACATTAACACCCATTTTCCTCTCAGGCCACACCATGCTACTGGAACCAACCCCCCTTCTATGTCATCAGTTGTGCCAATAAAGAGACAGCCAATGTAGGATCTCCTTTCTGTTGTTTTATTTGTCTTCACTGCATTCACAAATATATAATCCATGAAATCTTGTGACTGCACATCAAGTTCTTATCTCCAGCAGAGCAAAGTTCTAAGGTACAATCGACATACTATTATCAAACAGCATAAGAGAAAAGAGTTGGACTGAAGTTAACATGCAAAATAAAACTCATGGAAGGCATATCAGGTGAAAATTCTAATTCAGTCCAAATTGCTCTCAGTGAATTCAGAATTGAATGCAGAACAACATACTTTTTACAGAATTAAAATGTTTATTCATTCTTGAGATATTACAAATCAAAGATCGAAAAAACGGCTTAATTTTTAGAAAGCTGACGTAATATGTCTTAGGATAACATGGTCCAAAATGGGCCTCATTAATGCATGAGATCAAATGTTTTTTTCTTAATAACTTTTTTTTAAATTATTTTTCAAGATATTTACATGGAAATTGGCAGGGACATAGATGGTTGTATACTGAAAACAAAGTTTGAAAAATTAGTAAAAACCAATAATGAAAATTAGTATTTAATTAGTATTATGTTAATTAGGTAAAACATTAAATTGGTACACACTTCTTCAAAGTTTCACTAAATGGTTTTGTTTGTGCAACATAAAGCTGATCTTAACTCTCATTTATACATCACAAAGAAGGAGAAATCAGTGTTAATTATAAAATATGCATAAATAAGCATTGAATGTCATTTACATCTACTATTCTTTATCAAAATAAAAAGTAATAAAAGAATATTTCTAATACCCTCTTTGTGCCCTGTAGGCCTTTGTATTTCTAAGTAGGGCCTACTAGTGCTTACATGAAAGAATATAAATGATTATTTCGATTTAATATTCACAGCTTTCAAGGCTAACCTCGAAAAAACTGTGTGAGCCAAAATAAGCAATTCCATTTAGTTGAATTGAAATTGACACTCATGTTTCTGACTTCCGGTTTTTAAAAATCTCATTCCGACGACTAAGATCTCAATATTTTTCATCAAAACAACTACAGTTATATTCTATAATAGTTATTTATTTATATGAATCAGATTGATTTAAAAAAACAAGTAGGTCAAGCTATGAAAACTCACTTCAAAGTCTCCCATGAAGCCTAACATCAAAACTAGCTGATGGAAAATTTTGCTGAATACTTAATCAGAAACAGTGAGAATTAAAGAACATCCCTATTAAAGTTATCTGATTAATATCCATGAATAATCCAGTCGGAAACCGATCAGAACAGAGCCTGACCTTTTTCCCGTGGCTCAAAAAGCACCGGCAGTTTCCCGACGTTACGCAAGCAGGGAGTGGACTCTATTGTACCAACTTCAACCTGCCGTTACTTCCAAAGTACTGAACAGACCTTAACGAGACAAATCTCTTTGGAAAGCAGAGATTATAAGCTTTTTAATGATAGTATTCACAATCGAATATATTCAAGAGTTAAGCAAAGACAGATTTGGAAACTTAGATGAGTGTCTGCATGCACAGTTTTTACAGCACGGCCAGTGAGTGTCTAATATACCTACCTTTATACAGTGTCTCTTTATCACAGGTTATCTCATCTCATTATCTCTAGCCGCTTTATCCTTCTACAGGGTCGCAAGCAAGCTGGAGCCTATCCCAGCTGACTACGGGCGAAAGGCGGGGTACACCCTGGACAAGTC
>JANZXT010000014.1:2028262-2038699 GCA_027575915.1 Betancurichthys madagascariensis | reverse complement strand
CCCGATCTCAAAAATAGTCGCACGACTGGAAAATCGTGGCAAAATGGGCCAAAAATCGCACAGTGTATGCCCAGCTTTAAACATCTTTGATAGAAATGAGCGAGTGCCATCTTCTTTGCCATCATGTCAGTTCAGGTGAGACATATGGCATATTATTTATTTAGTACATTTATAAAAGGTAAAATAATCCATCGTCCTTCCAATCATTTGAATCATTTGAAAAGATTCCTAGTGATACTCCAGGAATAACTGTGCCACACAGCTCCTCGTGGAAAACTCGTCCAGTCTGAATAGGGCTTTCGACAAATCGTGGCCATGTGACATGAAACGTTTAAAACTGAATGTGTTTTCTCACACTGTACAAATCTGTTCTGTCGTAACCTTTTGCTGACCTGAGAAGTTCCTGAGATTGAAACCGATGAATAAACATGAAAATAAAAGCATACAAAATAACAAGTGCTTTTTAAGATCAGCCTAAAAGCTGCGTGTGTAACCTAAAAGGTACATCAGGTTCATCGTAAATATAATCCAACACCAGAGTAAATATTATTGTGTGTATGTGTGTGTGTGAGACAGTGAAGTGTGTAAACATACATTAGTAATACACGCCTGACGCAGTCTGATGCCTCGAGCCTGAATTAACCCCAAACCCACAGAGACTTCATTCCTTATTTTTCTCTTTCGTCCTCTCTCCATTGTTCATCTCCTCGCTCTCGCTCTCATCATCCCATTTTCTCCTTAATGACCATTACACTTTCTCATTTTCTCTCCTCATCCCGTCCTGCCTGATCTGTCTGGATTTTTTTCTCGTTTCTCTGAAAAATGAGCGAGTGAATGGAGGCGAGCAGGCAGGATTAGAAACCAAATTTAACCCATAACACACACACACACACACACACACACAGGTTTTAATACATTAGTCATACAGGTTTATCCAGTACATCATCTGCCATCATAAAGAGTGATTTTAATTTTTCTCTTTGTGGCTATTTCATACTTCTGTTTGAAAAATGATCCGTAAAACTCGACTCGGCTTTTCCCACTGGATTATTTCATCAAAGTCGGACTTTGATTACTGAGGTGATGTTCAGGGGAACATTGAACCCGAGAACAAACAAACTGAGGCTCTGATTCCAAATAATGCACAGCAATTTATATTGCTGAGTTCTGGATTCTGATTGGTCAGTGTTGAAGGTGTCGAAGTTGTTGGTTAATTAAAAATTATTCACTGAAGATGAAGTGAATATCGGTGAAGAATAATGGAGATCAAGATCACTGATATTCACTGAGCCTGAGGTGGATAATTATTTTAGTATAAATACACAGGTGATTATTTTTAAAAATCATATTAAAAATAATTTATTTCAATTTTCAAAGGCGGCATGTAAAGGTAATAACATCACAGCTGTCAGATTGCAGGCACTCATGGATGTATGTGCAGGGGAGAGTGAGGATGCAAACAGGAAGTGTAGCCAAATCGGTGAGCAAAGTCAAAGCCAAGCAAGGGTCAGTCGATCAGTGAACAGTATCAGAGAGAGGACAGAGACAGATAATGGGAAAACGTAGCAAAAGTTCAATAACAGGAAAGCAGGTAGACCAGAAAGGCTTGGTACGACTGGAAAGACACAGAATGATATTTTGCACTAAAGGAGAGTGAGGGAGAGGCTTAAGTAGCATTGCTGATGATTGTTAATGAGAGACAGCTGAAGTTAATAAGATGGAGACGGGGGCACTGTGAACCTTGGGCGTTGTAGTCTTGGGAAGCCATATTTGTAGTTTGCTTTGCATTCTGATTCACAACGCCATTATTGACAGAACCTCCTCCCGAGGAGCTCCCCCTGGGAGCTACATTTTTCTTTGGGTGCCCTTTCCCTCTAGGTGCAGGTTTGTCAGGGTGCTGAGTGTGAAATTCTTGAGTTAGTGGGGGGTCAAGGATGTCCTTAACCATTATCTAGTTCCTTTCCTCTGGTCCATAGCCCTCCCATTCTATCAGGTACTCCATTTGACCTCTTCTTCTCTGGAGTTGAGAATTCTGTTTACCTGGTAGATAGGTTCTCCCTCGAGACTTAGGGGTTGTTGTTCTGGGGCGAGAGTATTTTCTGCCAGAGGACCTTGAATCGCTGGTTTCAGACATGACACATGGAAGGTCGGGGAAGTGAGGTGGAAGCTCCACTCTGTATGAGACCTCATTGATGCAACATAAGAGTTTGTATGGACCGATGTAACATGCCTGGAGTTTCTTGCAAGAATTCGGTTCCCTTAAGTCACGTGTGGAGACCCACAACCTGTCGCCAGGTGAAAACTCAGGATTTTTTCCATGGTGCTTGTCTGCATATTTTTTATACTTGGCATTTACTGCTTCAGTTCTTTGATGAACCTCCTCCCATATTGCTTGGCTCCTAGAAAACCAGTCCTTGACCGACTGTACCTATGCTGGAGTGTCATCCCATGGGAACAGGGGTGGCTAATAGGTGAGTATGCACTGGAACGGTGTTAACTGGGTAGCTGAGTGCTTGAGTGAGTTTTGTGCATACTTGGCCCACGGGATGAAATGTGACCAGTCCCCTGATTCCTCATGCAAAAGATTCTCAGGAAACAGCTGATCTCCTGGTTGGCACACTCCACCTGGCCGTTGGACTGAGGGTGATAATCCGACATGAGGCTTACTGAGACACCCAGATGCTCCATAAAACAAGTCCAGAACCGTGAAATGAACTGTGGACCATGGTCACTGACAATATCCTTTGGGATACCAAAGTACCTAAACATATACTGGAACAGGAGTTCTGCTGTCTGAAACGCAGTGAGAATGCCTGGTAAGGGAAGCAGCCTCAATGCCTTGGAGAATCAGTCTACAGTCACCATGATGGTTGTGTTACCCTGGGATGGTGGTAAGTTGGTTATGAAGTCTATGGCCAGGTGGGACCAAGATCTCTGAATTACAGGGAGGGGATATAGTTTACCAGAGGGAGGGGTTCATGGAACCTTTGCTTGGGTGCATTTAGAGCAAGAGGCGATAAAGTGATTGATCTTGATTCTCATGTTTTCCCACCTGTACTTGCTTCTCAACATCTGACAAGTTCTTTGCCTACTAGGATGTCCCATAGCAGGAGATGCATGTGCCCATGTGATGAGTTTACCCTGAAGGGTTTTGGGGATGTATAGCAGTTCTGGTGGACAGTCCTCTGGGCGCCTTCAGGGTTGAGAGTTTCTGATCTCTTTATCTAGGTCCCAAGTGATAGGCTGCATGAAGCATTCTGGTGCAAGAACAGGATGTGGTTCAGTGTTGTAAGGAGCAGAACTAAAGGTTCGGGATAGAGCATCAGCCTTTGTGTTCCTAGACCTTGGATGAAAAGAGATCATGAAGTTGAATCTGGTGAAAAAGAGGGCCCATCGGGCCTGACATGGATTCAACCTCTTTGCTTTCTTTAGGTATTCTAAGTTCTTGTGGTCCGTCAAAATCACAAAGGGGTGTGTAGCTCCATCTAGCCAATGCCTTCATTCCTTGAGGGCAAGCTTAATGGCTAGGAACACACAATTCCCAATGTCATAGTTCCTCTCTACAGACGAGAGCTTCTTTGAGAAAAATGCTACTGGGTGAAGCTTTGGTTTCTCACTGAAACACTGAGATAGCACCCTTCCAACTCCTGTTTCTGAGGCATCCACCTCAACAGTGAATGGTTTGGTGGGGTCAGGATGTTGCAGGATGGGGGCTGACGTGAACACAGTCTTAAGTCGGCTGAAGGCTTCCTCTGCTGCTGGGTTCCAGAGGAGATGTTTTGTACCTTTTTTAAGCAGGGCAGTTAATTGAGCAGTGATGATACTGAAACCTCTGATAAATCGTCTGTAGAAGTTCACAAAGTCTAGAAAGCATTGGAGTTCCTTTATGGATGTGGGTACAGGCCAAGACGTGACAGTGGATACTTTGGAGGAGTCCATGCTGACTCCCTCTGTGCTGATGATGTAACCCAGGAAAGCAATCTGATGTAAATGGAACTCATATTTCTCAGCTTTGACATAGAGATGATTCTCAAGTAGGTGTTTTAGCATGGATTGGACATGTTCCAGGTGGCTTGATTCGTCTGGGGAGTAGATCAGAATATCGTCAATGTAGGCGATAACAAACCTCCCCAGCATGTCCCAGAGCACGTCATTGATCAGGCACTGGAGGATGCTTGGGGTCGAAGAAAAGCCATAAGGCATGACCCGGTACTCAAAATAGCCAGTGGTGGTGCTAAACACTGTCTTCCATTTGTTGCCTTCTCGAATTCTGATCAAGTTGTATGCACTGCACACGTCAAGCTTTGAGAATAATTTTGCTGAACATAGTTGTTCTAATGCTGAAGGAACAAGTGGAAGTGGATACAGATACTCTACAGATACCTGATTACGTCCTTTATAATTTATGCATGGATGAAGACCCCATCCTTTCTTCTCTACAAAGAAGAAGCTTGTGGAAGCAGGTGACTTGGAGGGATGAATATAACCTTTGCTTGAGAGCCTCGTGAATGTACGCTTCCATTGCCACTTGTTCTTTCTAGGAAAGTGGGTAGATGTGGCTGCGAGGAGGTGATGTACCTGGGAGAAGGTCAATGGCACAATCATAAGGGCAATGTGGAGGTAGGCCACAGGCCTTGCCCTTACTGAAGACTTCCTTCAGATCAGAGTAGCACTCCGGCACGTTGTCTAGGGAGTCAGGTTGAGGACTTTCTACTGAGGTTGAGGAGGTGCATAATTGAGGACATGACAAACAGTTCTAGAAGCATGTGGGGGACCATTGGAGGATTTCTTTGTGTTGCCATGAAATCAGAGGATCGTGGAGCTGTAACCAAGGATAACCCAGGATGATTATGTGATTGACCGTAGAAGTCGCAAACAGTGAAATGAGTTCAGAAAGTAGAGCTCCTACTTGGATGTAAACTGGAGTGGTCCTAGTTGTGACGAGGCCATCTCCTATGGGTCCTCCGTTGATGGTCCTGATGCTGAGTGGACTTTGCAGAGGGGTTCTGGACAGGTTGAACTCCTGGACAATGGAGTTGTCAATGAAGTTCCCCTCTGCCCCTGAGTCAACAAATGCAGACAGTACATGGGTTGAAGCTGGCAGTTTCAACAAGACTGGTACTTCGAATGATTGTGAGTTAAATTTCCTTGTAGAACTCACTGCGTCAGGAACAGGTTCAGGGTTATTGTGATTTCTAGTGGGACGGACGGGACACTGAGAAATGTGATGGTTGGAGCTTCCACAGTAAAAACATAGACCCACATGTCGTCTTCTCTCTCATTCAGAGCACCTCAGTCTGGTTTCGGAAACCTCCATGGGTGAGGACACATCCATAGACTGAGCTGGTCTGGTGTCCTTTTTGAGAGAGGGACAGCTGGAGAGTAGGTGGTCCAGGCGAATCACGAGATGTATGAGTTAGTCCAATGTGAGATGTTCATCTCTGCAAGCCATTTCACTCTGAATCTCGGGATGTAAACCTTGACGGAACACTGTTTTCAACGCTGGCTCATTCCATCTGCTAGTGGCTGCAAGAGTTCTGAAGTTAAGCGCATATTTGGCTACTCTTCTTGTTCCTTCCATGATGGTGAGCAGGCTCTCACCAGCTTCGATTCCCTCAGGTTTGTGATTGAATACTCACTTGAACAATTCTAGAAAACATTCGTATGAAGTGGTGTGCTCCTCTCCACGCTTCTATACTGCTGTAGCCCACTGTAGCACCTTACCAGTGAGAAAACAGATAAATTTTGCGTTCATCAGAAATATTTGGCATACTAGCGAAGTACATGGAGCATTGAAGCAGAAATCCCTTACAGTTGCAGGCATCACCGGCATATTTTTTGGGAGCTAGGAGAAGTTGCACGGGAGTAGAGGTAACTTCAGAGCGTGTTTGCAGGGCCTGCGACATTATAGCATTTAACTGCACCATCCTGGTGTTGAGGTTGGTGAGCATTTGCTGATGTTCTCCTAAGATGTCCCTGAGCATTCAGAGCTGTTTACTTCACCTCCTCTGCTACATCCATAATGAGGCGAAGTCAGATTACAGGCAGTCACAGATGTAAGTGCAGGGGAGAGCGGGGATGCAAACAGGAAGCGTAGCCAAATCGGTGATTAAACTCGTAGTCAAAGCCATGCAAGGGTCAGTCAATCAGCAAGCAGGATATCAGAGAGAGGACAGAGGCAGATAACAAAAAACCATAGCAAAAGTTCAATAACAGGAAAGCAGGTAGACTAGAAAGGCTTGTTACAACTGGAAAGACACAGAACAATACTTCACACTGAAGGAGAGTGAGGGAGAGGCTTAATTAGCATTGCTGATGATTGTTAATGAGAGACAGCTGAAGTTAATAAGATGGAGACAGGGCACACTGTGAACCTCGGGCGTTGTAGTCTTGGGAAGCCATGTTTGTAGTTTGCTTTGCGTTCTGACTCACAACGCCATTACTAACACAATTATTTTACTGACCTGTTGCCAATTAACCAAATTACTGTAGGTTTTTTGCATTATACAACTTTTTCAGTCTTTTGTTGTCCCTGTCCCAACTTTTCTGAAACATGTTGCCGACATCAAATTCAAAATGAGCATATATTTTTCAAAAAACAATAAAATTTCTCAGTTTCAATATTTGATATGTTGTCTTTGTACTATTTTCAATTAAATATAGGGTTTCCATGATTTTGCAAATTATCACATTTGTTTTATTTATGTTTTACACAGTGTCCCAACTTTTTTGGAATTGGGGTTGTAATTTATAAGAGGAAACTGTTGTGATACAAGACGAAAAACGTCTGTAAATGGTTTTAGTCATCCAGGTCATTCTGAATTTCTAGTAGTAGCATATGAAAATGACTGGACATGTCATTATTCATTGTTTGAGTTCAAAATGTATGAAGGAATGCATGCCTTGTATCTACAGTCCTTGGTCATTTTGTCACCTCTGATGTAGGTTCACTTTGTAGCTTTACAATTACTGACTAGTCTGTGCCTGAGCCATTATTGGGTTTTTAACTGTCCATCAACCAAAAATATCCAGTCAACATTCATGCTGTCATCAGAATCTGACACTCATAATGGACTCTGGGATGATTAACATTAAATTATGCACTGGAAAATGAGCTATAATTTATAACTGTCCATGTATAATGGGCAGGTATGAACAACTCTGCTACCTCAGATACAGATCTAACAGCAGGGCTCGACATTAACGGTCGTCTGACTGTCCGAGACAACCAAATGTTTGATTCAGACAAGTCAAACTCTGCATCTGCCTGTCCAACAGGATAAGTTAAATATTAGTTGAAAATCACCATTTTTATAGTAATTTTTCAAGTGTTGCATCAATAAAGTTCCAACAAAACTAGTTCAATCCCCTGGATCTGGCCATGTTATTGTTTACAGAATTCCAGGGAAATTGAGTACAGCAGGTGCATGTGTAAAAATAACCACGGCATGATCTCTAATTCTAGATTATTAGACTTTGAATTAATTGAAATTGGAGAAATGGTGATCAAACACCTCAATAAAATAAATATCTGTGGTGAATCTTCATTTTATTCTGACATTTTTTTTGTGTGTGTGTTCGGGACACATTAACCATCATGAATGTCATAAAATATTTCCTGGGAATTTTACGACAGTGTTGAACTCATGGTTTGTTTTCATTCACAGCATGATTCTGTCACCCTTATCATGTCCAACTTTGTTTTCTTTTAATTAATTTATGCTTCAAGTTTTACTGGATTAATCAAGATTTAAATTTATTTCCTCCAGAAGTTTTGAATTTGGGTGAGTCTGACTCTTAAAACTGCAGGTCAGGTAATAGGTTATAACGCCACATACACCATAATGGGGCATTGGATAGTTTATTTATTTATTTTTAATTGTTACAGTTAAAGTATGGGTTTTATTGAAAAGTTAATAAATCATGAATGCTTAATGATTATCATAACTATCCCTGCTTTTTGATAAACTTTTGTGAACCACTTTCCTTTCACTGAACTAGTAAATACATGGTTAGGGTCAGGACAAATGAAAAATCTTGCTGCTTGTCTGACTGGATAAGTGGATAAAAAAGTGAATGTTGAGCCCTGAACAGCCCTTCTATGATGAGGGACAACCAGGGAAGTTGCCCAGGCCAGGTTGAGATCCATAAGCTTATTTGATCCAAATATAAATCCTGGCAGGTCTGCTACCACGTTAGTGCTGAGAAGAGTCCGTCTTCTGGTCTTATGGTGGTCCCTTTCCATCAGTGTTTGGGTTGAAGAGGTAGGGGCTAACAAAATGCACTAGGCAATAGATGAGTTGCAGTCAGTAATTATAATACCTCCAAAGTGACCTATATAGTTGGTACCTTGATAAAATGGCCAGTGAAAGTAGATAATAATCTGGAAGTTAAAGTAAAAGAATACATCATTTAAAATCTCATGTGTTAACTTGTGCCTCTATCTCAGGAGTCGATCTCCACCTGCCGTTTTGCTCAGAGAGTGGCCATGATTAAAAACGAAGCTGTCGTCAATGAGGAGCTGGATCCAGCACTAGTGAGTCTGAATTCCTGTCCTTTTGCCTCTTTGTCAGTATATTTTTCTCCTGTGTTTTGTTCTTGCATCATTTTAGATACTGTGTGCATTCAGCTCTGATGTTTCCCTCATTACCTAACATTTTACAAAAGTTAATCATAAATCTGGACCTTGAAACTGTCACACAGAGCTCTTTCAGTACCGGCGCCAGGCGCCAATGCACCACACTACACACAAACACCTGATACCATACATATCATTTATGTTGAGCTACTGCTAATTACCAGCTAACTAACTCTGTGGGTGCACACACAAGTTGTTTGTAGCAATAGTTTCATAACAAAAGTACCTCATAGTTAAATGATCACACACACATGGGTTTCGGTACAATCTTTAATATCTTAGCGTGGTGAGTGGGAGCCACGTTTGTTTGCTTCTGTTCTCTCCTGCAGCACTTCCAGGTGACTAAAGGACCCGACCTGTGGAAGCCGGCTGTCTTTGTAGTGCCAGTCTCGTTACAAGCTAATGATTTCATCCAATTAAGATAATTAAGTGTAAATTAAGAATTGTGGTGAAGCCAGGGTTTTGTAATGTAAACAGTTGTTTTGTATGAGAGAAATGTAAGACTTTTGCTATTTGTAAATCTTGCCATTGTTATGTAAATGAGGGATAAATGGGGTTTTGTCTGTCTACAGCTGTTTGTGTTAATTGTAGGGGGAGGGGCTAGTGACTATTTAAGCCCTCTGAAGGCGGTAGTTCACTGTCTGGCCATTTTTTTTTTTTTTTTATTACAGTCTGGTTTGTAGTCCTGAGCTGTGCAGTGGTTTGCTCTTCAGACTGGAAACTTTCTTTCTACTTTAGTCTAGTTACATTTTTGTTTTGTTTTTTGTTAAATTCATAGGCCTACATTACTTTGTAACACTTTGAAATTCCAACTTTATTTTTTTATTTTTGCTCACTTCTGGGAAAATCTGGACTGTAAATAAACCACAATCCTTGCACTGAAGTTGCAATTCTTGGCTGTGTCATCATTTTGTCACAGAACCCATGTGACAAACTGGCAAAGCAATGGGGTTTGACTGAGTGGGTGGAACGGGACTAGAGTTCTCTTGTCCTTCACACCTGTGCTTACCTGGTCCTCATACCACCATGTCATCACCAGGACTGGCTGCAAGTCTTTGCACATCAACAAAATGTAGAAGAGCAACATTTGAATGTTGTTAATAGCTTGCATCATATTTTCATTCTGAAACAACACATTAATATTGTTATGGCATATCATTCACTGGCATAGATTGTGCTCTACTGATTGTGCCTCAGGCACACTTACTAAATAACCTGAAACCACCATTACATTACATTACAGGCATTTACTGTAGCAGCTGCTTTTATCCAGAGTGATGTACAACACACCCAGAGTACCCTGAGGAGCAGTTGGGGGTTAGGTACCTTGCTCAAGGGTACGTCAGCCATTCCTGCTGGTCCAGGTAATTTAACTGGCAACCTTTTGGTTCCAAAGTTGCTTCTCTAACCATTACCGGTCTCGTAACCGGTTTCCGGTTGAGAGTACGCCGTGCGCGTTTTGACTGCCACTTTTCACCAGAGTTTTTCATTATTATTTATTATACCCCCGCTCTGAAGGAGGGGGAGTATACTGGTTTACCTTTGTGCGGCCGTATCTCTGTCCGTCCGAAACGCCCTTTTTCTCAGCAACCACAAATCATAGCCACTTGGTACCGAGCTTCAGCTTGGGGTTCTATACCATTTTCAGGTCTCTCCAGTGTGTCCTTGCAAAAACAATTTTTTATTTTCATCTTTTACATTGGTGGCACGGTGGTGTAGTGTTTAGTGCTGTCGCCTCACAGCAAGAAGGTCCGGGTTCGAGCCCCGTGGCCGGCGAGGGCCTTTCTGTGCGGAGTTTG
>JANZXT010000014.1:1833145-1843564 GCA_027575915.1 Betancurichthys madagascariensis | reverse complement strand
AAATTTATGCAAATTTGTTTCAAGGTCATCCGATTGACCCCCACCCCCCTATATTTTCAATCCGTGGAGAACCCTGAGAGGGGTGCCAATACTTTGTGCAGCCCAACAGATGGCTCTAACTTAGTCACTGTATACATCATAGAAATCAATCACACATCACGTGTTGGGATAATTTTTTTTATTATTATTGTAGAAAGAAAAAGCATGGGCAGGTCAACATCAGTTCAGTATTTCTGTTACACAAGGCACAGAATGCATGAGGGCTAGCTTTACTTTCCTGAACAAATATTGTTTATATTAAACAAATGTATCAAATAAAGCTCATTTTCACTAATTTATCCATTAATAAACAGTGTGCACAATTCATGGAAAGGAAATTGAGCGTCCAAGCGTCAGGACTCCAGCATAGTCATGATTTTCCTGCTTTAATACTGGACACATTAGAGACTGATGCTAGCTTTTACAATGCATTAAAAAAAAAAAAAGATTGTGTAAATGGTTTCCCAAATTAAATGTTAGACATTTTATGTCTCATTGCTTTTAAACTTTCCAAGAATAACTGATGTTAGCGTCTGTATGTGTCATCTGGAGTTACTCGAAGAATTATTCGCAAAATATAGCTAGCTACTTTTCGTAGCTACATTAATGTGCTATTTATTTTGATACTGAGTTATGCAAGAAAGGCAATTCAGCCCCGTTGTTAAGAATTTGAGTGCAGTTTATGATGTTGTAGAAATTAATGGTAATTAAATGTTAAAAATCGGCAACATTCAGTTCTCTGCAGAAAACCAAAATACCTTAAGTTCTCTCTGCTCTAATCAAATTTCTAACGCATGAATTACAAAGATTATCATTACGGTTAGAGGCAGGGTTAGTGTTTCACATAATTATAACTTTTTTTTGCAACTTAATTCTTATGAAATTGAACGTAATCCAACTCCATCGCAAATCCAGACTTGCTAATACCAGAAAGGAGTAATGAGTCGTCTCCACGAAGGAAGGGAATAGCGAAGTGATGTTAACTACCGTATATACTTGTTTAATGTTGGCGAAGTGGATAGAACAATCGATTTTATTTCACATTTAATTACCTCAAAACATTCATATCCATTTCCCGTGACAAGAAAGTGAGGATGATGCGTAATTCAAGGCAAGAAATTACTAATGTGAAGCAGGGGCAGGGCTTGATTTAATATCCGAGTGTTACAATGGCATACGCAACTGTCCAGCCATCATTCCGGATTCACATGTTGATTGGCTCCTCTGCTGTTTTTATTGGTCGTGGGCTTTTTTTTTCTTCTCATCAAAAGTGTTCATTTAGCGTACGCAAATTCTCTAAAGGTTGGCAGGTCTACAAATAAAAATATTTTAAAATGGGCAAAATCAACGCAGTTCTATGGTAAAGACTCTAAAATGTGCAGTTATGATTGAATGAGGTGTTTATGAACGGGGAACTCAGCACACTGTTAGAATTCAACCCTCCAGCGATGTTTTCTAGCATGTAGTCACATCTTTACAAATGTAAACCAGCTTGACTTGAGTTTTGTCTCAAATATACATTTCTACCTCATGAACGTAGTACCGATAATCATCTACACATATAACGTACAAGTTCAGAGTTCTTTGTACGCGCTCACTGTCTGTTATAAATGCTGCATTCCAGTACTGTTTTTAAGGGGAAGAAAGAACAGATGATATATGTTCACCATTTCAGTGGTTAAAGTTGGGGAATACAATAATACACAGCTGATAACGCAGGCTAGCAACTTAGCCCTGCAACACCAAACTATTAGTGTTTGTTTGTTTGTTTGTTTGTTTGTTTGTTTGCTTTTTTTAAATACGGATTGCCTGAAGACGGTGACAGTGGAAACGAGACAGAACTATCAGGAACATCAATGTTTCTCTCAGATGTTTTGGTGAATTATTAAGAAAAGACACTGTATGGCTAGAATTATCATTCATCTAACTAGCATGCAGCTGCTAATTCATTTCTGCACAGTGTAAGGACAGAATGATGATAGAAACCAGACAGAACTATCAGGAATATCAACATTTACCTCAGATATGCTGGTTAATTACTAATAAGAAACATTCTGAGGCTAAAATTATGATTACACTAGCTAGTATGCAATCGGTACATCGTTTATATGGCTAAGGTAAGGACGTAAGTGAGTAAAAACTCGACTAATTGATCAGGAACAACAACATTTACCTCAAATGTGTTGGTAAATTACTAAAAAAAAAAAAAAAGGCTATAGTTCTCATTCGTTGAGCTAACGTGCAGCTGCTAAGTCATTTCTATACAGTGTAAGGACAGAATGATGGTGGAATAAAGACAGAACTATTCAGAATATCAACATTTTCCCCAGATATGTTGGAAAATTACGAATAAAAAACATTGTGAGGCTAAAATTATGATTACGCTAGCTAGCATGCCATTGGTACATCGTTTATATGGCTAAAGTCAGGACGCAGTGAGTGAAAACAAGACGAATATATCAGGAATATCAACATTTACCTCAGATGTAGTGGTAGATTATGAAGAAGAATAGATAGAATTATCAGGAATGCCAAAATTTACCTCAGATGTTTTGTAGTAAGACACTGTGTAGCTAATATTTTATTGTATTTTGATTTAGCATCAGCTGCTAACGGCCACCTTATTGGAAAAACATCGTGTCACAATTTGTGAACTGAGGTCATGGATATGGCACAAGAGTGTGTCATTTATTTATAAGTATTTCAAAATATTTGTTGATTTTTTTTTTCTTGTAAAATCAGTGACTGTTTAAACATAGCATAGCATTCATTACTGACTTGCTAACTAGCTGGTAATGCTAGTAAACAATGTTTTGGAAAGGAAACTGTTTCAGGAAAACTTTAACCACTTTAAGATGTATTTAAGGGAATTCATCGAATAGAAAATAGTAAGAGGACGTCTGTGGAGCATGTTAAAAACAGTACCGGAGTGCAGCCCAACTGTAACGTTCTCTCTGCTTGTGAAAAAAGTTCACCAACCACCGTTTGCTCTACTGATAATTGTTGAAAAGGACTTCATCCTGAGAGCTTGTTCTCACCATTGTGGTGAAGTTCTTGCTCTTACACACTGTTCCTGCGGTTGTGGATCATGGCCACAATGTGACTGAGGTCCACACTCTTCATCATCACCTCCATGAACTCTTCATCTCGCCGTGCTCCTTCAACAAA
The DNA here is from genome assembly GCA_027575915.1 of Betancurichthys madagascariensis. Taxonomy (NCBI): domain Eukaryota; kingdom Metazoa; phylum Chordata; class Actinopteri; order Siluriformes; family Ariidae; genus Betancurichthys; species Betancurichthys madagascariensis. The sequence continues at coordinate 1,840,357 of JANZXT010000014.1, read as the reverse complement.
CTCCTCTAGTGACAGCTCACCTGTTCAGGGAAGAAAAACACCATGGAGGATGTGGATTTTACACGGTGTGGTCATGAACTGATGTGATTAATCATGTGTGTATGAACAGGAAACTTTAACCACTTTAAGATGTGCATTTTTAAAGAATTCTTTGGGCCTCGGCAGAATCTGAAGTACCAACAATGAATAACCTTTAATACATGATCAGTTCATGAGTCATTAATTATTAAATAAAACCTCATATCTTGTAGCTATTTTTTTAATAACATCTGACCACATGACTCTCAGATGGTTCTTTGGTTGTTCCTCTGGAGGAAACACTTAAAGCTTTTATGTAGAAAACTGCAGTGTTTTCCAATCAGAAAGGGTTCCAAACAGGACATTTGAGGAGCTTAAATATCCAATGAACAATTAAAGAACCCTTGAAGAAACCTTCAACAGAGTCCTATCAGATAGGATTCTAAGTTGAACCCTTTTATGGGGCTAAGAACCCTTAAATATCCAAAGAACCTTTTGAAGAACCCCTGAAAAACCTTTTTTTTCCTAAGAGTGTATTTATTAACTGGGTAAGTCTTCAGTATAAACTCCAAATTATTGCTCGTTATTTTCTTCTTAATATCTAGAGCCTGTCAGGAGTTTAACATTTCTCTATCTTGGTACACTCTTTAGGGGGAAAACAGCTCTTTAAGAGTCCTTTAAGGGCTCTTTGGATCATTACGCGTTCTCAGCCTCCTAAAAAGACACATGGAACCCTTTCTGGTAGGTGAATGGCCTTCAAGAGTTCTTTAAGGGTAAATTGGATAGTTAAGAGTTCTCCGCCTTCTGATGTTCTACGTACAACTGTTTCTCATATATCCCTTTTCGACCAACAGGGAATGGGTTCTGTTTCTGTTCGTGCACCAAATTATGACCCGTTCAGACCATTTCACCCAAAAATAAATTTGTTCAGAACCTGAAAACTTGGTTCACATCTGGAACTGAAATATAGCTGGTTTTTCCAGCGTGAACCATGATGACATCAGTGGGCATGTCATTAGTTTGGAGAGGAAGCAGAGTGCAGCAATGGGGAATGCAACAGAAAAGAAAACATCTTCAGAAAAAATGGACCAAGAACAAATATCTGCAACAACAGAAAAGATTGGAGTTAATCAATGAGCTCCGCCATCTTACTACGACTGTTTACTCCAGTTGTGAATTGTGCCAGACCCTCCGTTCATGACGCATCCTTGATTACAACAGTTCTGTTCAAAACTGGTCAAAATGTGGGCCAGTTCACTAGCTGGCTCCAAGGTTCAAAGAATCCTGAACAGTTCAAGAACCCGTTCCCTTTTGGTCAAAAAGGAGTAAGAGGGAAATACCTCTGTAAGGTTCTTTAAGAGTTTGTTGAATATTTAAAGGCCCTTTATATCTTCAGAAGGGTTCCATGTGAAACCTTTTCGAAGGGAAACTCTTTTTTAGGGTTCTTTACCTCTTAGCAGGGTTCTACTTGGGACCATTTCTGATAGGTGAATGCTCTTAAAATGTTCTTAACACTTTAGTGTTCTTAAACTTCCTTAAAAGGTTCATTGGATAATTATGGGTTCTTGGCCTTATAAAAGGTTTATACATACGGTAGAACCCTGTCTGATAGGGAACATAGTTTTTGTGGGACTCTTCATGAGTTCTTAAAGACTTTATTGGATAATACGTAAAAGGTTCTTCGCCTCCTAAACTTGCAGCCCTTTCTGAGAGATTCTTTAGCTCTTTAAATAGTTCTGTTTGGAACATTTTCTGGCAGGGAAACACTTTTGTAGGGTTTGTAAAAGGTTTGTTGAATAATGACGGGTTTCTAGAATCCTAAATGGGTTCTACTTGGAACCTTTTCTAGTAAACACTCCCAAGCAGAGTGAACTATTGAAGTAAGAAGAAACTATGAGCACTAAGTTGAGCAGTTTGTAACTTATTTGTGATTTGTGCATGTGATTGGATGATAAATAACGTGTTTGAGTCACTGACTCACCGTCTCCGTTCACATCGATCCTGTCAAACACACGGTTGGTGAACTCTTCAGCACTCACTTCCTGAGAATCGCTGCCATTAATAGCACGGATAGCCTGATACATACACACACACACACACACACACGCGCACACACACACACACATAGAGTTTGTGTAGAGGATTTGCAGTGCACACATTCTGTAATAAATATGCTCTTTATGCCTCTAACTGGTATGCTTTTTAATCATAATTGTAATTGTTTGTTTATTTCATTTTTAAGACTACTTTTATTATTCTGTCATTTTTAATAGGTATTGTTAAGGATTGTAGTTTACTAAGTTGATCAAGGTTTATAATCAAAGCTGTAGAGGAATAAATATTACATTTTATATTTTAACAGAGCATCATTTTTTAAATAAAATGTTGTGCATAATCATGAATATCTGAGCCTTTGTTAAGAGACTTACTTGAAAACCGACACAAATCATGACCTTAACCTTTCGCTAAAACATAATCCTAATCCCGTCTCTCACCATAATCCATAATCTCATCATGAGTGTTTATATTGTGAGCCTTTATATAAAAAATAAATAAGGAAATAATGAAGAAATGGTGTTTTTAAATGCATGTATATTGTTGATTAGGAATGAAATGAAAATGCATCTTTAATAGTACATTATATTGATTAAATAGTTTTCTTATAATTTAATTTTTTTAAATTGTGTTTAATTTATTTGATTTTCATGTAAGAATTTTACTGTAAATTGTATGCGCAATATAAAAAGGTGGTTGTTATTATTATTATTATTATTATTATTATTATTCCCTCAGGACTGTACAGTAAAGGACACACTTTCAGACGAGACGCTCGAGTTAAAGCTACACGTGACCCAAAGTGTCTCGCCAGAGAATACAGAAGTGTATCTGAGCAGCTTTTATCAGGACATGCATAACATGTTTATAACATATAAAAAAACAACAACAAATTCCTCTAGAAGCAAGTTATAAAGGCCACATAAGCAAGCATTATGTGAGCTGTTTTTTAAGCTTTATTAATAATGTTTATAGCAATTATACATCATTGGAAATGTTTAACTTGTTTAACATAATGTCAGGTTTGTGAGTGTCATGTCCGGAATCAGCTGTTCATATCCACTCGTACATGACTCTATATGTTATTCAGTGCTCCATCAACATTCATGCATTGCTTTAAAATGGTATTTAATGTGTTTGAATGTGTTATACTTTAATATTTACTTTAGAAAATGTCATAAAATGTCTCATACTAACAAGACTGATATAAGCTGCTCATGTATCTAATGCAGTGCTCCATAAACATGTGATACAATTCTATTTACAGTTATTAAATAGTTGTCACCTGATATCAGTTTTGACATTGGGTTTATCTTTATGATATGGAGCAGCTTGTGTCAGTCCATGCAGCTGTCGCATGTATTCCCAGGTTTCCTGTATATAGGGTCCGACTTTCCCACGATACTGTAGTCACAGGTTTCCTTTATTCCTCGGAATTCTATTTTCTCAGCACAGGGCACTATATCCCCAGAGTTCCGAGACTGCCAAGGTTCCTATGTGCCCCAGGTCCTATTTTCCCAGGGTTCTGATATTCACAGGACACTATATTCCCAACGTCTTTTTGTTCTCCAGGATCTCATATATTGCCAGGTTTCATATAGTATTCCCAAGTTCCTATTTTCCCAGGGCACTATATTACCAGGGTTTCTATATTTCTAGAGTTGCTGTTTTCCCAAAGTTTATATATTCCCAGAGTTCCTATTTCCCAAGATTTCTATATTCCTACAGTTCCTATTTTCCCAGGGGTTCTATAATCCTCGAGTTCCTATTTTCCCAAGGATCCAATATTCCTAGGGTTCCTATTTTCCCAGGGTTTCTATGTTCCTACAGTTCCTGTTTTCCCAGGGGTTCTATAATCCTCAAGTTCCTATTTCCCCAAGGGTCCTATATTCCTAGAGTTCCCATTTCCCTGGGGTTCTATAATCCTTGAGTTCCTATTTTCCCAAGGGTCCAATATTCCTCAAGTTCCTCTTATCCCAAGGGTCCAATATTCCTAGGGCTCCTATTTTCCCCAGGGTTTCTATATTCTTCGAGTTCCTGTTTTTGCACAAGTTTTATAATCCTTGATTTTCTCTTTTCCCAAGGGTCCGATATTCCTCAAGTTCCTATTTTCCCAGGATTTCTATATTGAGTTTTCCTATTTTCCCAGGGTTTCTATACTCCTAGAGTAACTATTTTCCCAAGGGCCCTTTATTCCTAGCATCCCTGTTTTCCCAGGATTTCGATATTGAGAGAGTTTCTATATTCCTACAGTTCCTATTTTCCCACTGGTCCTATATTCCTGGAGATCCTATAGCAGTTCCCAGGACTTCTGTATTCTTGGAGATTATAAAGTGGCTCCCAGGGTTTAATATTCCTAGCCATCCTATTTTCCCACAGGTCCTATATTTGTAGACTTCCTCTCACAATTCCCAGGGTTCCTATAGTCCTAGAGTTCCTATTATCCCAGGGTTCCTATTATCCTAGGGGGTCCTATAGTTCCTATTATCCCAGGGTTCCTATAGTCCTGGAGTTCCTACAGCAGTTCCCAGGCTGCTATATGTTTACCTTTATGATATTGAGCAGCTCGTGTCGGTCTATGCAGCCATTGCCATCCACATCGTACAGTCTGAAGTACCAGCGCAGTTTGTGCTCCATTTTTCCTCTCATTACAAGACTTAGGGCCGCCACATACTCCATGAAGTCGATATAACCATCCTGCAAAGGAAATATAGTTGTAATCTGTCCAGTATGTTGATGGTTAAGAGCCTTCATCTGCTACACTTACGGCATCTTCAAGTTAAGCAATGAATTTTAAAGGGAATATTATTAATATTATTAATTCATTAACAGTGTGATATTTATCTATTTAATATTGTCCTCAACTGACATTCCATAGTGAGTTTGTGTGTTTACAGACATTGTGGTTACATCAAACTGCCAGACAGTGGTGATGGACTTAACACTGATTCTCACTCAAGCCGATATCACACAAGAAAAATGTTCAGAATCAAGCGTAACTGAGACACCCCTCTGTTTTAGACAAACTCCACCCTTGCATGTGTAACTCTCTTGTAACTTGTGAATGGTACTTACACTCAGCAGCCACTTTAATAGGAACTTGTTCGTGATTCTAAGATCCCTGTTCTTGGCTGCAGGAGTGGAACCAAATGTGTTCTTCTGTTGTTGCATGCTGAGATGCTTTTCTGCTCACCACGGTTGTAAAGAGTGATTATATGAGTAACTATATCCTTCCTGGCAAAAAAAAGCTCAAACCACTCTCGCCAGTTTCCTCTGACCTCTCTTATCAACAAATCATTTGATTCCACCCACAGAACTGTCACTCACTCACTCAGTGTTTTTTTTGTTTTTCGCACCATTCTATCTGTGTAAACTCTAGAGATTGTTGTGTGTGTGAAACCCCAGGAGATCAGCAGTTTCTGAAATACTCAAATAAACCAGTCCATCTGGCTCAAACCAACACCCATGCCACGGTGAAAGAAAGTCACATGCAATTTGAGATCACAATTTTTCCCATTCTGATGTTTGAACATCGTGAACATTAACCGAAGCTCTTGATTTGTATCGGTGTGATTTGATGCATTGGGCTGCTGTCGCACAAGGGATTGGCTGATTAGAGAACGGCGTCTAACAGACAGCAGGTGGACGTATGGGCATTCTTAATAAAGTGACCAGTGAGTGTATCTCTGTATATAATGTACACGGGTATAAACTTTTCGAAGAATGCTAACACTCTGTGTATCCGCCTCGTTCTCTAGTTGAACTGCACTCAGTACGCTGTCGACCGGCGGGAGGAGGAGAAGATGTGTGATCACCTCATCAGTGCTGCTAAACACAGAGACCGTGTCACTGCCAATCAGCTTAAACAGAAGATCATCAACATCCTCACCAACAAACACGGAGCCTGGGGGGCGCTGACACACAGGTACGGCCCTCTGGACCGCTGTGTGTGGACACAGCAGAGAAATAGGTGTGTTTCTAGGTGCGTGTGTGTGTGTGTGTGTTTACTGTGTTTGTTTCTTGTCATGGAATCTTGACTTTAGCCCTTGAGAGGTGCTCTTAGCTGCCAGAGCCAGGATTTACACTCTTATATATCTCTCACTCACACACACACACACACACACACACACACACACACACACACACACACACACACACACACGGAGCTGTAATGCAACTGCTATTTAATGTCATTTTCTTGCTCTCCACCAGGGTCAGGCTGCAGGTCAGCAAACTCAATTACCACAACCGACCACTAAATCCCAAGAGATACCTCACCGGTGGTCAGATTGTGTGTGTGTGTGTATGTGTGTGTGTGTGTGTGTGTGTGGGGTGCGCCGTGTTCCTGCGATACACATCACCCCTCTTTTTACTGACACAGCTGTACACCTGGTGGTTGTTAAGCTGCCCTTGTGGGCCTTGTTAAAAGCGCTCTGACTGTTTTCGCTTCTCGGCGTATGTCGTGTAAAGACACCAAAGGAACAGGATTTTCTGCTTAAGCAGACATTTATACACAGAAAGCAAAGAAGAACGGTCAGCAACAATAACAAGCACGGGCCAGCATTCTCTCAGGAATGCTCCAAGTAAGCAAGAAAACACTGTGGTGTGTGTGCTCTGATAGGAAAATTATCAACAGTCCAATCTGTTTATTTATTTTTTTTAATCACAGTACATCCTGAAATATTGTGTTCTTCCTGTCCCTAAAATAGTATGCTCAAAGCTATAGATTTTTTTCATTAAAGAATGACATACCCTGCTTTTTATACATTTATTGTTACATTTAACAGTTATTCTACAAACTCGAGTCGTACATGAGCTGATAGCCAACGAGGCGTGGAGCACTGAGTTGGTGATAACCCATGTACGACGAGATTGAGTGGAATAACTGTTTTATTCTATCCACATTCACTGGATTTGGAGAAACAGAGCATTTTTATTTCTATTTTTTTGCAAATTCGATGAGTTAGAAACTTTGTACAAAACGTCCGACAAAATCATTTCCGCTTAGAATGTAAACAAACAGGTGAAATGACAGGAGCAATTTGTGAAAAATGTGATAATAATTCTCATCTCATTATCTCTAGCCGCTTTATCCTGTTCTACAGGGTCGCAGGCAAGCTGGAGCCTATCCCAGCTGAC
>JANZXT010000014.1:1777607-1787636 GCA_027575915.1 Betancurichthys madagascariensis | reverse complement strand
ATTAACGTTAGTTTGTTCCTGAACATGACATATGAACAGGTGAATGTGCATTCTCTTGCATGAAATTAGTATAAAAATGTATGTTAAATATAACTATCTTAAGCCAAATTATTATACCATGTTACAAAAAATAAAGAAAAAAAAAATCAGAGTCCTTGTATCCGATTTATGAGTCCAAATGCAGTTAATGCATGAGTCCAAGTCATTAGTGCTCAAGTCCAAGTCAAGTCATGAGTCCTTAAAAGTAAGGCACAAGTCGGACTCCAGTACTACAAGCCTGGTACCTACTGCCATCTGGGAAGGCACTGCAGTACAGATATGAGTAGGGAGTCAAACTCCTGCAGTTACCAGAGGACCCCGCCCCCCACCGTAACTCTAACTACGTAACAGACGAGAGGCCGAGGGCGATAGAAATAGAGATCAGTACCACCCAATGTACCATGGGAAGGACTTTGATCAGTTAACTAGATTTGTGAGCAATGCCCCAAAAGCTTTCAAATGAAAATGGTGAAAACTGGCACCACTGTCATGCAACAAAGTGGCAGCTCTCAGAAGTTTTTGTAAAGGCACGATATTAAAAAAAAAAAGTACTGCACTTTTTTAAATGAAAACCATTGGTATGACTGTGTTATTTCTCTTCAGGGCTGTCTTTTTTTTGTGATAACTGATCAATAAATATAATAAAAGCTTTATTTATTTATTAATCGTGATGAGATTTTGATGTGGTTTTCCAAACTGAAGGTGCAGATGGACACAGTTCTGAGAAGTTCTTGGCACTGGAGCAGCAGCTGGTAGAGAAAGAGAAGGAACTTGCTGCCCTCAGGGAACGTCTGGCAGTCACAGAGTTACAGAACCAGAAGATTTCACAGGAAGGAAATTCTGACTCTCAAAATACCGAAAACATTCCTAGCATATCTGACGGTTCTGGAGTGCTACCTGGTCTTGAAGACGTTCCAGAGGAAGACACAACACTGATTGCAGTCGATACAGAAACATCTGCGATGTCTACATCTGTCGTGTCTTCATCTGCTGATAATGAGAGCAGTCCTGAGATGATTGGACCACAACCTGAGTCACCTGCAGAGTTAAAGGGAGCTTCTTCAGATGAGATGGTAACTAGCACAGACTCAGAAGTTGCTCATAGCAGCTGGACACTTCTGGAAGCTGTTAATCAAGATGCAGGTCAAGAGTGGCCTCAACAAATTCAGGACTTGAATGCTCTTCACCTTTCCACCCAGTCCTGGGAAGAAACTAGTGAAGAGCAGGTCACATCTACATGCTCGATGGTAAAGGTTGAATCATCATCCATGGTTATCCAGGAAACGGTACAGATTCAATATAGCCAGCAGGAGGCAAACTTGCTGAATGCTGATTCCAGTCCTGGTCAGGCTTTTGCACAGATACTGGCAGAGGAACTCCAGAAACGATACAGCGAACTACTGAGTGAACTTCAACAAATGAAAGATTCAGCTGCTGAGTCTCAGGGGAAAGTACACCTCCTGGAAGAGGAACTGAAGTCACTGACAGTTGTTAAAGATGAAGCAGAGGCACGGGCCTTAAGATATGAAAGAGACTTGATGGAAGCTCAAGCTGAGATTCATAGAGAAGCAGAGCAGAAGACATCAGAGCAACATGAGCAGAAGAACGTCCTTGAGGAGCAACTGGAGAGCTTGCTGAAGGAGGCTCATTCCAAAGATCAGATGATCCAGTCGCTTCAGGCAGAACTTGATGACATGCAGCAGAAACTTACTGAGAAAGAAGGTCAAGCCCTGATGCTGGGTGCACAGTTGGAGGACAGAGAACTTGGCTCTTCAGAACTGGAGGAGAAAGTCTTTGCCATGGAGGCAAGGATTCAGCAATTTTCTGAGGAGGCTGAGAGAGCTAAAGCTGCTCTCCTCTGCAAGACCATGGAGCTTGATGATTTGCAGAAGTCTCTTTCCTTGAAAGAGCAGGAGATGACGGAACTCAGTAATAGCATGACTGCCAAACTGCTTCAAGCAGATGAGGAAAAATGTACAATATCTAGTGAGGTCAAAATGCTAAAAGATCAGATGATGGAACTTGAGAAAACCTGGCATGACCAGCAGAAAGTGAAAGCAGATAAAACACCTGGTGAAAGTGAGGACTTGGTAGCTTTGCAGAAGGAGAATGAGAACCTGACTGCTCAAATAGCTACTATGAAAACAGATGGGGAACAGATGAAGCGAAAGTTGCAGGCAGCTTTGGTACAGCGCAAAGAATTGATGAAAAAGATTTCTGGATTTCAGAAGGAAGCAGAAGGTTGCAAAGAAAAAGTAAATCTAGAGGGAGATGTTAGCTGTGAGGAAAGGGAACAGGAACTACAGAAGCTTGATGCACAATTACAAGAGACCAGAAAAGTCTTGAATTCCAAAGAAGAGGCTTTGAATGTTCTGGAACAGAAAACGCAGAGCCAAGATCAAGCACTAGCTGAGGCGCATGTAGAAATCCAACGCCTGATTGAGGAGGCTAAAGCATTAAGTGAAAAAGGACAAATGATGCACCAAGTTCAAGACGACAACATTAGACTCCAGGCACAGGTCACCAGCATGGAATCTGAGCTTGATGTATTGCAGAAAAAGCTCCAGGAGGCTGTGGATTCTCGTAAAGACACCCTGCGCAAGGCGAAGGAAAAGGATAGGCACCATCGTGAGCAGCTGAGACTGCAGAAAGAAGAGTACAGTGGTCTCCTAGAACGCTTTGAAGCTAAGGATGATGAGAAAGCTAAGCTAATAAAACGTTTGAATGAGCTAGAAAGTCTTGTGGAGTCGGGGGAACCAGGAGATAAAGAAAAGCTTATAAATGTAGAGGAAGTGTCTGAGACTACATCTGGCAAAGTGGAGAAACCAGGATCAGGAGATTGGGTTCAAGAGGATTGGGTGGACTTTACCACACCTGATACTGAAACCAGTCAGCAAAGATCACCTGCTGAGCAACCTCCACAAGCCACATCAGAAACTCACGAGAGTGTGATAAAGTCCCTTCAAGACAAGGTAAAATTTGAACAAGCTGCCCGTTTGGATTTAGAAATACAGCTGCAAGAAAGTCAGGCATCTCTGTCACTCAAGGAGACTGAGTGGCTTGAGCTCAACAAAGAGCTGGAGACATTGAGGGAAAAGGAGAAACAGATTGATGCTCTTTCAGAAGAACTGGATGCTTTGAGAAAAAAGTGTGAGCAAGCAGAAGCCCATGCAGAAATGTTAAAGGCAGAAGTGGAGGAGGCTGCTGTTGTGGTCAAGACAAACATCTCTGATGCAGAATCTCCCGTTGTAGCTCTTCAGGCAGAGGTAGAGGAGTTTAAGCAGTTCCTCAAAAATAAAAATGATGAGATCATTGACCTAAGCCAGCAGCTGAATGAGCAGAGCTTCCTTCTACAGAAAATGCAGGAGACCGTATTGGAGAAAGATCAGCTGATCGCTTCCTTACAAGAAGGATTGAAAGCTGAGCAAGAGAGGAGTCAAAAATTGGAAGCAGAAATCCCACAGAAGCAGGAGGAAGAGAAAGACAACAATGCCAAGCTACAGCAGCTTCAGCGCAAATTTCAGGCTGCTCTGGTATCACGAAAGGAAGTTCTCAAAGAAAACCAAAGTTTAAAGGAAGAGCTGACTAGTGCTGAGAAGTCGAGATCAGAGTTGCTAGCAAAGATTACGAATATCGAGGCAAATCTGAGTAATCTAAGTACAGAGAAAGACAAACTAATTGAAGAGGTGGATAGGACCTTGCTGGAGAACCAAAGTCTTGGTGCCACCTGTGAAAGCCTTAAACTAGCAATGGATGGTCTGGTAAATGAAAAAGAAATGTACAAGCACCAAATTGAAAGTGCCAGAGAAGAAGCTGAGCAAGCATGTAGGCAATGGGAAGAAAAGGTGCAAGGCATGAAGGAGGAGTATGAGACCTTGCTGAAATCGTATGAGAACGTGAGCGATGAAGCTGAACGGGTTAGAAGAGTGCTGGAGGCTGCAAGACAAGAGAGGCAAGAATCAGCGGCCAAAGCACGGGCCCATGAGGCAGCCAAACAAGAGGCAGAAAAGATGGCAGAAGAAGCTCAGAAGGAAGTGAATGCTGTAAAGGAAAAAATGAGAAAGTTTGCCAAGACAAAACATCAGAAAATTATGGAACTAGAAGAGGAGAATGAAAAGCTTCGAGAACAGTTGGAGAAGAAAGGAACCAAAGAACAAGACAACAATTTGGAGCAAGAACTTGAGAAAGTTAAGAATGAGTTTGAAGCTTTGAAAGCTAATTTTGATTCATTAGAAACTGAACGAAATTCTTTGGAACAGGAAACTGAAAAACTGAAACAGCAGCTGGCTCAAGAAATTGACAAAAAGACCAGTGGACTTTTGGATGTTGATTCCTCTGAGAACATTAAGGAACATGTAGCTGCTCAGCATTTGAGCCCTGTTTTAACTGAAAACCAAGAAGATCTAGCTCTTGGTAGCATTTCCAGAGAGTCTAATTTGTTGGAGCAACCAGAGGGGTCAGTGGGACCCAAGTCCCAACAAGAAGCCTCAGAAGTGGAAACTGAGATCAAAAGGACTGAATGCCAACACACAGAAACTGATGAACAGCTCAAGGAAAGGGAGGCAGCTCTTGAGGTAGCAGAGGGCAAGTTAAAAGAACTACAAGCTGCTCTTGAAGATGAGAAACGAACCAGATTTGAACAAGAAACATTGCTAAATGCAGAGTTGTCCTCTCTTAGGCAACACCTTCAGGAGTCTGTAGAACGAGAAGAGAAGTTGAAAGAGGAGTGCTCAAACAGAGAAACCCAGCTTCCGGTGACTCGCACAAGATTTGAAGACACAATGGGAACCAGAGTTGATCAGGAAACTTTGCTTAATTCAGAGCTGGCCTCTCTTAAGCAACATCTTCAGGAGTCTGTAGAAAGAGAGCAGAGGCTGAAGGAAGAGTGCTCTAAGAAAGAAAATCAGCTTCAGGAACTTCGCACAAGTCTAGAGGTTGAGAAGGATGACCTTGAAGAACGACTGATGAACCAGTTAGCCCAGGTCAATGGTAGTATAGCAGGTTACCAACAGGAGGCAGCCGACAGCCGAGATCGCCTTGCAGACCTACAGCGAGAACTGGAGAAAGTGCAGAGGGAACAAGCTGAGTTGGAGGCCGTGTTGGCAGGGGAAAGGGATCGAGCAGCCAGGCTTGAGGAAGATAAAAGGCAGGCTCAGCGAGAAAGAGCTGAGGCAGAAGCTGAAGCAGGCAAACAGAGAGAGCTTGAGCAGAAACTAAAATCTGCACAGAGGGTGAAGGAAGGTAGCCAGAGCCGAGCACGTCAGCTGGAGGAGCTGCTGAGGGAGAAACAGCTGGAGGTCCAGCAGATGCAAAAAGATTGCATCCGGTACCAAGAAAGAATCAGTGTACTAGATCGGGAAGCTAAGGCTCTCCTGTTGGGTAGAGAAGAGTTGTCCAATGAGCTTGAAGCCGCTCGTCAGGAGATGGCAAAGATCAAAGAAGAGAGAAGCAGACTTGAATCAGAGTTGTCAGTGCAGAAGGGGAAGCTGGATGTGGCTCAGAGTGAGGTGAGCCAGGCCCTTGCTGAGAAAGTGGCCTCTGAACAACTACTACATCGGCGAGAGGCTGAGTTAAAATCCGAAGCCGAGCGAACCCTTGATGAGGTGAGATATCGCTTAGGAGCAGAACTTAAACAAATAGAACTAAGGTTGGAGCAGGCCTACAGAGACCGAGAAAGAGAGGAGGAGGCAACACTTGTGGCTAAGAATATTGCCGATGCTGCAGAGAAATATGCTCAGGAAACACAAGCACGCCTGGATGAATCCCTAGCACGACTGGCTGCCTTCTCGCGCTCCATGTCCTCGCTGCAGGATGACCGTGACCGCGTTCTGGACGAAGCTAAACAGTGGGAGAGCCGTTTCCACAGTGCCCTCCAGGGAAAAGAGGCTGAATTGAGGGAGGCCGAAAGCAGAGCTAAGAACCTATCTGAGCAACTTCAGAAGGAGACAACACAAAAAGAGCAGTTGCAGAGCTCACTGGAGAGGTTTGTTTCGTTTCTGTCCTGATTTTCTGTGATGATCACTAAAGTTCTATTATTATTATTATTATTATTATTATTCTTGAAAAACTAATAATCTCATTTTCTCATATTCCTGACTTGTTTACAGGTTGCAGAAAGCAGAGGAGCGGTGGCAGCTGGAGTTGTCTGAGGCAGAGAAAAAGCACAACGAATCTCTAACTGCTTTGGAGAAAGAAAGAGAAGAGTTGCAGCAGGAACTGACCCAAAAAGTTAGTTCTCTGGCACAGGTACAATCTCAACTTGCCTCCCTGGAAGCGGAAGCAGAAGGTCTGCGCCATCGAGCGAAGGCTCTAGAAGAAGCAGTTGACAAGCTTCAGAGCGAAGCCAATCAAACCAGGGCTGAACTTAAGGAGCGAGAAACAGAAGAAAGAAGGTTGTGCTTAAACCTGGAGCAACTAGAGACAGACCTACGTTCTTCTAAAACCCTTATGGATACTCTTCAAGCAGAATTGGCTGAGAAGCAGAAGAGGGAATTGGAGCTCCTTGAAGAGAAGGAACATGTCGTCACTCAGGTATTCACTTTTCATAGTGTTTTAATACAGAATTGTTCTGAACTGCCCAGAACATTGTTCTTTTCTGTAATGATTCTGTTCTGTTCTGTCCCTAGGCTGTGGAGGAGGCCAGGAAGGAAGCAGACAGCAGGGCAGAAAAAGCAGAGGGACAGCTGGAGGAGAGAAGAGCAGTTGTGCGAGATCTTGAGGAGAAGCTTCGTAAAACTGAGGAGGATGCCAGCCAAAGCAAAGTTCAACTGGACACCTTCACAAAGGCTATGGGATCCTTGCAGGATGATCGGGACAGGGTAGTAAGCCAATACAAGCAGTTAGAGGAGCGACACCTCCAGGTAAGGTCTCATGTATTGTAACATTCTCATTTCATAACTTTGTATGTCGTCTAACACGTTGTTGTCTTGTCAGTTAATGATGGAGAAGGACGGTCTCATTCAAGAAGCTGCTACCGAAAACAACGGCTTGAAAGAGGAGCTCCGTGCCCTTCTGGCCCAACGTGATGACCTTAATTCTGAAAACGCCAAGCTGGATGCTCAACTCCATGGCTACCGAGACGAGTTAAAGCAGGTTCTCTCGATGAAGGACTACCAGCATAAGAAGCTGCTTTCAGTCCAGCTTGAACGCATCAGTGCCTTAGAAAAAGAAAGAGAAGAGGTCCTGGCCAAGATGGAGGTTCTGGAAAAAGAATCTTTGGTAAAAAGAGGACCTGCGGTGGAGCATGAGATTTTGAGCCAGTCCGGACAGGTTGAAGCAGTGCTACATGATGTGCCTGGTGCAGAGCTGGAGAAGCTAAGGGAACAGCTTCAAGCAGCCAGGAAGAAGATCAGCACCCTGGAGGAAACGCTTGCATCTGAAAGGGAGGCGTATGCAGCCCACAGTAAGGAGTTGAAAGAGCTGCGCTGGGAGGGCGGCATACTTCGAACGGAGACCGAGACAGCTGAGGAGAGGGTGGCTGAGTTGGCCAGAGACTTGATGGAAATGGAGCAGAAGTTGCTAGCAGAGAAAGAAGCATCAGCTCAACTTCGTGCTCAGAACCAGGCCTTTGGTGAAGCCATGGCCTCTTTGCAGGATTCACGTGACGAGGCCATCAATGAAGTGAAGGAACTGCGCCTTCACATGGAAGAGTGTCGCCAATCGGGACACTCATCAGCGCCACCTAGCAGCTCTACTGGTGAAGTGTGGAGCCTGAAGAATGCTCTTTCTGCACTCCAGAATGACCGGGAAAGAATGGTACCTAACGTTTGATAGATGCTACCATTTACTTGATTAGAATTGGGTATCCAAGTATGCAGTCTCTGGGCTTTTCTTGAGATAAAGGCTGTCCAATTGGATGGATTTCTGACAACCTTATGTTGGCCTAACTTGAAAACAGCCTTTCATGTGGCAGTTTTGATGTAGGCAATCCCATTGTTCTGTTCCCCAGACCAGAGTTCTTTATATGTTTCAACAAAAAGGAGGACCAAACTGGCAATCCGATCTTGAGAAGTATACGAATCGCTTTTCTCATGGTTAGCATTTCAGCCTTGCCAGACGTTGTTACTAGATAATGGAATGTAGGGTAGTTGAGTTAGGCAAAAGAAAGTTAGCTGCTGCTAATTCAGGAGCCACCTTGAGGATGTCAATAATGTAGCAAGCAATATGTTCTTGCATAGTTAAGATACTGCCCAACAAATGGGCATAGAAAACACTTGAGTTACTGCACTTAAGTATTGTTTTGGATGACGACCTGGATTTACCAAAAGGTTCATATATAATGCTTTCTTTGGCTTGCACGTAAAAAAGAAATATCGACCTAAAGACTCCTAACTACATAAACAATGTTGATCAGGGGTTTTTTTTTTTTTTCCGACCCTGCCAACAAAAATGGTGTATAAAAGGTTGCAGCTACATCCAGAATGGGAAATAGTTATGGATCCACTTAATAGTTTTGCTGATTAATGAGAAAAAAAGCCATTCAACCATCTGATCTCCCTCTCTGACAGCTCGAACAACTGCAGATCCAACGCAGTGAGCTGGACAGACTTGGAGTCGGAGAGCTTGCAAGACTTGCCAAGATCCTGGAGGAGGAAAGGAAGAAGACGGGAGAGACGGAGAAAAGGATGACTGCGCTGCTGCAGGAGAGGGATACACAGCTGGAGAGGGACAGGCAGGAACTGGAGATGCTCAAGTAAGAGGACTGAAGTTCTGGTTATATTGTTGTAGCAGTTGTACTTGGACAGCTATGAACAAATCCGTAGCCTGGGCTCCTGGGATAAGCATGTTTAGTGTCTGGGCTATTAGTTTTTTATTTGTAGTTGCCCCAGCTAGGTTCAACAACCTGAGAAAGTAAATAAACTTCCTATTGATGTTTGCAAAACAAAAAAAAAATTAATTTGGTCTGTCAAAGTCTCTCCTGCGCCAGGTCTTCTCAGGCAGTCTCCTGTCTCAGTACTACCCAGCTCTTTGAGGCGCATGGGTCTGGCGCTGATCTTCATTTTCATAGCCCTTGGCCTCTTGCCTATTATATTGCTAAGGTTACAGTGGGGGGCTGGGTCCTCTGGTAACTGCCAGAGTTTGACTCCCTACTTGCATCTGTATTGCAGCATACCTTACCAGATGGCAGTAGGTACCATTTTTATCCCCCACTGCCCGAAAGGCCCGAAGGGGGATTATGTTGTGGTGAGGTCTGGCCATCCCGGGAAAGGCACTCACCTTCTGAAATCATCTCCTCTCACGATTTTTGGAGGAATTTCATGAAACTTGACAGGATTCTTTGTTATGTCTGTAACGCGCATTTTGCAATTTCCTTCAATTCAGTTGCATTTTACCAGACTTATGGCCCTTGAACTTGTACTTTGACAATTTCATGAGGGTGCATTAAGCACTTATAGCACAGATATAGTTGCCACCAGGGGATATTGTGCTCTCAGAGCACTCTTGTTATGATGGTCTTTGGTATGACCCGACCGCAAGTAGAACTTGCGATCTCCTGGTCGAGAGGTGGGCACGCTAACCATTCAGTCAGCTCACGGTTTATTTGGTGTGTACTTACTCAACAAGCTGATGTAAAGCCTCTTTGTTGCTGTAAAGCACAGTGCAAGCTGTTTGTTCCGAATCTCACCAACTGCCGCACTACACACATCGGCTGACAATTATTGGAATAATCGAAATAATTACTGTACACAGAAGATGTTTCCAGAGTCAGCATTATGGAAACCAACTCAAATATCCTGCCGATTTATACACGTTTACCTGTGAGGTGACTCTGCCGAGAACAAGTAAAGGTGGCCTAGCTGATGAATTTATGATTCAGTTACCCCAGTCACATGAATGACGTTTTTTTGTTTTTTTTGTTTTTTCAAAAGATAATAGCAGACCCACATGATCTAAATATTTAAATTAAATTCATACAGGGCTCCGGTTTCCCCCACAGTCCAAAGACATGCAGGTTAGGTTAACTGGTGACTCTAAATTGAGCGTAGGTGT
>JANZXT010000014.1:570536-581568 GCA_027575915.1 Betancurichthys madagascariensis | reverse complement strand
GGTGCTCCGGTTTCCCCCACAGTCCAAAGACATGCAGGTTAGGTTAACTGGTGGCTCTAAATTGACCGTAGGTGTGATTCTGGATGGTTGTTTGCCTCTATGTGTCAGCCCTGCGATGGTTTGGCGACTTGTCCAGGGTGTACGCCGCCTCTCACCCATAGTCAGTTGGGATAAGCTCCAGCTTGCCCATGACCCTACACAGGATAAGTAGTTATGGATAGATGGAAGGTATAATTTGGACTTTTGTACCATGTTGCTAGGGTGGTACTATCACGAGTATACCTTTAGTATATATCTTTAAAATTATTTAAGGACCATAATTGGACATTGAGGAGCACCGATGTCCTATAAAAGCTATCTTATGCACTTTCCCAGGTAACAAGATTCACATTAGTGTTACACAAGACATACACTTAATGGTGCCATCCCACCAACAAGGAAAAGTTCAGTCTGATACCTTTATGTCTGAGAATGTGTAGTTTAAGAAAAAATATCTCGACACATGACCTCTTGTCTGCCATTTTGTCACAGTCCGGTCCAGTGCATCCATGCCTTAGATTGTGGGACTTCCATGTCAGCTCCAGGACAGGGATTCAGTTCTGCCTTGCTGAAGGCCATTTCCTGAAGCGGCACTCCCACACCTGCTACCACTCCTGTCCCATCAGCCAGGGCTTTTTAAGAACTGTTTGGAGCCACTCCATTTGCCAGACTGTCTCTTGTAGACTTTCCTCGCCTCGCTCACTGGTATTGTGTCTTCTTGATTCCCCCTGCCTGAATTTTTCCTTGTTTTTTGTCAAGTTTTTCTGCCGAGTTTTTTGTCCCTGTTTTCGCCTGCCTGTTCTTTTGAATTGTGTCTTTTGCTACCTCTTCCTGGGTTTCCTTTGTCCCTGTGTTCATCAGTTTTTGTGAAGATTTTTCTGTCCTGTTTTTTGTCCCTGATCGTGTCTACCTGCTCCTCTGTGTTTTTGACCTCCTGGCCTGTTTTTTTGTCTACCAATCTTTGCCCTACTGTACTTTTTAGCCCTTCTGCCATCTAGTTCATTAAAGAAGTTTTCTCGTTACGCTGCCTGTTTTCTGAGTCTGCTCTTGGGTCCTCAGTTCACCTCAGCTCGCCACTCCTGACACATTTTCCCTCCCATACAACAATCTTCATTCCATGCCATGTCATTCCTGTTTGGCAGGAGGTTGTCTGGAGTGCACTGGCAATATACGTAATAGGAATCTTTCTCTTCAGGCTTCAGTATCCAGCCTCTTTTAGATGATCACTAATCCATGGAGTGTGTTGTTGATGCACATGCATCTCGCCTCGGGTTCTAGCAGATCACTATCGCTGGCTTCGGCTCATATGGCTCAGAGACAATGCCATCTGATGCTGTCACCAGACCCATAGTCATCGAGGTTATAATCTATGATCCTGATCTTCAAAACTGACTCGATCTACCACTTTATCATGCAATAGTGATAAGTGTCCTGTTTTTGGCTCTGTTCTTAGCATGCGTTCCTTCACATTATCTTCAGTGGGAAGAAGCCTGTCCAATTTATTAATTTGGGCAAATGGAACCCTGCTACCACCATCTTTAAAGTAAGATCTGGGTTCATCTGAATCTCCATCAAACCACCATCCAATGCCTGGCCTTTGTTGTTCTTCCTTCAGTAGTTTCTATTATAAGAAGACACAACACTCTGGTCAGGTGGGCTAGTCTTACCACCACCACCACCACCACAAGAGGACCACTTTCTTCAAGGTCTTCCTGTTGATCCAGAGATTCCTCCATCACAGTTTGTTGCAACACAATGACTTGCTGGACTACATACAGTATGTACAAGGCACAGGTGGGTGGGTGGAGCGATCTTTAGTTCAAGGTCCTACATTTTCATCAAAGTATTTCCCATAATTTTATCCACAGAAACTTGCAACTGACCACTTGAGCTCAAGCCAACAGTTGCAGCTTGGTGGTCCTGGGATTTGAACTCATCATATTCTGATTAGGGTGGCACGGTGGTGTAGTGGTTAGCACTGTCGCCTCACAACAAGAAGGTCCTGGGTTTGAGCCCAGTGGCCGACAAATGTGGAGTCTGCATGGGTTTCCTCTGGGTTTCCCCCACAGTCCAAAGGCATGCAGGTTAGGCTAATTGGTGGCTCTAGATTGACCGTAGGTGTGAATGGTTGTTTGTGTCTATGTGTTAGCCCTGCGATGACCTGGCAACTTGTTCAAGTAGTACCCTGCCTCTCACCCATAGTTAGCTGGGATAGGCTCCAGCTTGCCTGCGACCCTGTAGAACAGGATAAACGGCTACAGATAATGGATGGATGGAGGGATCTTCTGATCGGTGGTCACCTTACCCACTGAGTATGAGTATGTATCTTCGCATTTTCTCCCATTTGGTCATATCCACCCATTAGCTAGCTCTCCTCAATACACAGCAGCTACCAATGCATGCTCCCTCTGAAACTCATTAAGATACTGCATCTCTTTGTACCACTGCTCATACTACGCCCAGCACAGCTGAAATCTCAAAATAAATGCTATCAACCCTCTTCTGCATACACATCTCAGATGGTTGGTTAGTGTCACTCTAATTGACAGGGGTGCCATCCCTCCCACCCAAAATCATGGCCAACCACAATCTCTTGGACTCCTGGCCACGGACTCGCCTGACTGTCTTCAACAGTGCATGTCAATATTATTTGCAGGGACTTATGCATTCTAAAACATCAGTACACCATCACCTTTAACACACTCAAATTACCAAGATGAATTGGATCAATCATTTTCGAGAAAAAAGAAGCAAAACACTAACGCGTCCTCAGATGCACAATAACACACTACCACTCTCTATCACACACACACACAATTATACACAAACAAGCTTATAAGTGAATTAGGTGTGTTAAAATGAAAAAAAAAATTCCAACAAGTATACCGACACACCACATACTTACCCTTGGGATAGTGTGGATTTGAGCCTTGGTGCATGCTGATGATGTGGCGTAGGAAGTTCGATGGATTCTGAGCTGGTGTGCAGGCTGGTGTGTGAGCTGGTATGTAAGCTGGTGTGTGAGCTGGTGTGAATGCTGCTCAGCGTCTCTTTGCTGCCCGCAGATGAGCTGCTGAGGAAGGGACGGGCATTAGAGAGAGAGTCGGGCGTTCTGTTGCCTCCACTTCCCGGGGAGTCAAGGGGGGAGGCAAAGGGAGCGGACTTAGTGGAGTCGGGAGAGCTTGGCTTACTGCTGCTGCACTTACTGCCGAATAACCTAAACAAGACACAGAGAGAGAGAGAGAGAGAGAGAGAGAGAGAGATCAAAGACAGATCTAAATGGTGTATTAGATGGCATAAGATCATGATAGACTGGGAAAAAGAAAAGCAAGGTCGGGAGTTGAGGCCAATTATAAACTGGAGTGATGCAGCTGAGGTTGAGGAACTGTCAGAACCAGAATTCAGAGACCATGCTGACATTTCTACATCAGGGGTTTTTGAGTGTTTTCTAGAATGGTACGGTTCATATACAAGTTTAAAAATGTTCCAGGTTAGGTCAAACCTTATAATGTAAATATATGAAGCACTAAACAGATACAGTCTCATTGCCTTACATGTAACATTTGTATATGTATGTCCACCACCAGGGGGCAGAATTCACCATTAATAAAACCAGAGTCTCGCCTGAGAAAGATGGGTAGACGGATAAAATAGGGACAGAGAGAAACTCCAAGGATGTGACAGACATAATAAATGCCTCTATCCATCACTTGATCTGCTGAATTTCTCACTGTTTCTCCTACGCAGGCCCAAGCAAAATGTCACCATGATTCAGCACTCTGTCTCTCACAATCTGTTCTGCCAAGTCTGTCCCTGTCACTCCGATTTTCACTCAAGCACAATTTTTCATCCTATTCGGAGATGACTCCGTGTTTTCCAACCCTTGCCTTTTTTCGGGTTTAAAGGCACTAAACATTGCCAAAATTCAGGACAGATCCCTCATACAAGGCAAAAGAAAGGCATCTCTCTCTCTCTCTTACCTGCGGAAAGTGGGCGAGGCAATGTCGGGGTATTTGGAGCCAGGCTGTCGGAGTCCTGATTGGCTGGATGTTGGGCTGGATTTGGGTGATGTGCTCAGTGCTGCCCCCTCCTGCTCAGACACTGAAACCTTCTCTTTATCGGTCTGATTTATTGTAACTGGACTTGACCTCCCTGACTCCGTCTTCCCTCCATCCTTCCTTTTTGAAACGCCACTTACTGTTCCAGTTCCAGCTCCTGCAGGTCCAGGTCCTGCCCCACCCCCAGCCACGACCCCACCCCCTTTCACTGTGGAAGAGTCGATGGACCGGTAGGATTTAGCCGGCCGTGGAAGAGAGCGATATTGAAGGGGCATCTTAGACCCACCAATGCCCAGAAGGACCCCATCATCATGGTGACGGTACCCATCCAGGCTTGTTTTCCTGGCCCCACCCACCACACATGTGGTCCCACCCACTTTCCCAGCTGATTTGGCTGATAAAGTCTTGGGTGCTGCTAGCTCTGTCGCTGCTGGGATTTTCTTGAATCCAAAGGAGCCGGTGGTGGGTGAAGGACGGGTGATGCTAGACTTTTTACCCTCATCACCACTGCTTTTGCCCACATCTGATGGAGAGCGTTGCATGCTGGGGGATTTACAGGGAGCCTTGACCTTCTCTGAGGCCTTGGCGTCATCCGTTTTACCTGCTGAAGGAGAAAGTAATTATTGTTCTGACAAAGCAGACAACAAATAATGTGCTCTTTATTGCCAATCAGGGGCACACCCATTTGTTTCAACTCAAAGACATGCCCACCTGTCTAACTCAAAGAGACGCTTGTCTGTCTAAATTAAAAAAAAAACCAAAACAAAAAAAACCATCATTTTACCTGGTGTTTTGAGGTTCGGGTTGCTGTTTTTATTCCGTGGTGAGGTGATACCTGCTTGGGCACTCATGCCCCGCCTCCACGAGCCTGTCTGAGACACGGGAAGCCCCGCCCCTTCCATTTGAGAGGAGGAATCTAAGACGTTCTCAATTTGTTCATCAACCTTTTTCAAATCTTCAGCTGCACACCAGCTACTGCTATTCTGGTTACACTGCTGCTTGGACTACACACACACACACACACACACACACATACACACAGAATAAGGATACACGCTTGACAGATGGTGCATCTTCTATCAGCAGCCAAGACAAGACCAGCACTCTGTTATAACCTGCAATGCACACACACGCACCTTTTGCAGTGTGTGTGTGTGTGTGTGTGTGTGTATACCTTGCTCCTATGTGATGAATTCAGTGTGTGCACATCATCAGGTCCGACATCAAGAGAGTCACTCAGACCACTGCTGACCGAGCTACTGTCATCATAACTACACACACACACACACACACACACACGAGAGAGAGAAAGGATGAGAGTTTAAAAATAAGATGCATGGAGGGTCATTCTGATTGGCTGGTCGCCTCGTGCCTTACTGGTGTCAGCCAATCAGAGCACGCCTGACTCACGATGATATTCTCACATGATGTTTTTACTTTTTCATGTTCCTTGAATAAATGTATAAAATGTTATGGACATTTCATCATGTTTTTGAAATGCGTCATGGGTAATGCGCCTCTACTAGCTGAGCAGCATGAGAGTGCTAACCTGTAGCAATGATCTGTAGGAATTCTATAAACTTCCAGAAATTGCTCCACAGGAAAATAAAATCTCTTCTTCTCGACTCTTTTAAGTGAATCATCCGAATCAATTCACAAGCACAGAAAGCACGGATCAAACAACTCAAACGTTCTCATTTTTATCTACGTAGCGCAACCCGCACGATCCGGATCACCCGATTTCCTGGACGCTCTCGGCATGATGCAGCCTCTGCTGTATTTCTGTTGCCCTGATCTCTGAGTCAAACGAATCAAAATTCGCTTCAAGATTCAAACCACTGAAGTGAATCATCATGTGCACCATCTGTTCATTTGGTTTCTGCCAAAAAGAAATCTCTCACATGGATATCGTTTGAATATTTGTTTTAATTAGCTCATCTGCTGTGCTTGAACATGTGTCCCTCTTCCCACAATACACTGTTATATATCTGTATATAAATAAACGTATAAACATCTGATATCATGTATGGTATATTACCTTCAGCTGTAAACTTACGACTGAAAAAAAAAAAGCACCAGAATCATTAACAGTGAATGCCTGAACATCCCTGCACATGTTTCAAACACTTTTTTTCCCCCTTTTAACAGAAGAGAACATCACGTCCGCGGAGAAGAGTGCCGTGTTCACTGAGCCGTGGCGGAACGTCCTCATGCAAAATTCAACACAGAGAAAGCAGCACAGGGAACGATCAGCAAACCTCAAGATGTCAGAAATGAAGCATATTTGGGTCCTTTAATCCACCTGTTACTCTCCACAAAGTATTGGCACCCTCCTACCCTAATGCAGCAGTAAAACAGGACCACCATTGTGTACCTACTGTGTGGATTTATTTTGCTCCAAACACAAAGGTTTTTTTTTTTTGCTTTTTGTCCCCCCCCCCCGTCATTAAAACGCATCTTCGGATCTGCTTTGGAGAAAGAAATTGAAGAAAACAAGCACATCAGCAGAACAATTATCCCTAATTGAGGGCAATTAAAAGAAAAAAAAAGCTGGCAGATATCTGGAACCTACCGTATGAGTCCACTATTTGTTCCACTGGACCCTGATTTTCTCCCAGTTGCACCCCAGAATAACACTCATGGACATGTGGGGCAATAATCAGTTATTTAAAATACAATATACCGTACTGTCGCACTTCCATGGAAAATGACACGTCTGTTATTTTCTGTTCATCTCTGGGTCTCAGTCCGTGCTCTTTATTGAAAGAGGGCTCACAATGCCGTGATGTCTCGTAAACTGTCTTAAAGATGGACTGAGATGGGCTTTGAAGGCAGCATACGGTACATCACGAACGTCCACTAGATGAGATCGGATCAGAAATACTTTAATGATAATCCAGAGGGGAAAGTGAGCGATGGAATAAAGCATCAGTGGGGAAAATGAAGTGAGGAGAAATAAAACCTTCAGTGAAAAATAATTACTTTGTGATAACTCTGTAAACCGTTCCCTGACTTTCATCCGTGATTTTTTTATTTTATTTTATTTTTTTACAGGCTGATGTCTGATGCACAGGATTATGGGATTTTATAAGAAATCTAGGACAGATAAGGATCATCGGCGAGACGAAGGACATCAGAAGGCAGAATTTTGTGGGGTCATGACATGATACACTGTGACATCATGTTGGGATGTCACCATGACAACCATTAGACATTGCAATTTAGGCAGGACCATGATATTTATCTTTGTTGTTGCATTACTACGCAAAATGTACGTTTCAGTTACAAGTATACAAATGTTACTATGCTTAATACAACTATACGCACTCACCGGCCACTTTGTTGATTCTAAGATCCCTGTTCTTGGCTGCAGGAGTGGAACCCAGTGTGTTCTTCTCTTTCTGTTGCATGCTGAGATGCTTTTCTGCTCACCGCGGTTGTAAAGAGTGATTATATGAGTTACTACGGTATATCCTTCCTGGACAAAAAAAAGCTCGAACCAATCTGTCTATTTTCCTCTGACCCTGTCTTATCAACAAGGCGTTTGTTTCCACCCACAGAACTGTCGCTCACTCACTCGATGTTTTTTTGTTTTCCGCACCATTCTGTGTAAATTCTCGAGACTATATAGTATGCAAAAGGCAGTATGTAGTTTGTCTGAAACCTCAGTAGGAATTTAATAGTAGTCTAACGCTACCTGGATGATCTACTACATCCATAGTATGCAAATGTACCACACTATCCCATAATTCCACTGGAGCCTCCAAATAACCAAAGAAGAAAAATTCCCCTGGAAAAATAGAAAGAAAATGGCTGTCCAAAGTGAAAATGTATCAGGAAATTATTTTAACATTTCTGCCACTGCAAAGATCTTTTTTTTTTTTTTTAATTTAGCAGCATACGTGGGTATACCGTACGTCATTTGTGAACATCTGGGTCAGAGGACAGGGAGATAATAATTGGCAGTGGAGTACGCCCACATTGTGTACTAGATACGAAACCACTGTGACATGTTACGATGTTAATGTTTGTCTAATTCTAGCTGAAAGGTAACAGTAGTAACAACGGTCTAAATCCAGCAACAGCTTTTAAGATAAATTGATGAACGCTAGGTTTAGAATATTTTTAGCCAATGCAAACTGTACCGCCATTATTGAATTGCCATTAAAATCGTTTCACTAACACGATTAATGCTAGCTAGTGAGCTGTTAATGCTAGCTGGCTGG
Source organism: Betancurichthys madagascariensis (assembly GCA_027575915.1). NCBI lineage: Eukaryota > Metazoa > Chordata > Actinopteri > Siluriformes > Ariidae > Betancurichthys > Betancurichthys madagascariensis. The sequence continues at coordinate 573,245 of JANZXT010000014.1, read as the reverse complement.
TGTGGTTCCATTAGCAGGCGACATGTAACACTGGAAGTGACTTTTTTGCTCTGCCTGAAAAACACCATCCCATAATGCTCTTGACTTAAAATTATACAATATGGTGGTCAAACGTGATAACAGGTTCACCAGTTACTGCGATATTAAAATGCTATGTCCTTCAGTTTAAATGAGACACTAGATGTAGAACAATACAAAGAATTTATTTTCCGATAATAATTCTAATTTTCTGTTTAATCTCAGCTTAGTTTCACTAAAAATAAATAAATAAATAAATAAATAAAGCATTATACACATTTAGAGTTTATTTTTTAGCTGTAGTGATAACACTGGTTAATCCTGACTCAGAGTCTGACTCACCTTTCTGCAGTGTGAATATCTGTGAGCGTTTAATCGGCCTGGCTGTATCGTTTGATCTTTCTGTCGCTCGCAGTGAGGAGAGAAGGAAAGAGTGAAGGAGGAGGTGGAGGAGGAGGAGGAGGAAGTGCAGCTCAGCAGCTGAGAAAGCAATGACGCAGTATGAGTCCACCATCCTCTCCTCCTCCTCCCATCTCTTCACCCCCACCACCATCATCATCATCATCCTCATCCTCCACCCATCTGTCTGAGCTGCACCCCTCTATTTTCACTCCATCACAAGCAATCTGTCTCAAACCAGTCGAGCTACACGGGTCCACATCCAATCACAGGTGAAAGCTCATTTAAATTATAAAAATTTAGATTTTTTTTTTGTATAAAACTTTATACAGATCAATAAATAGTGCAACCTGAGTTAAATATTTTTTATGCCGGCAACAGAAAAATGTTTGGCCTATCGTCAGGAGATGGTGAGTTCAAATCCCAGCCATCTGTGGCTCTCTGGGTGGGAGGGACAATCACAGCGGCACTAGCCAATCCTGGGCATCTGTGAGCTCATGTATGAGGAAGAGGGCAGATAGCACATTCCCTTGAGTGTTACGCTCCATACAAGCAGCATTTCAGAAACATGCGAGCCGTTATACGATAGAGGAGAGCTGGCTGGTGGGTGGGGCCTGGAAGAACCAAACGATGGTAGAAAATTATATGCAAAATAAGCTTTCAAACTAATTTTTTATTCTTGTATTGTTATGAACACCGACTTCAACAAAGTAATCAGGAATCAATCGTTAAATTTGATGTCGTTAATATCATCCAACAGTTTAAATTAATTCTGTTTTTCATTATTGATTTCTGATGTTTTATAATATGAATAATTAGCTTATTTACTTGTTCTTGTGAAAATATGGGGAGCTATAGGAGATTATACAAAAAAAAAAAAGCCAACATTTTCAAATAATATTACTCGAATGTCTTTTTTTTTTAATAAAATATAAGGCATTTTAATACAGGGCTAGCAACGATCTGTCTGGAAACTACTAATGGATTTGGACCATGACTTTGTTTTTTATTATCAATGGTTTTATTAAACTTTAACATTTGAGACACAGCCAGGGATCAGCAGAGAAATCAATTTTATTTATAAGGTCCTTCTGCATGATTTGATTGTGTTGTGGTGAAGCCACTGCTGTACGGTATGTGAGTTAACAGCTGTTCTTTCCCCTGTAATTTGATTCTGCGTCAAGTTCCACGAGGATAATTTTATCATATTTTGATGTCACATGCTCACACGCCAATAATGTAGTCGCTTTATTGACTTTTTTTTTTTTTTGCTTGTTTGGGTCTAAAAGTTCTCCAAACATGTAAGATGAGAGAGAAAGAAAGAAAGAAAGAAAGAAAGAAAGAACTGACTTTTTCTAGTCGTGTACACACCCTGTCTGAAAATATCCACTGTGTGGGATGTGTGAGCTCCTCGCTACTGAGAACTGGGTGCCATTTGTTTTTCACGATACACTGCTCTTCTGTCGTTAAAGCAACAGCACTAACTCGGCTGCGCCCAGTGTTGAGTGTGAAAAATTCTGCTTGATTAGTTTTGCACTGAAGATTTGAAAAATAATGTAGTGGGGGAAAAAAAAAACCCCAAAAGCTCAAAGTCTCACATTCTGCCCTTGTCTCTAAAAGCAAGGGATGTTATTTATTCATTTCTTTCGCGCCACTGTTAATCCCAGCATCCCCCGAGCAATCTCATCACTTATAAATGAAATGATTTATTTATAGATGGCGTATTTATAGCGCTTTCATGCCCTTCACTGTCTCACTGACAGACACGGACAGCACCCTCTAGTGGGACAGTCTCTCTATCTGACCAATCAGGAGCCACAATATCATAACGTCAGTATTTTAATTGACCAAGATTTGTTTTGGAAATGAAAAGAAGAAGAGAAAATGAAACTTTGTTTTTAACTTTGTGCTGTTTTATAACTATCACTTGGAGAGATTTTTAACTTGGCTAAAGTTAAGGCCTTGTATCGCCAGAATCACTTCATGGTAGACGATTTTAGGCTTTCTGGGGGTCAACCGGCATGTGTTCCGGGCCCTTCCATCGGAAGAAGTGAAAGCCGGGGAGCTACCTTGACAACCCGGAAGGGCGTGGCTTCCATCCCTGGTAAGTTTCATCATGTTGAAAATTGCGATGGGTCAAGCACCGGATGAATTCATCCGTCACAGGCATCCTTGAGGCATACACTACCGTTCAAAAGTTTGGGGTCACCCAGAAAATTTTGTGTTTTCCATGAAAAGTCACACTTTTATTTACCACCATAAGTTGTAAAATGAATAGAAAATATAGTCAAG
>JANZXT010000013.1:46738118-46749477 GCA_027575915.1 Betancurichthys madagascariensis | reverse complement strand
CAACATTTCTCTCACACACACCCCAACATTTCCCTCTCTAAAACACACACACCCCAACATTTCTCTCTCTCTCACACACCATTTCTTTCTCTCTCGCGCTCTCTCTCTCTCTTTCTCTCTCTCACACACACCAACATTTCTTTCTCTCTCTCTCTCTCTCTCTCTCTCTCTCACACCCCAACATTTCTCTCTCTCTCTCTCTCTCAGGTGAAAATGTTACTGTAAAGATTTAAACAATGAGCCTATTAGTTTAACTGCTTCTGAAATAAATCTGTCCTTAGAGGACAGAGGGGTTTTTTTTTGTTGTTTGTTTTTAAAAAGAGTTTGAGAACGACTTGATGAAATGATTATTTTTTAAAATTTCGAACATCCATCCATCACGAGACAAATTTAACATTATATTGATTACGGAGCATAAACACATTAAACATGTTCTTTTAAAAATGGAGCAACCTCTCTAACGCTGATTTACTTGTTAGAACAAGTTAAATAAAACGACACTCAGACACAACAACAGGAAACAGAGAAATGAAAGAATAAAAGATATTAAAAGAGAATAAAAGTGTATCGTGCAGGAAGTGAACACACACACAGCCTCTGAAAGTATCGGAACACGAGGCCAATTCTTCTGTTTTTGTTACACACTGAAGACCTTTGGGTTTGAGATGAGAAGATGAATGAGACAATTGATGAACATTCCAGCTTTCATTTCCTGATCTTTACACTTATATACTTGTTAAACATCTGAGAACACAACACCTTCTGTGTGAACCCACCCATTTTTCACATAATGAAAAATATTGCAATGTTACTGGCAGGTGTTTCTTGTTGCATAGGTGCGTCTTGTTAGAGTGACTGTTTCAACAATTAATCGCTCTGAATATCTGCTGTTGGTCTGGGTCCTGGCTTTTGCATGTCGAGACTGCATTTGCAGTTAAAAATGAAAAACCAACATGAAGACCAGAGAGCTGTCTGTGGGAGAAAAGCAAGCCATTCTGAAGCTGAGAAAAGAGGGACAGTCCATCAGAACCACTGCATGAACATTGGGCATGGTCAATACAATGATTTAGAACATCCTGAAAAAGAAAGAAACCTCTAGTATGCTAACAACCAGACATGGGGCAGGTCAGTGACGGAAAATAGCAGCTGACAAGCGCTGTTCTTTTGGGTTTTTCTTCACAGTTTTCACAGTCAGCGAGATCACCACCGACCTCCACAGGGCAGGGTGAAGGTTTCACAATCCACCGATTGGAGAAGACTTTGAGAGCAGAAATATCACAATGAGATTACCGTAGACAGTTCCACATAGAAACCATGCAGATGGTTGTAGACGTTCTTTCTTGGACAGCGTCAGAGCTGAAACGGCAAAGAAGAGTTTTACACTCAAGTCTCCATCATTCAACAGCTAATCACTTCAGTTTCATACAACAGACATCAGGTTCAAACTATAATGAATTCAGAGCTGACAGAAACATTCTGTCTGACAATTTACAGAGAAATTCATCCAGTCTGACTGGGAGGAGACTGAAAGGAGAAACCCTCCAAAACAAACCTAGAAAAGAATCACAAAAGAGGAATGCAACAGTGTGGTGATGTCACTGGGTCACCAGCTCAATGCAGCTACTGCAAGCGAGGGACATGCAGCTAAATATTAGGTCAGGTATTATTTACTTTAATACTATCGGTTCTGATATTTTTGCTCAGCTAAAGAATTGTGTGGTCTGTCACCAAAGGTGCCATGTTCGAAGCTGTTTAACACACAAATGTAAAGATCAGGAAATGAAAGCTGAAACTCTGATCCATATTTTAATCTCAAACATCTTCAGAATACAGCAAAATAAAAAGAACTAGCCTCGCTGCTCCGATACTTTTGGAAGGTCTGTGTAACACACACATAACAGAGACGTACTCAGAGCTGATCTCCTGAATGACTGGTTTGCTTTTCGTGCGAATGTTCTGCTCCGTCAGTGAGCCCATGAACTTCCTGTTTTTCAAAATCTTTATGTCTAAATAGTAAAAACAGATGTGTTAGTCATTATTATTATTCCTTTAATACCAAACTGAAGTAAACACAAACACAGGGCTGCGTTTTAGTGCTGAATGAACAGTCAAACTCTTCAGATCAGTGCGAGTGTGAGAGGAATGAGAGTTTTCACAGACTATAAACCAGGTGCTTTCACATCCCACATGATGAAGTCCCTGGAGAAACTGGCTCTTGTCTATCTCAGACCTGAAGCTGGCTCATTCCTGGATCCCCTTCAGTTCGAATATCAGCCCAAACTGGTGTGGATGATTATGATCCATCTCCTCCAGACTACTCATTCCTCCTGACAAACCTGACAGTACTCTATGCGGTCATGTTCTTTAACATTTCTGAAGAGAAGAGACATCAGACGGAGGACAGAGCTGTGATTGACTGCTTCACTGAGTGCTGTGGAAGGAACAACCTACAACTCAATGTGGCCAAGACAAACGAGATGATGGTGGACTTTAGAAGATCCAAGTCCCCACTGAGCCCTGTCTCTGTCCTTGTGGAGGATGTGGAACTGGTGGAATCCTACAGGTACCTTGGATACACCTGGACTGGATTGGACACGTAACACTGAGGCGGTCTACAGGAAGAGACAGAGCAGAGACGATGTTTTGAGGAAGCTCGGGTCCTTCAATGTGTGCAACAGGACGCTACAGATGTTCCACTAGGGGGTTGTGATGGAAACCATTTTCTACACAGTAGTACGCTGAGGATGTGGCATCAAAGTAGCAGATACCAGAAGACTAAGGAAAGCTGGACAGGTCATCGGGACCAATCTGGACTCCATGGAATCAGTTTTGCAGGACAGGATGATGGTTCACTATGAACCATGTCTCTCACCCCCATCCATGAACATGTGATCATGCAGTGGCACTCCAGACTGATGGAACTGGACAGCAGATCCTTCATCCCCTCCACTATCAGACTGTACAACTCACCCACTCTGTATCTGTGTGAAAGAACACAACAATGTTCACGTCCAGCCGCAGTGTTTATATTCAGGTGCTTCTGGAGATGGAGACAAGACACAGAGCTTCACTTTACCTTCATTAGATTGTGGACCAAAAGCTGCAGGAGCTTTGAATCTCATACACCTGGACTCCTGGCTACAGATTTGAACATGTGATCTCAAATGCATTTCTCTTGTAACAACTCAGGTGTGTGTGTGTGTGTGTGTGTGTGTGTGAGAGAGAGTGTGAGAGAGTGTGAGAGAGAGAGAGACCTCTGTTTAATTGCAGTTTGTATTTATTCTCCAGTCCCTCCAGTGACACTGCGATCACAAACTGCTGGAATAATGAATCCTTCTGGAACACAAACACACATTTAAATCATCATCACTATTATTACTATTATTATTATTATTATTGTTATTATTAACAGCAGCATGCGTGCGAACACACACACCTGACATTTCTGGAAAAACTCCTCATTAATGACGACATCATAAACTGTGCAACTGTTCGAACCTGTAGAGAGATTTTTATTTATTTATTTTTTACACACAAAGAGTAAAACCCGAGGAGGTGAACACAGCACAATAACAGCAGAAATACAGAGTTCTCCATAATTATTGGCACCCCATGTAAAGATCAGTAAAAAGGTTCAAAGAAATGCACCTTTTGGTGAAATTGCTTCATCTCACAGGGAAAAAAATTAGAAAAATCCAACCTTTAATTGAAAAATTTATTCAGAGAAAAATCCCTCATCAAGAAATAAGTATTTTCAACAAAAACACATGTGCCACTATTATTGGCACCCCTGGAAATGATCGTGAACACAATGTACCTGAAGCGGGTTTCCATTTAAATTGTATGTGTTTGAGTTGATTGGAGTGCGTAGGAACTTTCAAGCCGTAATCCATGACTTCCTGGTTAACTGGGGAACAAATATGAGGCGACACAGAGGCCAAATTCCCTCAACATCAACATGGGCAAGATAAGAGAGACACAAACCCAATGAAGGAGAAGTGTGTTGACCTTCATAAGTCAGGGAATGGGGATTAAATATATATATCTCGACTCGCCTGAAAATGTCCATTTCTACTGTTAGGGCAAAAATAAAGTGGACACCAACTGGAACTGTTCCACACTCACCTGGAAGAGGAGCCGAGTTTATTTTACCCCACGTACAGTGAGGAGGGTAAGAGAGGCAAAAAGGATCACTGTTGGTGAATTACAAGAAAAAGTAAAATCTTGAGGTTTCCGAGTCTCCAAACCCCCATCAGCCTCCACCTCCATGCCAACAGATTATTTGGAAGGTTCCAGAAAAAGTCTTTTCTGTCAGTTAACCACGAACATAAGCACCTGATGTTTGTGGAACGCTACGAAAACTTTGACTGAAACCTTGTTCTCTGGTCTGATGGAACAAAAATGGAGGTTTCTGGCAACAAACACTCGCAGTGGGTTTGGAGTAAAAAGAAGGATGGATATAATGAAAAGAACCCGATCCCAACTGTAAAATATGGTGGAGGTTCTGTGATGTTTTGGGGCCGTTTGTCCTCCGAAGGCCCTGAAACCTTGTTGGGGTCCATGGCATCATGAACTCCATGAAACATTTTAAATCAGAATCTGGCTCTTCTGCCAGGAAACTAAAACTGGATCTTCCAGCAGGACAATGATCCGAAGCATCTGTCCAAATCAACACAAACCGTTCACTGAGCACAGAATCAAGCTTCTGCCCTGAACACCGCAGTCCCCTGAGCTGAACCCCAGTGAGCTAAATAATTGTAGAGTCCACTGGATATAATAAAGGCAATAAGAACGACAATTCAACAAGGCTGTCTTTCCTTTAGAGGTTCACATAAACTGGGTTATTTACCTCTTTAACTTCCAGCAGGTGTTGGATTCAGGCTGCCAGTCAGAAAAAGGAACTCTCCAGAGTCGGTCGGTGTTTGGTTTGTCTGTTCTGGGGGTGCTGTAGAAAGATGGAAGCTCTGTTGAAGATGAGCCATTCCCCATGTAGATGTGAAGGGTTCATGCCAAGCTAAACAAACCCAAACAATTTGTAGTTGTAGGTAATTATAATGAATGAAAACAATTATGAATACTACAGTATATTCCATTTCTGTGACTAGATCTCTTCAGTCCTACAGAGTGCACCTTTAATCTGGCTGGTGAAATCAAAATGAAGCTCCACTTGTGATTCTCCAGATCTCTGTGATGACAGATTTATGCACCTCTTCTGAAAAACCAGTTGGTTTTAGAACTTACAAAAAATTATCAATTGCATAGTTTAAAAAAGTCCAGTGTTAAACAAGTAATGAATACACAGTCAAAATACTGTAAAAACACATTGTCTTCTGTGGGAAAAAATTAAATAAAAATAATGCTCAGTGATCTGATTTCCTCCAGAAGGTGGCGCAAGAGCTTCGGTGAATCATCAAAACCCAACCGTGAGTTTGTTCCACAGGGCTTGAGGACATCAAGATCCTCTGAAGCACAAAAACGCACCTCAGTTTATTTCATGCATCTTCACATCGCTTTTCATATCAGACTCAAAGCAGGAACAGGTTTATTCACTGCATCTCCAAGAACAATAATCAACGGCTCGTAGCAGCACCACAGGAAGTGGAACACAGCGGGACAGGACTGAGATCCTGAGGAAAGATCACGGTGTCCATTTCTCTCCAGAGACCCAAGACAGTGTGTGTTCAAATCCCAGCCATTCCATTAACACTGCAAACATCAACATCTCCAACCAGGTTTTCACAGAGACCACAGCATCTCTCCATCCACATTCACCTCCAGAAGAGTCGGGTGAGACTGAGCGAACACACACACACACGGGAAGACGGAGATGTTCAGTTTTAACATAAATGAGGTTAAATCCCACAATAAGACACCGACACATTATTTTAAAAATGTCAAACTAATAATGTTCTTACCAAATAATATCTATATTAAATATTTGCTTTTCTTGTGGTAAACATGAAGCAATCATTGAACTCGAGTTTCACAAAATCAGGTGATTTGTTCGTGGTGAGCTGTTAATTAATTATTTCCCGATGCTGAAGGCAGACACCAAGACATCACAATATTTTGTGAAAATCGAGTTCAATAACTTTTCTCATTTAACTTATCTTTTTTTTTTTAAAAGACTGATTCCAGAGTTCGCATGCCGAGTCAAATGAGAACAAAGAAACCGAGCCACGTTGACAAAAGTGCCAAGTAGCTGCGCATGCGCAGGCCATTATTTGTAGGCAGTTCTTTCCGGTTCGCTCAGCCAATCAAAAGGGTGTAAAATAATTTGAATGTAAATATAATTTGCTTTCACATCAGTCACATGGGTTCAATGCTGGTCTGGTCTGGTCCGGCCCAGTCAAGTCACAGACCGGATCAGAACTGATGCGTCTCCTGGGGAACTTTGTGCCTTTTTGTTCATGTTGTTCTCGGTTTTCATGATGATCTGAACAAACGGAGATGACGTCTTCTGACGTCAGCACACGCTGAATGTATAGGTCAGAGGTCAAGTGTCTGGTGTGGGATGAAGTCAGAATAAACAAGTGTTTCCAGACAAAACAAACCTCGCCCGGTAGCACTTATGATGAATATGAAGGAAGATGTCGAGAAAAAAATCAGTCCCCTCTGGGTCCATGTGGCTTATAAATAAAATAGTTTTCTGATCCCGTGTCCATACGGTAAATACAGCATATATATTTACTCTATGAAGCAGTAGCCATAAAAATGAAGCGTAATCCAAAAATGAACAATTTAAAAATCACAGAAGTAAAATATACCAAGTGTTTGTACTTTATATTATTCTACTCTTACAGTTTTTGAAACTGAAACCTCTGAACCGAGGCTGACACACACACACGCTGTCGTCACGACCCAAACTCTTATTTCCCGGAAATGGCCCGGCGCTAGAGCTCAGTGGAACGCACTTTCCTTCTGGAATAAGCATAAACATGTCTGAAAGCCATTTCTTTAGTCTAGTCCGTTTATTTCAAACAGTGAACTGAATTGTATACACTCACCACCAGCCATTTTAATCGGAACACGTGTATGCTCGTGCGCATCACTGCATCGCTAGCAGAGTGCGATTGTTACACTCTTACATATGAGTGTATGAAGCAATAGTCACAAAAATCTTGACCTTGACTGGATGACCCCCAAAACGTTGGAGGTTCTATTTGAGATCAATGCCCATCTATCCTGAAAGTTTCATGAAGATCGGTCCAGCTGTTTTCCCATAATATCGTTTACAAAAAAGCAAAGAAACCAGACCGAAAACAATACCTCACCCGCTGGTGGACTCCGTCCCAGGCGAGGTAATAATGAAGTAGAGCAACACCCACTGTACGGTATTTCCTGTGTGATGAAGGGTGTGTTCGTGTCCTGACCCTCGGGCCACCATGGAGAGAATAAACCTCATAAACCTTAACATCAGAAATGTGTGTGAACTGGTTTCCTGGAAACACTGACTGAACTTTTTGGACTCGTGTTGGATCTTTGTGCAGTTTTTGAGATGTTCTCGCCCTGGACGTTTTGCTGAGACCTGGCAACCCTGAGCCCTGTTCTCTCAAGAGAATTGACACAAACTCGACTGGCAATAATTCCAGCAGCTCCATCCAGGTCAGTGGATCCAAGCACACAGAGTTCAGGACCAAATTCCCACCTGGTTTCTCACCTGACGGTGAGAAGGAAACAACCTGCCGACCTACCCACCCACCCACCCATCTGAACTTAGGAACATTAAAATATTTGAATATAGATCCATGAGTTTTCATTTTGGAATAAAAGGTACTTTGCTTTCCAAGGAGGTAATTTCGAAATAAATAATACACATCCAATATTTGTTTGTTTACTTGCTTGCTTGCTTACTTACTGTATTTACCAAATGATATATTTCAGTGACATGAAATTTTTAAACTCTTTTGATTTGAGGTGTTTACACTTTGCACTCTTTTTGTCACATGACAAGCTGTGATTTATTTACATCTTTCAGAGAGACGGAAAGCGAGCCTGGGGAAGGAACGACCGTTTATCGCTGCTATAAAGCAAACTGACGGTCCACAACATGAAGTGAAACTAAATGTATAAAAACTGTCATGTTTTGATCTTTAAAAGATTAAAAAATGGTCACCGTTAGGAAAATTGCTGTGATTTTGGGGGAATAAATCACTTACTGTGACAGAAACAGAGCCTGCTATCGTCATGTTTTATTCCTTACAGATCAAGAAAAAAAACAAGTTTAGTTAAAGTGAAATCAACACTTTGGAAGAAACTCGGTAACACTCACCGTGTGTTATCAGCTTTTTTTTTTTTTTTTTAACTGGACCCTTTATTCTCCTCTGAATTGGGGACGAGACCCTTCTCGTCTTCCACATGGAGATTTGTTCACCTTGTGAGTAAAGCCAGAAATTCACTTCCAATTAGAATGCTGGCCACAGAAAAAAGATTTGACTGAAACATGATATGAGGTGTGTGTGTTAAACAAATTAGACAAACTCTTCACACATCTATGTGGGAAAATCCTGACTCATGAGGTCCGATTTGGCTGATTGCTTCATTTCTGTGGCAGTTTATCTCTCTGTGTGTGTGTGTGTGTGTGTGTGTGTGTGTGTGAGAGAGAGGGGAAAAAACCCAGCACATTAACAACCCACACAAAACTATTTGTCCTCAGAGGACCCGTCACTCTTTTCTCGACTGGGATAGCTTGAGTGTTTTTCATGGACAAGAATCACGCGCGTGCACACACAATCTTTTTTAAAGAAAGATTTAAAAAGGTGAACAAAATCCTAATACAATCAGATTATTTTTGATCTCCCATTAAAAAAATTTCTACACGTATTACATGAGCAGTTAAAGTCACTTGAAGCTCAGTGAGGAACGTAAGAATAAACAAAATGTTTCCAAAATCTGGAACTGATGGAAATTTCTCAGGAATTGGACCAATGATCGCAGTGAACCACAGTTTGGGGCGATTTTCGTAACTGTGAACATGGCAGACCAAATCCTCGATCCTTGCGTGTAGCTTTAGAGATGAACGCAGATAAAACTTTCAACAAGATCATTGTTCACTTCAACACAGGAATCATACTGAATGTGTGAGGGAACGTAAAGAGGATGTTCTGTGGGGGGGAGCGGACCAGCTTCCTGCACCAGCTCTTCATTATTATTATTATTTAAGGGGTGCCAAGAATTTTGGAACCATTGAAACTGTTTTTATGTTTGTGTTTAAATAAAGCTGTCGATTCCTCTTTGTGAGTATGATTCCCTCAAACTTCCACACACTCAGTTTTATAAAGTCACACACCAATATGTGAACTCAAACTCATCCCCTTCAGGGCCGGGTGTTTTACCCCACAGCCACAGCTCTGTGCTTGGAATTTCTTTTTAATTGTCTGTGTCCTTGTGAGCTGCTGTAAGGGTCAGGATAAAAGTCCTGATAATGGCAGGTTCACTGTGGGCCCCAGTGGTTCACCTGGGTCTAACAGAGCGTGTGAGGGGCTCAGTTCAACACCCCCCGGATGTGAGGTCTGTTTATATTAAATCTAACCCTGTCAGTGCAGGGGGTAAAGTCTGTCGCTGCCCTCAGGTGAGAGGTAGGTGGAGTCAGAGCTTCAGCTGTGTGTTTCTTTATGAAGGCTCTCTGTGTGCAGTTGGAGGTCTACAGTGGCAGATAAATGTCTGAGGAGCAGCTGACTTTCTTGTCAGCTCTGATGGCTCAGTGGGTTAAAGGTCTCTACCAGTTGCTGTAGATTCTCAGTTCGAGGCCTCCTCTGGGCAGTAGGAGTTGGGCACCAGGTGGGACCCTAAATCCAGAAGAAATGAAAGAGAGAGAAAGTCTGGTTGGTCCCACCTGGGGCTCTGAGAGAGGTCAAAGCAGGGGTTATGCTGCTCTGGAGGGTGTCTCGCTAATAATTTTTGATATGTTACTCTCTAACACTGTTAGATTGGACTTTAAGAAAGAAAATTTCTCTATAATTATCATTTAGAGAAGCAAAATCTCCTGATTTTAAATCCACGCCATCAGCTCATCATCCACAGGCTCCTGTTATCATCAGCTCCTGAACCCTGCCTCTCTCACAGAGCGCGAGAGAGAGAGACAGCCCTTACCCACTGAGCTATCAGAGCACCTGACTTTTTTGGAGAGATTATCTTTCACCTCACACCACCAGCAAAGAAAGAGCAGTGTTTAGTAAAGCAAGAAGAGGGATTCAAACCAGCAACCTACTGCAACAAGATACAAGACCTCAACTGATTCTACCATACAGCTTCTGTGTTGCTTGTTGTGTGTGTGTTTGGAGGGGGGGAGAACCTTATCTTTTGCTTGTCAAAGAAACACAAAGTATCACCAGGACTCAAACCAGGAACCTACTTCCTCCAACAACACAGATGTTTTTTGGGGGGACTTGTCTTTCATGTTGCACTACCGACAACAAAAGCAAGTGGTCCAATAACTACAACACAGGGGATTCAAACCAAGAACCTAATGCCCACTGACCCCCTGCCTCAGCCTGTTCCTCCACCTGACTTAGCGTTCATGTCACACCACCAATGAAACAGAAGCATTTCATGAAACAACACAGTGGCCTTGAACCCAAACTCTACTACTGAAAGAGACACGGCCTCATCAACTTCCACCAACACCACAGCCAGGCAGCATCTTTTTTTCAAAGGCTTATCTGTCCACCTTCTCTGATTCCGTTCTCTCAGAGGCAGTATGAACTTTTTCAGTGATTTGAGCGCCAGTGGTTTTTCTGTGGGATTGGACCAGATGGGCTCGACTACACTGGTCTGGGCTCAGGCACTCGTGACCATGTTGCTGGGTCACAGGTTGTTCCTTCTTGGACCACTTTTCAAGGTACGAACCTGGATGTACAACGAACACCCCATGAAAGAGAGACAGAACGAGTCACTCAGATCCTTCCACTTGCCCATTTTTCCTGTTTCTAACACACCAACTTTGAGAACTGACTTCACTTCTGCATAATCTATTCCAAAATTATAATGAGGTAATTAATGTTATTCACTTCACCTGTCAGTGTATTAATATTATGGCTGATGTGAATTAACAACTGTATGAAATGTCACCAGGAGAATCTCTCAAACTGCAGCACCGTCATGGCTTCTGTTGGACTGAAGGTGAATCGCTGCACGTGAGCTGCAGAAAAATCAATCCTGATCCAGGTTCAAAGGCTTCAATCAAAATAATTTTGCTCCACCTCCTGGATGTAGCACCCACTAAGAGGCGGGACTACAGAGAAACATCTTGTGAAGGGGTGGGGTTCTAAGCTGTCCCTATAGATGACTTGCAACCACGTGATCAAAATGTGCTACGTCATGAGCGTCCGCCATGATGGTGGATAAACAAAGCAACTAG
>JANZXT010000013.1:46401089-46415339 GCA_027575915.1 Betancurichthys madagascariensis | reverse complement strand
TAATCACAAAAAGAGAAAATCGCAACAATTTCTCGCAACTTTCACTTCCTCCCGCAATGTAATCGCAACAAAAACCTAAAAAACACCGCAACTTTCATCACAATTTTTTGGAAAACCCCGCGCAACATCAGACATTTTAGCCCACAACAATCACAAAAAAAGGCCCGCGGAATCCTGGGGGGACTGATACATACACACCAACAAAAAGCCGGTTTCTGATCGCAAATTTTCAATCCCACATGGGGATCTTCTTTGCGCACTGTATTTCAGTCCCCCCAGGATTTCTCGGGCCTTTTTTGCTCGCCATCTTCATTGTTTCTCTCTGTTTCTCGGACAGTAGATCAGACTAGCAAAAAAATAAATAAATAAATCTACACAGAAGGTGCGCAGTTGTAAGGAACTTCATCTGATTCTGTCTCAGCTTCTTATCAGTTTCTTATGATTTTCTTATGAGATCTCATCATTTTCAGTTCAAAGCATGAAATATATCTCCAAAAATCAAGGAAATACAGAAACACAATAAATAAATTATGAATTAAAGCTATATTAGTTTTAACCATAAATGTACTCAATTATTCATGAATTATCACAACAAAAATACTATTTTTAACAGACAATGTATGCATCCTTTTTAACCTCTATCAATTTAACTATTTTAATTCACCTTTTTAATATTTAACTCTTTACCAGATGAATTACAGTTTTATACACTAAAATGCAATTTCTTAATCAAAAATGAAATATACCGCACCTTAACTGGTGCTGTTACCCATTGCAGCGGCTAATAACACAAAATGAGCAGCTCAAATGGCATAAAAATAAATAAACTGCATCTTCCCAATGCAAAATGCATGCAACTTAGTTTTAGCTTAGCGATTAGCATAAACAATAGAGAAATTAGCATTTCGGCCTAGCGATTAGCATATCGCGGTCGCTATTAGCATTAGCATTAAAAAGCGATCTTTTTTCAAACAATAAACTGCGGTATAAAGAGCACAAAAGTCACAGAAAAAACATTGGAAAGCATCTTATGGCATATTTTAAGCCCCACAGACCAACTTAACCCAAGTTAATAGCGCAATAAATGCATGTTTTCCTTGTGAGCAGCATCGAATGAGCGGCTACTGTGTGCTAACTCCCCGGAGTCTCAAGCATTTCCTCTCACAAAGGGCTTTTTCTCCTCGGCTCACAGCTTATCAGGATCAAACCTGGATTCGCCTGCGACCACCGGCTCTGCCTGCGGACTTCTCTGCCTTTATCCGCGGCTGCCTCACACACTCTGCCTCGGGCTTTCTTTGTTTCCTGCTCCGACTCTCTCGGTCCGGTCTGCTCTGCTGCTGTCTGCCTCGGGTCTGAGAGAAAAACGGCATCTGCTCGCAGGTGCACACTTCACGCGATACCTGAGCTCGGCTCACGGGGAAAACAGCACTAGCGGGGGACACTGCCCCCTACTGGATAAGGAAACTATCAGGCTCTTCATTTCATTTCAGTTTTGTGTTAAAACACCACTTGGGGAAGCCGTGGCATGATGTTGGGCTGAAGTGCCCTTGAGCAAGGCCCCCAACCCCAACTGCTCCACGGGTGCTGGAGCATAGCTGCCCACTGCTCTGGGTGTGTGTGTGTGTGTGTGTGTGTGTGTGTGTTCGCTGCTTCAGATGGGTGAAATGCAGAAAGGAAGTTCACTGTGCTTAAGTGTCCATGTGAAAAATAAAGTTGTTATTCTTCTTAAAAAGCTTTTGAATGTCAGGAAAGAAAGCAGCAGATTACAGAAGAGACAATTTTCAGGAAAAAAATTAAGGCTGTTGAGTTTTCTGCAAAAATAAGAAACAAGTGTGACAGTAAAAACCTCCAGAAGAACTGTGGCTGGTTCTGCAAGACTTTCACTAAAACTTATCTTGGAAGGTGTCTTTGTTCTACAGCATTTCTTTGCACATGCCCAAGACTTTTGCACAGTAGTGTGTGTATATATATACACTTCTGGTGACAGCTAGAGCTGATTTTTGCCAGTTCAACATGTTGGGGAAAAGGCTATTTTTACTGATTTCCCACCCGAAAAACGGAAAAAAAAAATTGCAGTGAGCCCTGATGTGGGTGGAGTCCTGAAGCACTCCAGGCAGGAGATGTTCTCACACACTTTATTTTTAAGACTATCACTTTTCAGCTTCATTCATTCATTCACTCACTCACTCACACACACACACACACACACACACACACACAGAAAACGACAATTTTTCCCTCCACTAGATGGCAGTAAAGCGCTTCCAACCTGAGATTACTGTTGAGTGAAATGTGTTTTTCTCCGAACTGACCTGCTGAGGGCGCTGTTAGGATGCTGCTGGATTATTCTTATTATCTTTTTTTTTTTAAACAATTTTTATTAGTAACATGGAGTATACACACAAATGAGTACAGTAAGTACATAGTATAAGTGTATACAACATTAATACAGAAACATACATTCAGCACAAACATAAACACGCCAGGGGTCACAGCAAAACAGAAAGGGGAAAAAAAGAAAAAAAATATTCAATGAATATTTTGTAAAGCTTACAAAGATCGTATGTTTTAACAGCTTTTTTATTTTCACAATCAGATATTGAGGAGACATATTGTTTCACATATGCAGACAGTTCCAGAAAATTTGGTTTCTTGCCTGAGAATTTAGATTTGTGTATGTAAAACTTAGACAAAATAATAAGCAAATTAATCAGATAAAACTGTGAATTTAATTTCTTATCAAATTCAGTGTAGCCAAACAAGACATTTTTCCAGCATAAATTAAACTGAGGGTAAATATGATCACTGATAAAGCGTGTCAGTTTGCCCCAAAGTTGTCTGGTGTGTGGGCAAGACCAAAATAAATGGACCAAGGTTTCGTTAACAGAGTCACAGTGGGTACAGTTCACATCAATGTCTTTCTTGAGCCTCTGTATATACTGATTAGTTGGGTAAAACCTATGGAGCATCTTGAAGGATATCTCTTTGACCTTGTTAGTTAACAAAAACTTGTGAGGTAATACCCAGACTTTTTCCCAATTAATATCTCCGACAAAGGTAGACCAATAGGATATGGCAGAAGGTGTACTCACAATGTCCTGTTGAAATAGTCGACGAATAAATTTATTCTTATTTTTGTTATTACATGTGAGACAAGCTTTCCCAACGGCGGTTTCAGTTACTGTTAGTGATATGGGCAAATTGTTGTGTATATTAGGATTTTTAAAAAGTGAGATGATGCCCGAAGGCACAGCATCAAAAACAATAGAAAAATCCTTGGGAGTAACAGGAATTCCATAACGTTGCATAAATTCACCATAACCATAAAGACGCCCATGATGGTCAAACAACTGGCTCAGTAGAATAATATTGTTATCAAACCACTGTTGAAAGAAAATAGATTTGTTTTTATACAAGCTATATCTATTGTTCCAGATAAAAAACCTATGGGGAGTGAAGTTGTGTTTGTAAATTCGACCCCATGCTAGAAGCATTTGTTTGTGGAATGAAGAAAGTTTAAGGGGAAGTTTGTCAGCATTATCAGTACATAGTAACAGAAATTGGAGCCCACCAACTGAAGAGAAGACATAATGGGGAATAAAGTTCCATATGGAGGTCGGACACTTAAGGTAACGCTTAATCCAATTAATCTTGAAGGTGTAATTTAGCGAGGTGAAGTCCAAGAGATTAAGGCCGCCTTTACTGTATTCATTCATTAACAGATTTTTTTAAGATAGTGAGTGCGGTTTTTCCAAACAAAGTCGAATAAAATTTTGTCTATTGCCTTACACACATGGCTCTCAACTCCTAGTGATAAAGCAGCATACGTTAACCTTGAGATACCTTCAGCCTTTGAAAGGAGTATTCGACCTCTTAAGGACAAGTCACGTAAAAGCCACTGATTAAATTTCTTTTTGGTTTTATCAATTATTAAAGTGAAGTTATTATGACACCTTTGGGATTCATTTTTATCAATAGTGATACCTAAATAAGTAACAGTGCTCTTTATTGGGATATTACAGATTGAATCAACACAACAATCTTTTATAGCTAATAATTCACATTTTTTTAGATTTAAATGAAGACCAGATGCTTTGGAAAATTGTTTTATGATCTCTATAGCTAAAGGTACTTGAGAGCTGTTTTTTAAAAACAGGGTCGTGTCGTCTGCCAGTTGACTAATTAAGACATTTCCATCAGCTATAGAAATACCTTGCAGATTACTACACTTGATATGATCACACAAGAGTTGGGCAGCTAATAGAAATAAGTATGGAGATATTGGGCAACCTTGCCGAACACCACGTTTTACGGCAAACCTAGGAGATGACCCATATTTGAGTTTGATTGAACAGTTGGCATTATTGTATAGAGTTTTGATGGCATTACAAAAGAAATCTCCAAAGCCAAATTTTCTTAATGAATGAAATAGAAAACTATGCTCCACAGTATCAAAGGCTTTAAAAAAGTCTAAAAATAGCATGAAACTGTTATCAGAAATAAGGTGTGAGTAATCAAGAATGTCTAAGACAAGTCTGACGTTGTTGGCAATGTGTCTGTTGGGCATAAAACCTGACTGCGTTTCATCAATTAGAGTACCTAGTACTTTTTTGATTCTCTTAGCAAGAGTTAAAGCTAGAATTTTATAGTCATTATTTAGAAGGCAGATAGGACGCCAGTTGTCAATGTAGAGGGGGTCTTTGCGTGGTTTAGGAATTAAGTTAATCAAACCTTGGGTCATACTTGCAGGTAAGGTACTGGAGAGTAAACTTTCATTAAATACTTGTAAGAGAAAGGGCGCTAACTGCTGGGAAAATAGTTTATAGAATTCAGAAGATAATCCATCTGTTCCGGGGGATTTGTTATCTTTTAGAAGGTTGATACATTCACTGATTTCTATTTGAGATAACGGAAGATCGCAAGAATCAATATCTGACTCCTCTAGATGAGAGGTGTGTTGTAATGAGTTCAAAAATGTTAGAGTGTCATTTTCAGAATATTCAGATGTATATAATTCTTTGTAAAAAGTGGAACAAAAGTCGGATATGATTTTCGGGTCATCTGTTTTATTATTATTAATAATTAGTTCATTAATGGTGTTTAATTTCGCTTGATATTTCTCCAGATTAAAGAAATATGTGGAGTTTTGCTCTCCTTTTTCTAACCATTGTTTCTGAGATCTTATAAAAGCTCCTTCTGCCCTTCTCCTATAGATCACATCAAGTTTTTCCTGTAAATTATACAGTTTTATTTTGTCTTCTTCTGTTAAGGTGTCTGGTAAAGGTTGAGAAAGTAATGAGATATCAGAGATAATGTTTTGTTCCTCTCGCTTCCTGATTTTAGCTAGATTGCTCCCAAAAACTCTCAAATATTTCCCTGATTCATATTTAAATAATTCCCAGTTTGAACCAAATGAGTTATCTATTTTTGCCTTATTAAAGTAGAAGTTTATGAGCTGAGAGATTTTCATTTGAACTTTATCATATTTAAAAAGGGTATTATTGAGTTTCCAATGTATTGCTTTGCAGTTTTTAACAGAGGGGAAAAGATTAATTGAAATATGGAAAGCTTTATGATCACTCAATGGACAGGGAGTAATGTTAATCGCAACATCTTGTTCATTAATATTTTTGGAAATTAACCAAAAGTCTAAACGAGAGAGCCTTGTGTTTTCTTTATTGCTCCAAGTGAACGTTACTGCATCTGGGAACTTAACTCTCCATATATCCATCAAATCAAGTCTCTCCATAAAAGATTTGAAGAAGGAGTTTCTGTTGTTATTTCTTGTAGGTGGCCATCTATCTATTGATGAATCTAATGTTACATTAAAGTCCCCACCAATTATAATGTGTGAGTTCGGAAATTTGGTTTGCCAATGTTTTAGTCTGTATTCTATGTCGTTAAATAATTGAGAGTTTTCCGGATGAGAGTTGTACCCATACACATTAACTGTAATCAAGATTAACTTATTGAAGTCAATAACTTGACAGATAAAGTGACCTTTCGGATCAGTGTCCGTGTGTAAGATGTCATTATTGTATCTATTTTTCATGGTCAGAACACCAGCTGATCTTTCTGTACAGTGAGAAAACCATAGGTCATTGCCCCACTGGGATCTCCAAAAATTCACATCACTTGAAGTTGAGTGAGACTCCTGACAAAAACAAAAATCTGTATTAAGCTGTTTGGTAAACAAAAATAAAGCTTTACGTTTGATACTATTTCTCAAACCCCTGGCGTTTAGGGAAACAATAGACAATGAAATACTATGAAAAGTGGAAAACTTACTGAATACAGAAACAAGGAGCTATATATGCTGAAGTGCTAAGCATCACTCACACCTGAACAGGTAACATTATTGGTGATAAATTTTCAGTGTAAACTGAAGCAAAAACGTTTACATGTCATGAATATTAATGAGTAAGAGCTGAAATCCTGTCGTTCTCTCCCCACCCACTCCTCCAGCAAACTAGAACAGCCTGAAACAGGAGAACCACAGCATGTTTTTCACCAAAACCGGTTCACAGGGCATTCATTCATTCATTCATACTAGAGACCACCGCACAATTAATGAAAAAACGATGCAAGGGGACCTTTAATAATCCACAACAAACGGCTTTGTTCTATTTCACGTCATTATTTTTGTTTATGTTCCACTTTTTTTTGGTGCGGCTTTGGGTATAACTGCGCATGCGCGAAATTCTCTCTCTCTCTCTCTCTCTCTCTCCAAAGGGGAAAAATGCCGAGGTGGAGGAAATCAGAGCGCGCGCGCGTGTGCCCGTGAGCAGCCCTCGCAGCTGATTGGCCGAAGATGACATCACTCTGCATTGTGCTATTCTTAGCGCGTGGAATAGGGATTACGTCATGTTTTTTCTGCCAGTGCCTCGCGCAGGTATTAGATCTTCGACTACAGCAGCGACTCATCAGAGCAGCGCGAGCGGCTCCGCGAGTCCCCGGTATTCCGCGCGCCGCCCCTCCCCCCACCGCTCAGCTGGAGTTTACACCGGATCGGTCAGGATTCACACCGGCAGCACCGAACTGCACCTCTTCGGTAAGCACCAGCTCTCTCTCTCTCTCTCTCTCTCTCTCTCTCTCTCTCGGTGTGTGTTAGAGCTGCAGTAGATTGCACTCAACACAGCAACATTATTTTTATGTTATTTTTGCATGTGCACTTTTATTGCATGTATGCTTGGGTTTATAGTTTTGTATACACGTGGTGGTGGTGGTGGTTGTTAGTGTGCATTGTTCTGGACGCTGCAACTCTGCAGTAGATTGCACGCTGCACACAACACTGTATCCTTTCTGTAAATAAACACAAATATATGCAGAAAAAAACAAATGCAAAGAAAAGTGTGTGTGTGTGTGTGTGTGTGTGTGTAGTGACTGACTGACTGACTGTGCATCAGTATCATTAATATTTCTGTATTTTTGTGCATCAGTATCATTTCTGTATTTTGCATGTAAACCCTGCTGGTGTGTGAGATGTGGTGATGGAGATTCTCTCTCTCTCTCTCTCTCTCTCTCTCTCTGGGTGTAGATGATGGTATTCCAGTCAGAGCAAGTGCCGCTCTCCCGCATCCTGCCACAGCTTTACCTGGGAGCAGAGAGTGACATCACACAGGTCAGCGTCTCTCTCTATTTCACTTCATTAACTCATATTGGAGCTGCAGTGACGCACTTAAAGACCCATTTCATGTATACAATATATACAAATACATGTACATCAGTAATGATATATATTTCTTAATATTTATAGAAATGATGAGGACATGTAGGGACTGTATTTAACCCTAACTATATCTCAGTATTGTGATTTCTCACTCTTACCTGTCGTCCTACTCTGAACCCCTCAGGACTGTCTGTCTGCTCGAGGGATTTCATATGTGCTGAGCGTGAGTCGTTGCTGCCCTCAGCCCTTGTTCCTGCCTCAGTCTCAGTACCTGCGCATCCCCATCGATGACTCTCTGAGGGACGACCTGCTGCCGTGGATCCCTCAGGCCCTGCGCTTCATTGGTGAGCAAACGCTACCCACAATGCACTGCAGCTGCATGACATAATTTATTCAATGGGGAAGTCAGCAGGAACACGCTGTGCTTCGACAAGCTGTTCAGAGCATCATGAATTGTTATGAGTGTGTGCTGTGATTCAGAGTATTGCATCTTGCTGCCTCAGCGTCTCTGGTGATTTATGTGGTAAGTGCACTTCTGAAGTGTGTGTGTGTGTGTTTTTTTTGTTTTGTTTTTTTTCTCCAGACAGTGCCATGTCTCTTGGCTGCTCAGTCGTTGTCCACTGCGCTGCAGGAATCTCCCGCTCTCCGGCTCTCGCTGTGGCTTACATCATGTACAGTCTGGAGATGGATCTGGATCACGCCTACAGGTAACGCAGGAGTTTCACTTCCACGTATCCCCTGAGTTCTAGTTCAAAATTTCGGAAAATGGTGACTGTTAAGAGAAGAGTACTGTGAGCACTTTAACTCAGAAACTCTACTAAAAACTAAAGCAAATAAAATGATAAACAAACTGAGACACGTTTTCATTGGTGCAGGTTTGTGAAAGAGCGCAGACCCACGATTTCCCCAAACTTTAACTTCCTTGGTCAGCTCCAGCTGTTTCAGCGCACACTTCCTCTGAAGAGCAGTGATGTTAAACCACACACCCAGCAGCCAGTCACATTGCTTGACACGTGCACGCAGTCAGCCAGTAGCCACAACTCTGCAGGTACTTTAAGACAGGACAGTACCGATGGCATCAGAGGACACGGCCCTGACACCAAAGCCGAGAACATCCAGCGCTCCAGCAACGTGACCCAGCCCGAATTTACTTTGTCTCTCTCGGACAAGCTCAGAACTCTGACTCTCAGTGCAGTGTGTGTGGAGCTGCAGGGAGGAGCCAGCACTCAGCCAGAAACGCACACTAACACACACAGTCCCGCACTTCAGAAACCCACGCACCTTCACATCCCATCCCTCTCGGAGAAGAGGAGAAGCCTCACTCTGTCTCTGACGCCGCTTGTCCCTGCTGCAGCTACACACACTGACCAGGAGAGGGCGACAGCACACACTGACTCGAGTCAGAATGAGCCCTGCCGTTTTCCCACTGCCCACAAGAGGGAGGCAGGAGACCTGGAGGAAGAACCGAACCATTTGATGAGCAGAGGAACATCAACGAGATGCAGCAGGACACAGAAAAGAAGGAGTGAGGAGAAGAACGGCTCTCCTGCTCCTCACAGGGTGAAAGAAGAGCAAGTGAGGGTAAAGTCAGGGCTGCAAAGAAGAGAGCGAGGCAGGAGGACGGTGCAGTCACGCACACCGAGCGTGTGCATTTCCACTCCTCAGCAGCAGAAGGTGACAGAAAGAGAGCTGTCAGGCTGTGCGGTGGAGGCCGTTGAGGTGATGGACGGAGATCAGAGTCCGGTGTCGCCCATCCACCTCACAATCAACAGACTGCTGGGCTGGGGGGAGCGCATGCTGCTCGGGGTTCTGCTCGGGCCGCACATCAAGGTGGGCCATGCCGCCCTGCCGTACAGGTGCTGAACACGCACTCGGGTAGAAGAGCACTTGGAGAAACACACGGAGATGAAAGACTTCACTGAGTTCTGTTAGCAAAGCATCAGAGGCTGGAGAGGTGTGTGTGTGTGTGTGTGTGTGTGAGAGAGAGAGAGAGAGAGAGAGATATTCTTATTCCACCAGCCTGCATGTAGGTCTTGGTCATAAATCATGAAATTGTTGTGGATTGTTGAGTTGCACTGAATGTGTAAATACGAGTGAGGACACACAGCCTGTCTGTGTCTTTATTATTTATTGATTATATTTATAAACAGATATTTTGAGGTTGGTTTGCTGTTTTAGCGCTGCAGCTTGTACTGAGACATGGTGTTCATTTAAAGAAGCCATTTGATGTTTCTGTTTCTCTCCCCCCCCCCCATTATAACTCCATCATTCACAGAAATAAACCAACAACCACAACATTACAAAAGTTAATCCTGAGGCACCACTGATCCACACTACTGTTTATTCCAATATCCTGATCAACATAAAGGTTCAGGATTAAAGACCAGCATTAAACACTGTTCCACCACTCCGCTGAGTTCTGGGCTCTGATTGGTCAGAAGGTGTTGATTAATTCTCTCCAACAGCAGCTCTGACTGTAGTGCAGCTGCACATCACAGCTTTATTTATAATTTAAAGCACTCATTCTGATGCGTTATCGCTTCTATAGTAACAGCTCATTCACAGGGGTGTGTTCAGTAGATGCTCCACTGATAAACAGATTTTAAAAATTGACATGAGGTTTTCTGAAAGTAAGATGTTTCTGTAACATGTTTCTGGAAGGAGTCTCCAGTGTCAGCACTTTGTCAGAGGTGAAGCAGAACAGAGAACAGTCACTAGTTTCGCTCATGTTTGCTGTTATGTTGAGGCGGTGACAAGTACTCCGCCCTGTCACTCAGTATTTTACTGTAACTAACACACACTGTTTATAACGTATTTAATTTTATCACACCACTGGGACAATTTATTCCTCTTGGAACAGTGAGAGATCAAACTCCCTGAACACAATATTTAATTCATATATTTGTGATGTCAGTCAAACAAACACCAATACTGTGATCATAATAATTAACATTCACTCTACTGTGTGTTAAAAATAATTAATTTAATGCACAGAGTTTGATATTTTGTCCAGTGAAATGTTTAAGCTGGTCACTGGCGATTGTTTCCTGCGTGTAGTTTTTTAAAATGCTGTCATTTACTTTACACACGTTTTTGTCTCCATTTTGTTCTTTGCTTTAGTTCGAAGACTTGAGTGTGTCGCACACTTTTAAAACCTATAGTGAATGTACAGTACCAGTCAAAGGTTTGTACCCCCTACTCTACTCAGTCAGAGGTGTTTCTGTACTGTGACTATTCTGTACAATACTGAGGACATCAAAACTATGAAATAACATCTGGAACATATCAGGAATTATGTGGTCAACAAAAAAGTGTTAAAAAACGTTTGATATTTTAGATTCTTCAGCGTATCCAGCGTTTCCCTTGATGACTCTTTGTACACTATTGTCATTCTCTTAACCAGCTTCATGAGGGAGTCACCTGGAACACTTTTCAGTTAACAGCTGTGTCTCGTCAGAAGGTCATTAGTGAACGAGTTTCTTCCCTTCTTAATGCGCTTGAGCTCAAACAGTAAATAATTAATAAAAAATAAACATACTATAAGTAAATAGCCCTATAACACAACTGTAGTAATCCATATTATGTCAAAAACCAAACAACTAAATAAAGAGAAACGACATCCATCATTACTTTAAGACAAGAAGTGATTTTTAATGAATGAGAAGGCGTGTCCACACTTTGAAGTGCTCCTGTAGATCACTGGACACAGAGGGACACACGGTCCAGAACTTCAGTGTTTGTACCTTTGGAAAGTAAAATCTTCCTGCACAACACTGTTCCTCTAGCAGTCCATAAGCAGAAAGTAAAGTCTGTATTGAACAGAATCAGTTTATTTGAACACTCAGCAACTTGTGAAATCCCGCACAGGGAAGGAAATATATTGTGCATGATGTATTTGGGTTTGGCTGAGAGTTCTCTGAGAAATCTTTCACTACGCCCGAATTAGTCATTTCCGGCAGGGAGAAAGAGCCAACAGGAGGATTTTAAACTCTTAGCCTACGAGTCCTTATAGAAAGTGTTATTTCAGCTGAAATACATGCATTAGTTACTGTAATAATAAAAAATAACAGCAGTGAAAATGTAGCCTGGATTTTGGCACAAGCTACAAACTGAAATCCATTAATTTAAAACACACTTCTAGAATACTAAATCTCTGCTTGGTTTACATTTTTACAAAACACTTCACAAAACTCAGGCATGTGGTACGAAATATTACTGTGGAAATATTAAAAAAAAAAACAAAACATTTTCATCACTGAATCTCCGAAAACATGCATTTAATATTTCAGAAATGTGCAAAACTCATCTCAGGACATCATCTCAGTTTCTAATCACTTCATTTTGCTCTTCAGTCAGCATAAGCATGGTGAACCGTAACAGCGTTGCCTTTTTTAAATAATAGATTTAATAAATCCTCAAAATGTGGTTATCATCCAGTTAAACCTTATATAATTCTGTTTGTTGTATTATTATTATTATTATTATTACCTCGCCCGGGACGGAGTCCAATTGGGGGTGAGAGAATGTTTTCGGTCGGGTTTCTTTTTTTGTTTCTCGCGAAAATCAGAGATTTTTTGCAATGTTGATTTGTCCGTTTGTTTGTTGGTGCTCAAGCGTCATCGTTTCTTGACCAATCTACACCAAAAAGCACAGGACAACTCACTAGGGTCACACAAAGACATCATTAGTTTTTGGTGGGTCAAAGGTCAAGGTCACCAAGGTCAAATCTTGTAAAAACACCTAATCGGCCAAAACTTCAGTTTCTTTGTGATTTCCGCAAGTATCATTCTCTGCATGACTTTTCATTTGTTTGTTTGTCTGTTTCCAATGTAACTCAAAAAGCAGTGAATGGATTTTGATGAAATTTTGAGAAAAGGTGTGCCATGGGCCAAGGAACAATTGAGTAGATGTTGATGCAAATCCAGATTTGTATGTGGATCCAGGATCCAGATATGTATGTGGATCCAGACATGTATGCAGATCCAGGATTTTTTTTTTCTGTCCCCAATGCAACTCAAAAGGTAGTGAATTTTTATGACATTTTGTGGAAATGTGGATTATGGGCCAAGGAACAATTGATTAGATTTTGATGCAAATCCAAATACACTGCAATCCCATTATAATTAACTCTTTTACTACAGTCTTTTGCATATAACTAACTACCGTAAGTTCATGTCCTCTGCCTTTAGTGACAATGATTAGGACTCTTCAAAAAAAAAAAATCACTGTGTCACATCCACGCACATTGGTGCTTGGAATGCGCAGTGCACAGTGTCTTTAGGACTAATTACTATGCACCTGTTCTGGATTAGAGTGCAAGCACAGCACACACTTATAAGAACAATCTAAACACACAGACTTGGTGAAGTATATGCACTGTACCTAGTGTCTCAGATTACCAAGCCTTGTATCTGTATATTGCCTTTCTGGTTTTGACTTTGTTTTGTGTATTTGAACTCTGACTTTCATCTTTGCCTCTGCCATTCTGTTTGTGACTCACTTGACCATTGCGTGTTTCCTGACCCTGCATTTGTCTTATGTTTTTTGAATTGTTTGCCTGCCTGTTTGTAAATAAACACTTTTCCTGCAAATTCATCAGTCATTCACCTGCTTGCATGAAACACAGACCCATGTGTTCCTCTTCCCACCAGAGACAAACAATAAGTAATCAAGTCTGCAGTCAAGTTAATAATACATGTTAGCACCATAAAACAAAGGCTTAACTAGTTTGCTTAGGTGTCGATCATGAACAAATATCAAGAACAGTGATCAAAGGATCGATAAAAGGACAAAATGACTGCTGATACCGCTAAACTTAACATCTAATTAAAGTGTACCAGCGGTATTTTTATATCCCTTGCCTAGCCCCACAGCATGCTGTAAATGACAATGATACACTGGTAACCTTCTCATTTCCATAACAGATGAAGAAACCATTGCCTTCATTCATGATCCTTTAACTCAGTCAATGAACCCTGATAGTGATTCAGAAGGAGAAATTTGTGATAAGGAGGATGTGCCTAAAAACTTTGCATATAACATGAGTGTTTGGTGTGACAAGTGTGACAAGATAAGGAGGATGTGCCTAAAAACTTTGCATATAACATGAGTGTTTGGTGTGACAAGTGAGTCTATTTCACTACCATGAACTTTTTGGTATAAAAAATTATTTGGATGCCCCCACAAGGAGTTTGTTATAGTGGGGTTGCAGTGTATGTGGCTTGGCAGAGGTATGCACTCTACTGAGTGCCCTTCTAGTTTGGAACATGTTGCAAGCATTAAATTCAGATTGATTGTACATAAAAAAAAAAGCTTTTGACTCAGTGAGCCATGTTAGGCTGTGGAAGCTACTAGACTGTGTTGGATTTCCAGGAAAGCTAATAAACATCATCTGGTCTTTTCACTATGGTATGAAAGCGCATGTTAATAATAATAATAATAATAATAATAATAATAATAATAATAATAATAATAATTTAAATGTACAGTGGGGAAAACAAGTAGTTGATCCCTTGCTGATTTTGTTGGTTTGGCCACTAATAAAGACTCGATCAGTCTGTAATATTAATGGTAGGTGTAGT
>JANZXT010000013.1:46348787-46363962 GCA_027575915.1 Betancurichthys madagascariensis | reverse complement strand
ATTGCAGCAGAGTGTTTGTATTGTGTGTGTGTGTGTGTGTGTGTGTGTGTGTGTGTGTGTGTGTGTGTGTGTGCGCGCGTACGATTATTGTGGTGGTGGACCAGGTGAGACAGACAGACAGACAGACAGACACACACACACACACACCCCTGT
Organism: Betancurichthys madagascariensis; assembly: GCA_027575915.1. Taxonomy (NCBI): domain Eukaryota; kingdom Metazoa; phylum Chordata; class Actinopteri; order Siluriformes; family Ariidae; genus Betancurichthys; species Betancurichthys madagascariensis. The sequence goes on along the minus strand of JANZXT010000013.1, from coordinate 46,363,809 downwards.
TCGTCTCTCCTGTGGACTCTGCTGGTAGGAGTGATTGCTCCTGGGCTGGTGGATAGTTTATGATTGCCTTTCTAGTCAAGGGCATCTCTGCGCACTACAGACAGGATTGATGGCACCCGGGATCCTTAATGAGCAATTCTTACTCATAAGACACCGGACAAACCTCAGCACTGCAGCCTCCGCGCCGCCGGAGAGCATCATCCGAGTGAAATGAAATGAAGTGAAATTGAATCGCTCCTCTTTTAGTTTTGGGGGAGAAATTGTAATTGCTTTTGTTTTGAATTAATATTAGTTCAGAGCGAGACTGGTGGTGTGAGACTATGTGTGTTCCTCCATTAGGCCATGATGAAACATGCTGATGTATTAAATGAATATGAAATGAAGTGAAATAATTTCAGGCTCCAGGTCTCTGACAGTGGATTTTTCCAGCATTTATTCAAATACGACAGCAACACGTGTGAGTTAACCTCCTGTAGAGATACAACTTTAACCTGATAATTCCACAACGCAAGGCGTATCCGTAGAGGGAAATCCCACAGCAATCCAGAAATCAAGTTTTTGGATTGTAAAAAGGCATTTCACATCTGATTTCTCTTTGTTTTGTGATATAAAGATCGCCATTCAGTCCTGTGTGATGGGGCGTGCACGCATGTTTACATATTCCACTTGACTGTGGAGAGCTGTACAGGGTTCCACGGACCCACCACACACTGAATGTGTCTAATGGAGATTAATGGGAACAGTTGAGTTTCCCATCAGCCCGTAAACATGTTGCACCTGTGAGGAGGGATTGCAATCCATTAAATTAGGAGCATGTCTTTACAGTGGATTTAATAGAGCTTTCTATTTCAGCCTATAATTTATCTCCTCTTACTTTCATGCATGTCACATGCTCATAATTTCTTTCTCTCCCTCTCTGCTCAGCAGCTTGAGGTATATTATTCCACTGGTTCATTTGAAGCTGGAGGAGACATGGAGTAAATGATTAGCTAAAGGTGTGGGCCAAAGGTGCTGAAGCTTAGAAATAAGTGGTGCTGGAGACTGTAGAAGAAAAGTGTAATGCAGCGAGTACACTAGAACAGTGGATGCTTGAACAAGGGCTGACTTGGGTGATGATTACCCACTGGAGAAGTAAGTGTGTGTGTGTGTGTGTGTGTGTGTGTGTGTGTGTGTCGGACAGACAGAGAACTGAAGAAGCACAAACATGCATGGAATCACCTGAAGAGCAAGTGAACCATGATAGAGGAATGGCACAAAAGGGAAATGAAAGGAATTGGTTTGAAAATGAGCAAAGAAAGAAAGAAAGAAAGAAAGAAAGAAAGCATAGCTGGTGTGTGTGTGTGTAGGGCGACATCCATCAATTTCTCTTGCTCCTTCAGGGATCCATCTCTTACTCCTTCTGGGTTTGTGGTTCATCTCTTTGGGATTAACACCTAATTAAGGACCAATTTCTATCAAACCTCATGTCAATCTTAAGGACTGTGACACCATGACAGTCTCTTTGATCTTGCAAGAGATGTCACAAGCTTTAGAGAAAAATTATTTTAATGTACAGTACATGAATGCTGATGAATGTGAGCAGTGAGGTTGGTTCTGAAGGAGAGACCGGGTTCGGTTGCTGGAGAGGCATCTGACTGACTGACTGGGTGTCTCATTGAATTTTAGTATGTCCTTTGAAAATTATGATTTGTTCTTCCTTCCATAAAATTTAACATCAGGTTCTTTTGCTTTTGTTGCCAAAATAAAGAACTCTTCACTGCCTTCCTTGGCTGCATATCTTAAATTCGAAATCCAAATCAGAGATATTTAAATGTCTTAAGCAGTGGTTTTGTATTATTGACTGCAAACAACACACACAATTCTCCAGAGCCATGATGATATTTATGCGGTTATTGGATAAACCAGTGAGGCTGTGCATGAGTGAGATGTGTGCTCTTTTGCTTGTGCATTTAACCATTTAATTCAGTTCATTAGAGGTTTTTTTCTAGCTAATTACACAAAACCCCTGCCTCTGAGACAAGGGTGCGTTTGAACGACACGGACAAGCTCTCAGATGCTATCCCCCGAGCGTGAGCTTCGGTTATTCCTACTTTTTGCACAGATGCCAAGTGGATAATAATTGAAATTTAGTGTTGTGTTTTCTCTTCACAGAATACTGAATGGCAGGATAATAACATATGTACGTGTCTTTGGAATGTTTTTATTTTGATTTTTTTTTCTTATTTTCACGAAAAGTAGAATGAAATGACACAAGTGTAAACTCGCTTATTTTTCTCTGTTGGTTTAAAGATAGACTGTCTGGTTCTGCGTTCTGCTGCTCATATTGAATGACACCCACCCCCTCACCACGTGTTCGCTCGGTGTGTGGCGTCTGTGGCTTCCCACACTGGCCTCTGAGTGGAGCGATCCACGCTAACAGAGCTGTACTCCCATTAAGAGCCTGTTGAGGAAGGGGGTTACCAAGGCAATTCAGTCACAAGAGAGCTTTTATCAATGAGAGCTCTGTCTCACCTCAGCAACATCCTAGCCGCTATTGTTAGCTCAACTGCCCACTCTTATGAAAGGGAACAACAGTCTGTAGAGATGCCAAAAGACAGCTCATTTGCTGAGCTGTGTCCAATCAGAGCGAACAGCTGGGTTTACGTTTACAGCAGAGGAAGAAGTACAGAGAATGTGGATGACTGATAAAAATGCACAATAATAGCATGGCTTTGTTTTTGTATTAAAGATTTTACTGGTTCTTTTTGCTATGCCTCCCTAAATGTGCATACAATCTAAAAATATAATTTAATATACTATGGTGTCACAGTAAATGTTCTGGAATTATGTGGAACACTTGATTATTGATACATGTGTGAACACAATCCAGAGGCAAGTGTTTAATGGTGCACTGGAGATGCTGAAAACAGGTCTTGAGATTTTGACATTCTTCGCCTGAAGGACTGAGTGTGTACGAGGATAATGAGCATGTGTATTGTTGTAGTGGAGACTGGACAGAGTCGGATCCTGAGGCTGTTTGGGAGAGGGAGGATATGGAAGTGAATAGGCTGATTAAACATCTAATCTGTGTGTGTGGCTCAACTGAGCAGGGTATAATGTACAGCAAGAGTGGCTGATATTCTACCCCGGGATTTACGGAATAGTACAGCTCAACAGACCTGGACTCTGTACGATGTTAAATGACTGGTTTGTGTATTAACACATAACAGTATTCAAAACTACATGGGCTATAGCTTAAGGACTAATTGTATGCAAAGATCTTTTATTTGTAGAGTAATTCTCCACTCTCCTACTCTCATTCTGTTTTTGTTCTGTTTCCTCTTTCACCTGTGTTGTCAGTCTGATGTATGGGAGCTCCAGATCCTCCCATCCGGACTCCGAATTACTGCATCGTCAAGCTTATGCTACACCACACCCCCTGCAGAGCTATGCTACTAATCACCACCCAGGCAGCTCTGGACAGGCCGGGGCATGGGGGGCTGCAGGCCGGAGCTTAGGTGAGGACAATGGAACTTTAAAAAAAAAAAGAATATTAAAAATGTCTTTTAAAAATATGTTCATCTTTTTAAAAATGTGTTTGTATGTCCATATTGAATCGAACTGTTTGCTGAGTTGTTCCTCTGATGACATATTTTTAAAATGGTTTTGTTAATTTTAGCTGCGAATGATACTTCACATTGAACACTGGTTACATATTATTAGCAGGTCGATATATACTATGACTTCTTTTATAGGGCTTTCGGGTTTGTTTGATGCTGGGTTACATCATGCTAGCCCCTCAGGGCCTGATGCTTCAGTCATGAACCTGATCTCTGCTTTGGAATCCCGAGGTCCACAGCCTCCCCCATCTGCCTCCTCCCTCCTTTCTCAGTTCCGTACCCCGTCATGGCAGACTGGTAAGCACCCAACGATGCATAATTTTTCTGTCCTATACAGGACGGTATATGATGCAGATTAATATTCCTGCAGATGTTGATTTGGTTTTATCTGTCTCCCTCTTTGTAGCAATGCATACTCCAGCCCCTGCTGAGCTCTTCATCTCCAGTGCTTTGCCTGGATCTAGCTCATTCCCTTCTTCCTCTGCCCTGTCAGCATACCAGCACCCTGCCTCCTTCTCTGGGCGTTCATTCTCCGGGGTGACGCCATCACTGTCCCTCCATGATACGCCTACATTCAGCCCTACCTCCAATGGCCTCCTATCACCCCATGATCCTTTACTGCACATAAAAACACCATCCCAATCCAGCTTGGGCTTTGACCGTCTTCTCTCATCACAAAGTGCAGCAGCATACAGAGGAGCACAGGAGCCCTCAAGTGGTCCTCAGACTCAAGCACCTACATCATCCTCTGCCCGCCACTTACCTCCCCCTCAATTTAACCTGCTCTCCTCCCAGCTTCAAGAGCAGTCCACCCATCTGTACAATGCTTCTGTATTCTCTTCAACACCTGCACCTTCACAACCACCTACCCCACAGGAAAGAGCAGTTCCAAGGCAAGACAGTGTGATTAAGCACTACCAGAGACCTTCCTCTTCACAGTCCCAGTTGCCCTCGTCCACATCGCATCCTCTGCAACATTATCTTAGCTGTGGAGCATCAGGCTACCAGCAGATCTCACATCATCGGCATGGTGGAATGAACTGTAGCCCCATTGGTGACCAGAGCCCCTCATCTGACCCCAAGCCCTCACCTCGTTCAGACCAAGTGTACCGCCCCATAGTTCAGCCCCCGTATAGCTCTTCTTCGACATCCTCATCAGCTGCCTCTGGTGGTAGTGTTGGGAAATCAGGAAAGAGTTCTAGTTCAAGCAGTGGCTATTCATCCTCTAGCTCTTCTTCATCCAGAACTCCTCACACACCTCCCTCAGCTTCCTCTACAACTTCATCCTCCTCCACCTCCTCAAACTCGAGTGCTTCGTCTAGCACCCCCTCTGCTCCTTCGAGGCAGCAACCACCTCCCCAGTCTGCACCACAACCCCCTCCGCCACCTCCTCCACCACTCCCTGTTTCCTCCTCTGCAACACAACAGCCTCCTCCTAAACCCTGCCTTTCCACTTATGGCTCTCCTGTGGCTCCTGTTAAATCCAACTCTGGTCACCCTGGCCAAACCCCACCACAACAACACTCGCAATCATATTCGCCAAGTCAACCTCCACCATCCCATCTCTCCCAGCCTTATGGGGGGTTCAGTTCTCCCCAGACCCAGGAAGTTAGCTCTGGTCCTGGGGGATCAGGAAAAGGGTTTGGGGGTCTTGGAGCGACAGGGCGTTCATTTTCAGGGGAGGGGGTATATGGTTCTGAATCAGGATATGGTTCTTTACCACCCTCACTTGGAGGAGCAGGAAGCCCTTCAATGGGCTATGATGGTACGGGACATTCACCTGCCCTAATTGGATCTGGAGGTGGCACTGGTTCAACAAGTAGTGGTACTGGCTCAACAGGAGGTAGTTCAGCAGTGAATAGCAGTAATAGTGTTGCAAGTGGTGGGGCTGGAGGATCATACCACCTTCCTGATTCCAGTCCTTCACCTTCAATTAACTCTGCAATCATTAGACCTGGACTGCACTCCCCTGCACCCACTCACCCTGCACAATCTCCAGGAGGAACTGGGGGTAATAAGTACCTATCATCAGTTCTCTCTCCCAATTTTTTAGGTTCTCCACAGGGTTACTCAGACACACGGGCACCACCACAACAGGCACAGCCTTATCATTCTGTACCACACAAGAGCAAGTCAGAGTCTGATATGCTTGGCATTGAACGATCTCAAGAGGAGGATGAAGAAGATGATGATGATGATGATTTTCTAATACAGCACCTTTTGCACTCCCAAAGCCCAGCACCCCTTCCATCTCAGCACCACACTCCGCAACAGCCACCACAGGTGACGTCCCAGCAGCAGTCAGCACAGCCACAATCTATGTCACAAAGTAGAGAAGAAACAAAGGGAATATCTGCCTATGAACTGAACAAGGCATCTGAGGAACGCTACCAACTACAGAGTGTCATTCGCACCAATAATGCCACTAATAATGTGGGACCAGGAACAGCAAACACTGCTGGACAGGGAACTGGTCCAGGACCTGGACAAGAGAGTCAGCTGGAAATCTCTCTAAAGAAGCAGCAAACAAAAATAGACAGGACAGTATCAGGAGCTGGGGCAAATGGAGGACGAGGAGGAATTGATTCACTTGCTCACTCCCACCAGCATGCTCCGCACACTCACCAACATGACTCCCTTGGTTCAGTGGTCCATTATGGGAGAGGGGACTCCTATGCCCACCAGACACACCAACATCACCCTTCTCACTCTTCACACCCACAGCACTCCCAACATCCACAGCACTCTCACCCTCATTCCTTGTCTCATGCCCATGTGGAGGTCAAGAAAGCTACAGATTCATCAGAACTACCCTACATACGAAAACCTCCAGACTTGCAAAGGTCCCAAACTTCCCTTTCCCACATGGATTCACCACCCGACCAGACTCAGCAACCTCATCTTCTACAGTCTGTCCTTTCTCACTCCACACGTAACAAGATGGACACTCAACAGGTCCCCCAACCAACACCACACCCAATGAGTCAGCAGGCGTTAATGGGACCAAGTGGAGGCCTTGGAACTGGAAGTGGTGGGAGTGTGGAAACCCAGTCACAGGCCTCTCAGCTTCAACTCCAACTCCAATCCCAGTCAATGGAGGCTCACTATGGATGTGAGGCACAGCGAAACCAAAGTCAGTCAAGTCAGAATTCAGTCTCGCAACTTGAAATGCTTGAACGATCACTCTCTAGAACAAACAGTTGTGAAGGCACAGGGCCCACTGAGAGGATTGTTGGTGGAGATGGAAGTGGTAATGACCATCAAAGACCACAGCAACAGCTACAGCAGCAAAGGATGCCTTCACATCACCAGACTCACCATTCTCAACAAACACCTCCAGAGCTCCATGATTTCCTAAATGAGTCAAATTTGAGCATGTCTGCCCCATCTCATCTGCATCACATGGCTTCTCACCATGGACACCCTCATTCCCACCACCAACCACAGCCCCATCCTCATCACCAACACTCCCACCAGCACTCTCACCACATGCCAACCAACACTGGACCAATGCAACCCCAGGCCCAGTCCAGGGAACCAGAGCCCCAGCTTCCCCAGCAACAGCTAGATCAACTTAAAGAGCACCAGTTTGACACTGAAAGTTCTGTTGTGAAAACTACACAGAATCAGGGACAGAGCCAACAGCAGCAGCAGAGGTTTGTGCCTCTGACCTCCATCTGTTTCCCTGACTCACTTCTCCAAGATGAGGATCGATCATTTTTTCCAGCAATGGAGGACATGTTTTGTTCTGAGGACTATAAACCAAGCTGTGCAGGTGGAACAGGTGCAGGACAAGGAGATCAGGATATTGTGTCTGAAACACGTGTAAATGTTCAAGATGGAATAGAGTCAGTTAAGGCAGGTGGAGGGGCAGGTGGATATGATATGATGGGCCACCATGGTGACCCGGGTTATGGGCAGTACTGTCACAGTCTTTCTGAATCTGGCAATGGGACCATGCATCTAGATTTGGACTCATTGAAAACTCATGAACTCCCATCTACTGTGAATACAGAGCAACTGGGCCTGATTCAGTCTCCGGCACCAGGCATGGGAATGGGTGGAACAGGGTCTAGTGTAGATGGAACAGGGAACAAAATTATGGGAAATTCTGTTGTAGGAAGTGGTTCTGGAACAGGTGGACTGACCTCACCCATCTTCTGTTCCTCTAGACCCAAAAAACTGCTGAAGACCAGCTCTTTCCACCTTCTAAAACAACGGCGGGACCCCAATTCCCAGCCACAGACAAAGAAAACTTATGCCCAAGAATATGAATTTGAAGATGATGAAGATAAAGCAGACGTTCCTGCTGACATCCGACTGAATAGCAGGCGACTCCCGGATTTGCTTCCTGATCTGGTGTCTAGCTGCAGAAAGTCCAGTGGTGGTTCAGGGGTTGGCAGTCTAAGTCCCCTAATGGGTGACTTGGATTTCTGCAACCCCCCAGGGTACTCGTCACTTGGACCTCCTCCACAGCTCCTTCCCCATGATGGGCCAAAGAAGAGAGGTAGAAAGCCCACCAAACCCAAACGAGAAGGCCCTCCTAGGCCTAGGGGAAGACCGCGTATTCGTCCACTTCCGGAACCTCCTTATTGCAGGGGGCTGATGGGACATGGTACTGGAGAGAGCCGAAGGGGTCGTGGTCGAGGAAGGGGTCGTGGCAGGAAAGATGATCTCGTGTTGGAGATGCATAGAGACATTAACAAAGGACAGAATTACCATCAACAGTCTCATCAACAAGCACCTCATCTCCATCACCAGCAACAGCTTCAACAGCAACATCCACAACAGCAGCACTTACAGCAACATCTGCACCACCATTCACAACCACAGCAGCACCTCCACCCACAGCAGCAACACATGCACCAACAGCAGCACCTACACACACAACACCCTCAGCACTTACATCAACAGCAAACACAACATCAGCCTCAACAGCAGTATCAGGAACCCGTCAAACCGATTAAAGTGAGTTGTGGGTGGTAAAAGAGAGCAACTGGACTTAAAATTTAGTTTTAAAATTTAACATAACTGGATTTTTTCATAGCAATATACCATTAATCTGTTTTCCCACTTCTAGATAAAGCTATCTCTTCCCACCATGCCTTCATCTGAATCCCTCCTGAGGACAGACTCCTTGTCAAGCATAGACCCAGTTCTATCTGATGGCTCGGTTGGATCTGCACCGTCTCTTGGTCTGAGCCCTGGACCCACATCTGCACTGGACATGAACAGAACCGATATGAACTGTGGTCAGGATAAGATGAAACAGAATGATGAAGAGGTAAAAAATACAAGGAATATACAGTAAATCTTTAAAGAGATTACTTGAAATATCAAAGAAAAATATGCTGCCAGGTATTAATATTTGTTATTGAGAACTTTTTTTTTTTTTAATTTAGACTTCTCAGAGTAGTTTGAGTCAATGACGATCTTCACATGCTGAACCCTGTGGAAAATAAAAATGGGTACTAGCACATTATTTGTTGTTGTTGAAAGGTGTAAGGATATTAAAATGTTTTGTAAACTATTTTATATTACCAACCCTTTGTTAGATGCCATATATTGGCTGTTTGATAGCACTATACAAGTGTCACGAAACCTTATCTACATCAGTAATTTACCATTTTGTGCAAGAAGGGTTTCGTGTCGTAGCATAAATTAATTTCTATTTATTACTGCAGTGCTCAAAAAATAATGCTCAGAAAAATGATTTGTCTTCTCTTGCTCACATGATCAATTCAAGATGCATTAGTCCTCATTTTTTCCTATTTAGATTATGTAAATACAGAAATATTAGTTATCATAAATGTATTAATGGAAAAAAAGAATCTTTTTCATGCTGTGTATGCACATGTAGAATTTGTGCTTTCCATTTTTTTATAAAGGTCCACAATGCTGAAACTTTAATCATACAGTCTCTTTCTCTATGCCTTTGTGTACAGTTGTACTTGTGAAATTGTTCCTGTTGCCTCAGCAACAGGTAACCTCAGAAGAGAAGGAAGGAAGAAAAAACAGGGGATGTAATGTGGATACCTTTAGTTATTGCATATGTAATGTGGTGATATCTGTGGATTTTCCCCAGATGTCTTGGGAGAGAGACATGGACGAACAGTTGACCCCAGAAGCATGGGCCACCATGCAAAAGCTGTCCAGCTCAGTAAGGCATATCTTCATTATTTTGAGATTTGTTAGAGAAATTCATGATGTGCATGAAATAATACTGTCAGAAAGAATCTAGGTAATTTATGTATAAGGACTATGAGGCGATGTCTTACAGACCAGAAAACTGCGTGTGTTTATCTCAGAGGGAATGCATTGTCCTCAGTGTGCTGGTGCGTTTAGTTCCACTAGAGGGAGCAGTGTAGTCTGAGCGTGAAATGATTGACAGCCTGCCATGATCTATCTGTCCTTAAAAAAAAAAAAAAATCGCAATAAAAGAAGGGGAGAGAGCTGGCTGTTGCCAGGGTAGCTGTTGCCACGGTTACTCATTCAAAGTAACCGCCATCCAGCCCCCCTGCTGTACTACCTCCCGTTAGACACACCTAATATACAGCACCATGCAAAAGTATTCAGACTCTTCACCAATTTTCTTATTTTGCCAGATTAATGAATTGCCTAGAATTTTGTTGCCTCCATGATAATTTAATTTTGGACCACTGTGATTCAAAATAAATAATTTAATGTGTTGTTTTAAAGTACAAATTATTTGAAGGAAAATTAAATTAAATATACTGTAGCACAAGTATAACTATGTTCCTAAATGCCTGAAGAAGGACACAGTGGCCTTTGGATTGGTCATTCTAGATGGAAATAAAAATTCCACAGTAAACTACCAATTATTTGGGCACTTAATCTGCAGGACAGCTGTGAAGCTGATGACTAAAGAGCATTCCATTTAAGGCAATAAAATCAAATATTAATGAGGAACAAGTACAACCATTATCCAAGTGTGTTGGTATCCTGGTGAGCATTGTTGATCGAACAACCAGGGAGTGGAAACTACTCAAACCACCAAGACACTGCCTCAAAAACCCCATCTGTTAAATTCTGTGTAAGAAAGCAAGACTCCGAAGCAAGAGCGCGGGCAGGGAAAAAGTGCACCACTCAACGAAAAGCTAGGGCTGGATGAGAGTGTGGCACAAAAGAAGCCAGTAATCGTGTAAAAACATTCTGTAACTGGGCAAAAATCACTGCACTGTTGCATAAGATTCTGTGGTCAGATATCTGACAAAATGAAGATGTACCATATATCCTTAACCAAAAATCAAACAATATACAGTATATACAATTCACAATTAAAGCTGCGTGCACACATTAAAAACAGCCATTTGTTAAAATAAATAAATACATAAATAAATAAATAAAAACCGTATGACAGCAGTGGGTGTAATGTGCTGCTTTGCATCAGCAGGTGTCGTGTTAAAGAAAGCAGAATGGATGGTACAGAATCCATGCACACACTGCAAGAGAACCTGTTTCAGACTGCTAGGACACCTGAGCAAATATTACTGGAAGAAGAAGCTGCTAATTGGTGGAGGAATTGTTTGCAAGTGACTGTAATGGGAATTCATAACGGAGCGAACAGTTCTGATCATTCCACATCTAAAATTCATTTATAAGTTTGATTGTTGCTGAGTGGTGCAACAATCTAACGCGTTCCTCTGACGTTTGGAGATCAGCTGTTTGAAGCATAGCCGTTTGTGGCAGCTAGAGCAGGAGAGCATGATTAGTTCTTCCCTCTGGTTGGCAGTTGGAGCAACATGAACCTGTTGAGTCTGTTAGCACTAGAACTTTCTTGTCTAGAAGTTCAGCACTTCGTGTACCTGACGTTTGCACTTGTTGCACGTCGCTCTGGATAAGAGCGTCTACTAAATACCATGTAATGTAATGTCAGCTCAATTAAATGGAATAGGGCAGTTAGTTCTATCAATTCATGGCAGTTTGAAAAGACACAGTGCCTGACTTTATCTTGGATGAATGCTTAGTTAGACTTAACTCTCTTCAGATTTGATTTGCATGTGGGAACTAGCCATGACTAAACTGTGAGAAATTCTTTCTATTCTCTCAATATGTATCATCCATGTTTCATGAATCCATGAATATTGTTCACTGAATCCACTCTTCCTTCCCTTCCTCCCTGGATCCCCCTCTCTCAGACAGACGACAAGCCATCAGAACTGAAGTCTCGCTTCATCACTTCCTTTCTGGACTTTCTAAAAACAGAAAAGAAGCCTCCATCCGGTCCACTCCACATGGACGGATCCAGCCCTGTACACGAGCCCTCTGTAAAGGGAGGGCTTCGTCCCTTATCGCCACCTCCACCCCCACCTCCAACTCCTCCGCCTTTTGGTGAGACTGAGGGAGAAGGAGGTCTCGCACTGAGCAACTGCCCTTCACCGTGCAAACGCCTGGATGAGGAACTCAAGAGAAACTTGGAGACGCTGCCATCCTTCTCCTCCGACGAAGAAGATTCTGTAAGCAAGAACCAGGACCTTCAGAAGAGCATCTCCTCAGCCATCTCCGCCCTCTACGACACACCCCACAGCTTGGCTGCCCTCCCACCCCCTCCCACACCATCTCCACCCCCTTCACAGGCCCCACCCCTTGATACACCTCCACCACCTGCTGATTCAGAGACTTTCCCAGACCTGGAGACTCGCATGATGACCCATGAGCTTCATACACACACTGAGCTGAACTTACAGGAGAGGACACACACTCCAGAGGAGGATGACGAACCCATAGAGGACGAGGGCCTGGAGGAGCTAGAGCAGGAAAGAATGCAGGAAGAGGAAGATAAAGAGGATGAGTTAGAGGAAGATGGAGAGGAACAAGAGAACATGGTGCAGAGTAGAGGAGAGGACATGGAGAAAGAGGAGGATGCTGAAGAGACGGAGTACTGTGCTGTCGATGCTCACAAAGTTGATGGTAAGTGCAGATGTTTCAGATTTGTGCTGTTTGTGATTGTATACATCTGAACAGTTTGCGAGTTCAAGTCTAGAATTCAGAGATGGAGCTCAGCAAATCAGATTCATAAATGTCCACCCAACCATGATACAGTACAGGTAAAATTCTAAACATAACCGCATACTGTGCTACAGTGTGTTTAAATTTTTTTTTAAAAATCACATTTTCTCAAAGTTAAATTTTATTTATTTATTTATTTATTTAAGTCAATTCAGTGTCATCAAACAGGAAAATTACCAAACTGCATTTATACCATTATACCATAACTGCAATATACCAAAATATATTACATAGACCCGAGTGTTTTACTGGGAAATACACCACCCATATTTTTTTTCCATCCAAGCTTTTGGAGAACCAAAACTGAGACAAAAATCTCTATACGTCACTCGTGAGGAAATCGATCTTTTGATCAATTTGGGTTCTTTTTGTTTGTGAATGTGTCAATATAATAAAAAGAAAATTGCATGTTGGCTTGAAGATACGACGTTTACCTTGTGTTGAAAAATTTTTCATATGAAATACATTGTGGAACTGAGTGACATATTTCCCGATATTTCACTCCGATGACGTCACTCCCAGTGTTTTCCCGCTGACTAGACATGCATTGTCAAAATGGCGAACTGGTTAAAAATGAAAATTCTTTTGATTAACTTGCGGGGGGGGGGGGGGGGGGATGTGTCCATATAATACAAAGAATATTACATGGTGGTGCAAAGATATGAAGTTTATTTTCTTGTGTTGAACGAATGAAAATATTTTCACTTCACTCACAGGTGAATCCTTTCACCACTTGAAGATAAACTTCATATCTTCGCCCCACCATGTAATATCCTCGATATATTCATTCATCTAACAAAGTACTACATAATACAGGGGAATATATTAACGGATTCCAGTCTGACCAACTGGAGAGAGACAGCTACAATTTGTTCAGGATACAGTCCACATACAAGACAAATGAAATGATGAGGTGTAAACTTTGTCTTAGTCCTGTTTCTGTAACACCCTTGTGAGTGACTAAAAACATGAATGAAATAAAAAGTTGAATATTTCTAGCAGCTTGATGTAGTTAAAATAGTTTCCAGCATGTTGCATATAACTGATAACAAGAGACTGAATTACATTTAAGCTACTGATTGGTGGAATGGAAGAGCAGCTCTTTCCTATTTTAGATCTGATTTTGTGTGTTTTTGCCAAATTAGAGCTGTATTTCTTCTGCCTATAGTGAAGTCATGTGCATATTGTCTGTTATTGTGCTGTCTAAACAATGTAATTACAGTGAGGAAAAACTAAGATGAGAATCTGATAATCATAGCTGTTTTTTGTTTTGTTTCATTAATTTAAATCATCAAATTTGTATCGCAGTTTATCATCGCACAATATATTGCTGCATGCCTACCTCAGACTGTTACAAAGCACTGACATTGGAGAGTCCTTCAGTAAATGGTAAATAAAACTTCACATCAACAATTGTATGCTCTTCTCCGAGTGCTAAGTTATGTGGAGTGTCTGTTGTATGCACAAGTCCCTATGAATGATTTGTTGCTATAGAAATGATAATGTGTGTGACAACTGTCAGAGCTGTGTGGTTATAGATAATTAATTCACGCCTTCAGATTTGAGAATTCCACAGCATTGTGGTAGAATATGTTATAAGAGCTTATAATATTTTATAAGCAGTATTTCTGTATTCAGGGGTGTTTCATGGTCTTTGTTGGTTATGTGTTTGGACCCACATTAACCCTCTGCTATATTTGTTATTCATCTTCCCCTTTTCCAGATTCTTCATCTGAGCCTCCTCTTGCTCCTGCACCACCCTCTCCTCCATCTCTTTCTCCCTCTCCTCCCACCTCCTCCTCCCCATCACCTCTTCCTCCTCCTCTTCTCTCTGTTCCCTCACCTCTTCCTGCTGTGGAGGAGGGCAGTCCACCACCACAGCCACACCCACCACCTGAGCCAGCTCCGCTGCTCCATCAGTCCCTCCCTCCGAGTCCTTCTCCTCCAGCTCTCCCCTCCCCGTCTCCTCCTCCTCCAACACTTCCTCCATCTGCCACTCCTCCACCGTCCTCCTCCCCGCCTCTGCACATGGAGTTACCCCACCCGTCGCCTCCCTCACCTCCAACTCCTGAGGATGCCCCCACCCCTCAGATCACCTCCCTCCACCTGGCTAAGAAGCAGGACAATGCAGCCATTGCTGGAGAGAGCGAGGAGGAGGACAGTGAGAGTGGCGGCGAGGGCATTTTCAGAGAGAGGGACGAGTTTGTGGTGCGCACAGAGGACATCGGCACGCTCAAGGTAAACATGCATCGACATCTGTTAACATCTGTTACCGTCATCATCCATTACTGCTGGGGATTTAAATTAGCAGTGTGTATGACACTGTATGCTTGTAATGGGCTGTACTTGGTCTCCTGTCTTCCCTCATTTTCTCTCTCTCTCTCTCTCTCTCT
>JANZXT010000013.1:46306028-46320993 GCA_027575915.1 Betancurichthys madagascariensis | reverse complement strand
TGAGTGAGCGACAGTTCTGTGGGTGGAAACAAATGCCTTGTTGATAAGAGAGGGTCAGAGGGAAATGGACAGATTGGCTCGAGCTTTTTTGCCAGGAAGGATATAGTAACTCATATAATCACTCTTTACAACCGTGATGGGAGAATGGTACATGTTCCTAATATAGTGACTCTTTTGAGTGTAGATTTGGTGAAAATATACATCTAAAACTGTAACATGGAGTAAAAGGAAATGCAGGTAATTTGTGGATTCATACTTTCTTGAAATAATGAACTTCAATAATGAATCATTTTTTAAATTACCTTGTAATTTTCCAAAGAAATACCAGTTAATACATTTTAATGATTATTTCCAGAAATTTAAAAATATGCAAAAGTGGAGTAATTTAATTAATAATGATTATTGCTGCTATTAATGTTCTGTATTTTTGGATAAATTTTATTTATTCAACATTTTTATTTACTCAATTCCTTTCTGTGCTCCTACCCTTTCTTTTTTATATATATTTTAGTTACTATATTTTTATTTTGTTTAAAAAAAAATCCAGCCTTTGTTTTTCCACTCTTCAGTTTAGTGTGCCATAAACTTGATCTTCATGTTTTTGTCCCAGAATTTAAATTTTGAACATGACTCATTCCTGAAACGAACGTTGTGTTTTCACCTCCTGACTGTTTTCACTGTTTTCATGATGGAATGTTGTTTAATAATGATTTCACATCTGATTTTTTTTTTTTTTTAAATGGGAATTTCAAAATAAAAAAATGTTTCAAAGTGAAAGTGGTGCAGTGTAAAATAATTTCACTTTCAATTTCAGTCTCGGGCACAACGCTGCTCAGATGGAGTGGAAGAAGAAGAAGAGGAGTTTACAGCTGATAAAAGGACGATTGGTTTGAGGAGTTACCACGGAAACAGACAGACCCTCTGATGACTCTGATTGGCTGGTAATGTAAAACAGACAAAACATCAATCTGTCGCAGGAAGTGTGATGTTCATTTACACTATCTGTTCTGGATCGGTCAGAGTTGAGAGTTGACGCGTGTGTGTGTGAGATGATGGTACAGTGGGCTGCTGTTTATCCAACACTACGTTCCTTATGTCTCAGCTGTGCTCTCAGCATGGGCTCACGGATGGGTAAGTGTTGGCATTGTGCAGTTTTAATGTTTACAAGAACGCAGGTCACATGATCACGGCATAAACAGTGCCGGTGTCGGATCTCATCACTACATGTCCACTAGTCACAGAACTTAGAAGATAAATGTCCCGTATATAAAACAACGTTTAGTTTTGGCCGAGAAAGAAGGGGGAAAATATTCCACATCCCTGCGGTACTCTGAGGGACGTGCATCCTGACATTTACATCGAGTCATTTCACAGACATGTCACTACAAAGTGGAGTTACTGATACCACCCTGAAGTTGATTATTTCCCTGTCACACCATGTCCCTAAGTGTTTTATTCCTCTTCTACTACACCAATTTGCTGTCAATTACAGGCGATTTGTATTATTTGTTATAGAATGATACATCATACTTTTTAATCCGTTCATCATTACATTAACATTATGGAACATTAGTGAAAGGAGTCAGTTCTTGTTCTCACTTTATATCTGCTATACACACTCGTTCACTCACTAGCCTCTCTCTCTGTTGCTTGAAGTTTTCTCTCTTATAGTGAGATTGATTGATTTTGATTTTTAAATTGAATACTGATTGATTTTATGATTTTGCCTTTTCCAAGTCTCTTTGATGTGAAACCTGCATCAGCCATCAGAGTAAACGAGGCTTTGTTGCTGGAAGAAGGACAGGTAAATCCGTGTGTCACCTTATTTATGTGTCACGTCTCTGTTGATGTCCCCTGATGAAGTAATTTATATGTTTGTGTTCATCTCAGGCTACACCTTCGACAGAGGGCTCCTTCCGACATCGCTTAAGCTAGAACAGTGGTTTCTACGCTGCTCTGTCGAACTGCGGCACAGATGCCCAGGCCGTCTCCTCTCTGCACCTCTAAGAGGGTGCCAGAGACTGTAAAAAGCCCTCTCCCTTCTTCTCCCTCCACATCTCCATCCTCACCCTCATCTGCTCCTTCTTCCCCCTCCTCTGCTTTCTCAACCTCTCCCGGAAGAATGGGAACAGGATATCGCGAGGACGAGGACGGCACCTGTGCTGGGAATAATCGGGTCAGAAAAACAGGAGGAGATGGCGTGTCGTCGACCTCATCATCTCTGGCTCCCTCGTTGCTCTCTGCACCTCCTACAGCTTCTTTACATCATCTGTCTTCATCACCCCATCTTTATGACGATGGCCAGAGGGAGGACATGGACACGGAGATATATGACCCCTTTCAACCCACAGAGGGCGAGGGCATGCCAGGCGTAGTGGCCGGAGACGAAGGAGATAAGTACGACCCCTTTGAACCCACCGGATCACCAGCATCAGAGAAAGAGATGAATGGTGATCAAGATGGAGAGGAGGAAAGTTCGATCAGCAGCATAAGAATAGCATGTGACATAAAGGACACTAAAGAGGTGGAGCTGGAGACAACTCCTGAGGCAGAGGGTCCGCCTCCAGACTCAACAGAGACAGGAGAGCGACTGTTGGTGTCTGAGCACACGCCTACACAGGTGAACAGGATCAAACATACGAGACAACGAGGAAAAGATCGAAGAGAAGAGGATGACTCAGAGCACTCAGAAATAGAAGAAGGAGAGATTGTGGGTGTTGCTGAGAGCAGAAGGGAAAGGGAGATTGAGATAAGAAGGGAGGTGCTGCTACCGTCCTCAGGGAGTCCTTCATTCTTACAGGGGGGAGGTCTCAAACCTGAGAGGATACTGCGAGTCCTTGACGGTGAAGGATTTGTATCAGTTCGAGCGGAGGGTGACTGGGACAAACAACCGGTGCCCCCTATTGGCATGGGAGACCTGAGAAGGAAACTCACCAACAGACGAAAACAGAGATTCAGATCTTGCCCTTCTTCAGCATCCATATCGCCGCCTCCTGCATCTGTCCTACCCATACCATCTCTCTCCCCACCGGCATCCCAACCCCAGGCCACGGAGAAGGTAAGGAGTCGCAGATCTTCCAAAAGCTCCAAGGAGAGAGATCGACGCAAGATGAAAGGACAGGAAAAGGAAAAGCGAAAGAAGAGGAAAGAGGAAAAGGGGGAATCAGAAAGAGCAAGTAGAGAGAACAAGGAGAGGGAGCATGAAAGGAGGAGCAGAAGAGAAGGAAAAGACAAGGACAGGAGGAGGAGCAGCAGAAGTTATAGTCAAACAAGGAAGACCACGCATCGCAGCTCTCCTGAGCCATCGTCTCACTCCCATAACGCCTCTCGGCACACGCACAGTCGCAGGTCCTGGTCCAGCCCCTCGGAAGGCCACCACCGAGGGAGAGACCGAAATCGGGACAGAGACCGGGAAAGGGATCGATACCGAGACAGGAGGAGAGATAACCGAGAGAGAGATAAAGACTCCAGAATGAGAGAAGGAAGGAAAAGGGATCAGGAGGAACGAAGCAAGAGGTCAGATAGCCGAGAGAGGGGGGATGCAAAAAGGAGAAGAGAGAGCAGCAATCGAAGAGACGGGGAGAAAGAAAGAGGGCGGGAAAGGGAGCGGGACAGGAGAAGAGATGGCCGGCCTGTCGTACCTCCGTCTATTCAGGACCTGAATGGCTCGGACCTTTTCGCAATCAAACGTACCATCACTGTTACCACTACACCCACCAATACCTTGATCACTACCTCTCCTTCCCACACCCAGGATCGGGCCCAGAGTCCTACACAAGACTCGGACAAACCCCGCAAGCGCAAGAGGAAACGGAGGAGACGCTCTGATGATGATGAGGAGCATAGGAGCAGATCTCATCCCACCTCTCTAAGCCCTGTTCGATACCATGGTTATGAATCGGACCGGCTCTCGGACCACCCCGAGCCAGACATGCTTTCTTTGGATGGAGAGGCGTTGGACTCTGATTACCCTTCACTTGAGGACTCCCCTCTGCTCCCTCCTCCCCCTGAACCTCCTTTGCCAAGCCCCAAACTCAAATCCCCAGCTCTCAAAAGTAGCCGGCACCATCAGAAGAAGAAATCCAGATCGAGGAGCAAAAAACTGGGCCAGTCTGAATCGTCCACTTCCTCCTCTTCTCACAGACCCAAAGCAAGCAAAAGTAAAAGCCTTTTGCCCTCACTGTCCTCACCCCTTTCTGCATCCTCTGGCAACACTGCTCCCCTTTCTCTCGCTGCTTCCTCATCCTCTGCCAAAAGAGTACGGAAGACTGGGAAAGATAAACCAAGCAAGAAGGAATCCAGTCGCTCAGGAAGATCCAAGAAGCTTGGTGGAAGCAGCAGGAAGGGTAAACTACAGTCTAAAGTCTCGGTGCTGGTCCGGGAGGGAGTAAGCAGCACCACAGGAAACTCTGGTAAACTGGGTATTGATCTCCTGGGACCCAGTGGAACAACAGGACCCTCAGTGGTGGGCGGGTCTATAGCTGTTGTTTTCCGTCGGGACAACGAAAGCCGATCTCCATTCCTGAAGCCCTGCTCAGAACCGCTTTCCTTGCCAGGCAGAGTCAAAGATTTGAATAAGACTGGTAAGCAGCGGAATACCCTTTCATCCCTGTCCTCAACGAACCCAACAGGACTCAAGTCAAAGAAAGCCAAGCCAAGCTCCACCACCTCCACGTCATCATCTGCATCCTCACCCACATCATCCTCAGCAGCAAAACGCAGACGAAGGCCAGGAAAGAAGTCCCGGGAGAAGGGTCTTGTAGTTGACGGGCCTAACACCAAAGGTGCCAACAGCAGTACATTGGGATCTGGTTGGACTGATGCTGCAGATATTCAGCCTTTGGGTGGAATTGGTCCTAAATCATCAAGTCCACCCTCCACACATCCTGGGCCCACACCTTCATCTGCATCTTCATCATCATCATCCTCCTCGTCTACAAGTATTCTTCCCCCATCTTCCTCGCCCCCTCACACTCCTCCATTGTCTTTACCGCCTTCTCGAGACACTAGAGAATCATCTCCAGACTCTCAGACTGTAGACAGCAGCTGCAAGACTCCTGAACCTTCTTTCCTTTCAGAAGAGTGCCCTGTTCAGTCCCAGTCCACCCTGCTTGTGCCTGCAAAGTCACCTCCTAGCCCACCACCGTCAAGAGGAGATGGAATTTCACAGTCTGTCTCCAAACTGCTCCCACTCGATGACCAGAAGACGTCACCACCCTGCTCTACTTCATCAGCGTTGGCCGCAGCTTCTCTTGCACATTCCATTCCTCCTCTGGCAGCTGAACCTTCCTCATCCTCCTCAGCTTCAGTGTCCTCTTCAACGGTCAGTAAGCCTCCGCCCCCTCCACCCCCACCCTCTGCTGTGCCACCTTTGCCATGGAGCCTTCAGACAGGCGTAGACTGCACCGCTGGAGGCGTACTTGCATGTGAGTTTTATCCTCCTTCAAGGTTCATACTGCAGAGTTCTCAAATTGTTAGCTTGTTGCTTTTTCCAACACACAACTCTAGTTATTTGAATCAGGTGTACTGGAGGAAGGCCATTTCTCAGTCCACTACCCAAGAGAGTGTCAGGTTTTCACCTGACCCAAAAATATGAAACTCTTGATAATTAGCTCATGAAGTGGGTCAGGGGTTTTGGGCATGGGGAAACTTTGTAGGGCAGTGGGCCTCTAGAAGTAGAGATAGAAACCCTGGCTCGAAGAAAGACCGACAGCTTTCGCTATTGGCTTTTTTTTTTTAACCAAGAAATATCCCTGATCAGGTCACTTAAAAGCCGCTCACTTGACACACACACCACACACACACACTAACCACACCAGCATTCTTACTAGCCCTAGCTAGTATCAACCGACTGGCCGAGCTTGCTCTCTAGATTAGATTTATCAATTTCAGCAGATGAAATAAGGATTTGTGTAACTCCTGGTGATGAGGAGGTTGCTTCCCTTCACTGAAGCATTGGAGGCAGGAAAATCAGAAACGCATCACGTACTGGTGAATGTACAAAAAAAAAAAAGACATGTTCTACACTGTCTTGAGTGAACTTGAGTGTCCTTCACAGAGTGTTGACCTCAACCCCGCTGAAAACTTGGAACTCTGACTGCACCCCAGTCCTCCTCACCCAACATCAGTGGCTGACCTTGCTAATGCTCTTGTAGCTGAATGAACACAAGTCAAGTCAGTTAATTTGTATAGAGCTTTTAATAATACACTGTTTTATAGAAATAGCTTTATAGAAATATTTAGATTTTGAAGAAATTAATTAATAATGAGCTAATTATTTACCTAATGAGCAAGCCTGAGGAGACCGTAGCAAGGAAAACCTCCCTCAGACAATGTGAGGAAAAAAATTGAGAGGAACCCCGTCCTCATTTGGATGATGAGTGTGATTTATTAATAACCAGCTTCTATATTAAGTGTCCAGAACCATCTTCAAAGTGTATCTTTGGGCTGGTCATATGGGGCTGTCCTCCACAGGAGCGATGTGATGAGAACTGTAGCCAGAAGTAGGGCATCAGGATGGATCAGGCAGGTTTGGAGAGCAGGAGAAGTCCGCATCATTACTATCTTGGGAGTGATGTGTAACTTGAGAGAGAGAAAAACTTGGATGTTGGGTCTGTCTGGTGTCGCCTCATGGTTAAAAACAGTGTACATTTTGCACTGTGTGCCAGCAGGGACTCCGGCGAGACTAGCTATAACAGTATGATTTAAAAGGGAGAGCCAGAAGGTAACACAGACAGGAGGGAGCCCTGGGACATAAAGCAGCAGCCACTCCACCATCCACAAATCTGAGTGAGAGATTTTTTTTTTCCCAAAAACAAAAAAGCAGTTTTCTATATTTCTGGTCATAAACAAGACACGTTTTTCACTGGCACTTTGTCATCCATGTTGGGTTCTCTTGCTTGTCCCACAACCTGTGACTTGATTGATTGGGTGCGAAAAAATCACTAGATGTCACATTTTAGAAGGTGAGTGGAATGCCGTCTCTTTCCGTAGGGTTGAGGAAAAGCATCTAGTGTGAAAGCAGCCAAATACAAGTGCAGTACAGTAAAATTATTTTCTTCACATATTCATCTAATTTGTGAGGATGTGGAGTTGGAAGTGATGCAGGATGATAAAGATGTCATTTTCCATATGAAAGCCTAATTCTTCATCTCGGTCCCATTCCAGTGACTGCTCTCCTGTTTAAGATGGAGGAAGCCAACATTGCCAGTCGAGCCAAAGCGCAGGAGTTCATTCAGGCCACGAGCCAGGTGAGCTCTGTGTTCCTCTTTCTTCCCTTCTGCAGTTTCACTGGTTAATTCATTCATATCAATTATAATATTAGTATTCAGTGTGAGCTAATTATTTCTGTATTGTTTTATATGCAAAACAGATTCTCTCTCAGGCTAACCAGAACCAGCCCCAGTCACATTCTACATCTTCCTCCTCTGCCTCACTAGTTCCTCCTCCTCCTCCATCACACGCCCCACCCCCAGGTCCAACTCCCACCCAGTTCATTCTCCATGGCTCCCTCCCATTGGTCGGCTGCACCAAAACCCCACCGGCACACCTACATCCTGGAATTTCATTGGGTGGTGGATGTGCTCAGACTCCACCTCCTCCACTGCCCACGGGTCTGTCTGGGGCAGCAGGGGGTGCCAGTGAGACAGGCTGGGATGTAGACAGTAAAGACCCTGAAAAGGTACCTCTCTCTCTCTCTCTCTCTCTCTCTCTCTCTCTCTCTCATAATTATAGCAGTGGGAGTAAATAGTCATCATTTTGGTAACAGTCAGTGATGATACTAATGCAAAAACATAGAAATTATAAATAAAAAAAAAGATCAGTAAGAAAGACTATAGGACTTATCAAGCAGTTTAAAAATGAATCTGATTAATTACGTGCCTTTTTTTTTTTAATTTAACTGCATATATCGATATTTGCCCTAAGAAGCATTTCCAAATATTTCAGTATTTTATTATACATGTACATCCTCTGTAACGCATCCTTTTTTGCTCCCTTTTCGGTCTCATAAAGCTGCTGGATTTTGGACAGAATTGTATTTCTTGATGGCAGGTTATGAATTTGTGCCAGAGCGCACACTGTGTAAAGCCCCTGTAAACACCCTGTCCTCGACCACAGACACAGACCTGCAGTCCATTGCATTCTTGCATCCATTTTGCTCTTGAGCTGATTAATCTGCCACAGGTAAACAGTTGTCTGATTACCTGTTCAAGTGTGGCTCGGTGAGACTGGTTGCTCACGTTATCATTGGGTAATTCATTCATATCAATTATAATAAACTAGGTCTGCCAACTTGGAGGTTGCACATAAACGCCCCCTCAACTTGTCAAGTGGAAATAATTTTGATATCCAAAATCCCAAATTGGGATGACCTGCAACCTTTCAGTATGGGGGATAAGAGGCATTTCATTCTGACAACAAAGCACCTGAACGTGAGGGACTCATAATTCCGACTTTATAAGTGGAAAGTTGGACCTTCTGAAAGCACGTGAAGGCATCAAACGTTCAAATTGTGCAAAGAGATGTATGGGGTCAGGGGGCTTAATGGAGTGATATTAATCTGCCTTATTATATGGCACAAGCTACTTCCAGTAAAATTGCGTGCTCTGATTGGTTCGCTGGAAGGCAGAATTTTCCCGTAATGCCCGTGGGCAATTGCAGACTTTCTTTCCAAGGCACCGACTTTCAATGTTGCAAAATAAAATGACAAAAAAAGATGAATTGGACATCAAAATGGAATCGGAAACAGCCGAAAGACAAGCAAGAGTCACAGTTATTCAAGAAATGAGCATCGAAGAGCATTCAGAAACCGCTAACTGAAATTCAATTTTGAAACCACTAACCGTTTTTATTCTGCATGCGTGACTCGTCTGTGTTACAAATATGTCAAGACTGAAAATTATAATGACCGCTTTACTTATCTACTTTAATCTTTAGAAATAAAAAAGCCTTATAATAAACTCCTTATTAACCTCGCTTACTTGGTCTTTACAGGAAAATATCAGGCCTTGGTCTTTGGTCGTGCTCAGCTAATAAGTTTTTTTTTTTTTTTCCCCCCCTGCATTATTTTTTTTTTCTAGAATTAATTGAAATTAATGTTTTGACACTGACAAGTATTCATAGTAACAATAAACATGCATTATTATTACAATGACTAAATAATGAAAATAATGATGGTAATAACAGTAATTGTAGTCAACAATATTATATTAATTCTGGTAATAATAATAATACCAACAACAATAGTAATTAAAGCCGCTAGCGGCCTTGACGGGCCCTCGCACGTGTGGTTCTGCAACCCAGGACATCCTGCCACCCAACAGTCACGTCATATATTCATCAAATGTTTAAAGGTGATGTGCATGTTGCAAATGCCATGATTGCTTGACGGATGAGAGCTAGACAAAGACTGTAAGTGTGTGTGTGTGTGTGTGTTTCTGTGGTGTGAAGATGTACATTTATATATGTACGAAACTATACGTGTTTCCTCCTTATCTCTATCTCACGCTGTAATCTTAAGTCATCTTAGCTTTCGTGTGTGTGTGTGTGTGTGTGTGTGTGTATGCAGAGTTTTCATATGTCTGCAACAAAATGCACAATGATGGCAGGTCACTATTATTGTGTGTGTGTGTGTGTGTGTGTGTGTCTGTTGCTAGGACAGCTATCATGATTTCATGTCATTTTTGTCTGATCTAAGGGTTCTGAGTAAGGTTCTGGCCATAAGTTCTGAAGAGTTTTGTTTCGATTAGGGGGCGCTATGAAGCCCCTTGGCCATGCCCGGGGCTAAACGTCTGTGGCTGAAAAGCGGTTATAATGACTGATGTGTGTATCAAATTTCATGAGTTTTCGTGCATGGGAAACACCTCAAACAAAGCCAAACGCGACAGAAAAATAAGAATAATAATAATCCTTCGAAAAACAATAGGGTCTTCGCACCGAACGGTGCTCGGGCCCTAATAATGAATAAATCAATAGAAATATTATTAATGATAGCAATAACGGTCATTAAAAACAAACTTATTACACCAATATAATTTTAATGATGATAATTATAACGATGCCCTGAATCTCTTCCGGTCAGTATTTAAAGAAGCTGCACACCCAGGAGAGGGCAGTAGAGGAAGTGAAGTTGGCCATCAAGCCGTACTACCAGCGCAAAGACATCAACAAAGAAGAGTACAAGGACATCCTGAGGAAAGCTGTGCATAAGGTACACACTCCTCCTCTCCGTAAAGCTGTTTCATAGCACTTTGCCAACCATGACCTTGGTTTGACCTCTGGTGAAAGGCAAAAATAAACCCGTGCGCTTCCATTCACAAAGCACCTGATTGTAAGACTGATCTGGGATCAGGTTTCTGCCTTTCTTTCCCGTGCTTTGTTTGTGTGTAATAAAGGACAATGTAATGCGCAGAGAAACATTACAGCTCTCACGCAATGATCCAGTTTTATTTCCATTGGTCTCCTGGCAGCTCTGATATGGGTCATTAAGCCTTTTATCAATGAAAATAAGGTGGATATATAAAAATATAAATTTCCCTTGGGCAAAAGTTAGTGTCCCCTGCATGGTTTCCCATGCTGAGGGAAACGGGGAAATGTACCTCTGTTGTTCAGTTTATACAAATACAAAACACACACTTCCAAGAAGCTGAAAAATGAAATGTGATGACTGTTCTGTAATAAGATCACAATCCAGAACTTTCTTTCCAACAGTGAGGATCCAGAAATTGATCAGAGGATGTGAATGAGGTTAGACACAGTTGTAAAGAGAGCACAGAGATATTAAAGTATTAGAGGATATTTCTCACGTTAAGGAAGATGGATGCAAATGTTTAAACTCTGATTTTGATTAGTTTTCATCTTCTCAGGGACTTGTCCAGAGGACGCTCCACTGAGGATAAACGCATTAAAAACTGTGTGTAATGTTATTTGAAGAGGCATGTGTTTAACCTTTATGGAAGGAGTCTCCAGTGTCAGTTTAGTATTTTACTGTCACTCTCAGAAACTTTTTTTTCTTTCTCTGACTCCTCTTCATCTGAGCCATGAGGGTGCACAAACTTTTGCTCTAAAGATGCCTTTGTGTCTTTCAGATCTGTCACAGCAGGACGGGTGAGATCAACCCGGTGAAGGTGAGTAACCTGGTGAAACTCTACGTGCAGAGGTACAAGTATTTCAGGAAGCACGGCCGCAAAATGGACGACGAGGACAAGGAAGAGCGAGACTCCGCCTCCCTGCACAGCTCCACGTGATTGGACATCGGGACCGCTTTGTTAGGAATTTGTGATTCTCCACCGCTGTGCGACGTGCTGTTCATGTGAAGTCCCGAACTCCACCTCCACACTATGCCACGCCCCTTTCCTATGTGTTTCATCTAAATGTGGGGTTAGAGACGAGCACACGCTTTGGAGGGAGAGATAAAGAACGTGTGTTTTTGTACTATTTTAGGTTCGTCACAATTCAAGACACTACATGGCTGTGCTTTCTCTCTCCCTCTGAATGAAGAATGTTAAAATATTCAACCGATTAATCACAGGCTCCTCCCACTCAGTGATCAGAGGCAGACCAGTGCATGTTCGAATGTTGATGACGTTTTTTTTATAAACCCATTTGTTTTTGAATTGCAGTCCTTCACATGTCTGATGGTTTTCTTAGAACAAAGTCATGGATGTGGAGAAAATGGACTCTTCCAGTGACTGTGCTTCGACTCCATCTCCTCCTCTCAGCCCCTACAGGTGCAGTCACAGGTTCTCACACTTGTGCTTGTAGATGTGCATGTGTTTTAGGTTTTATTTGGACTTCAGGAGGCTGACGTGCAGAGGGATAAATCAGAGGGATAAAAGTAAAGCCGTCGCTTCCATCATGAGCGCTGTGACCTGCAATTTCTCTCTACATGACATAATCGGCGTCTCGTGAGCTGGACTTCGGACCGGAGCCATCACCAGACAGTAAACTCAATTAAAAAAAAAATCAAGAAGCCGGTCTCGCTGCTGTGCCTGATTAATCAGCGAGGAACGTTCTGTCTGAAATAAATCATGTGTTCGTAGATCTTTACTGGCAATATATAAACAAAACGTCAGCGCAACATCTTAAAAAAAAAAAAAAAGAACTTCTAGAACCTGTAAAACTCCTGAAAAAGGATGACTTGGGAAATGGTTTGACTTTTCCTACATGGTGTATAAAACTGCAGAGAATGTAGTTCATGTTAAATCTGAAACTTTAGCTGAGTTTTTGTTTTACAATAAATGTTTATTCGACATGACCGAGAGAAAAGCGGTGAGGAGGGAGCTGGTGGATTGAGGGAGTGTCTGAAATAAATTATTAAACCTTTATCGAAAGCTGAGTGATCAGTGAATGGGTTACTGATGGGGTGCGTTTTATAAAAAAAAAAAAGCATGTCAAGTAAAAATGGAATTTATGCAAATCAACAAAAAAACACTCATGATTTTATTAAAAATTGCGGCTTTAAAGAAAACATCAGTTCCCACACTCCTTTGTTTATTATTAATTCCACAAAACTTTTTCATGTGTGGGAATGAATTAATATATTTTCATTAAAAATAATTTAGTCCAGCACTACACAGATAAAAGCCTGCAAAGGTTTTTTTTTTTTTTAAAGATAGTTGAGTTGTAGCTTTTTAAATGTGTTCAACTTGGAACCTTTTCTAAAAGGTGAGATGAAGCGGGGTTTTTTTGTTTTGTTTTTTAAATATGCTGTATTTGCGCATTAGTTTGTCGTTCATTTTTGTTTCTTCAGTCTTTGAATACAACCCATAAATCAGGTGACTTTTGTTTGCGAGTTTCCTTCCGGTGAATGACGGGGTGGTCAGACGAACCTGTCCGGCTGCTGTTATGTAAAGAGCGAGTGAAAACGTCTCCAACTATTTTTTGCAGTTTAGAGGCCAACGCACGGTCAAGATACCTTCAGAAAGTTGCTGTTTGTGATAGGATTAGATCCTTATACATTAACAAAGGAGTTCCCTGACATCTCAGACTACCTGGCGCTGCAGACGTCGTTCCGCACGGACGCACAGATGGAAACCTGGAAGATCATGGAGGAGAACAACTTTCCATATGTGTGCCTGGGTTAAAGATCTGGGGATCAGAACACTACAAGATAAATCCTGTATCGTTTTTGCCCGGGTGAGGAGGAATTTCTGAGCTTTTTGTACGCGTCTTTACAACGTTTGCTAAGGTGCTACAAGTTTTAGTATCGGGTGGAAACAAACCACAGCTGCTCAATTCCCAATCCTACCTGCTCTTCTCTTCCAGCTAAATCATTCATAAAGACCTGGGGATTACACACATTATGCACGCGGTAGTTTACAATATGGCGACCCACAATCACCCCGTAAACAAAAACACATCTGAGGACTGAAGTGTCTCCTGAACTTCAAAACATCACAAAATAATTGAAAAGGGAGAGAGAGAACTTTTATCTATTTCATGGTTAGATTCAAAAAGCCCAAAACGACACAAGCGTAGAGCATTTTAACGACGAGCCAGTAGCCCCAGTGATGGTAACGCTTTGTGAACAGTGAGCTCAGCTGACCACCACTTCCTGTCTCGCATATCTAATGAGGCGGCTGTGACATCGGATACAAACCAGCAATTTGTGCCATTGTTCCTTTATTTTGTTTGGTTGGTTTTGAGTCCATGTATATTTTCGTTGTTCTATTTTCCTCTGAGAAACAGAAATGAGAAAATGAAAAACGAATTTTGTTTTGATTTTCATTTCAATATCCGCACATGAATAATGAAATAAGTCATCATACTTCATTCTCCTGGTCAGCTACTGCACCAACAAACTTTAAAGAGGACTTGAATTTTGTTGTCTCCTTTGTAAAATGGAAAATTAAATCCATTTTTGCATGTAAATGGAAAATAGCCGGTGTTTTCATTTTCTGAAAGCGGATGCTGCGCTCAGTCCAAGTGCACGACTGTCAGTGTTCCGATCATTCGAGCATCTGACTGGACTGGAGCTGAAACACATGGAGCAGTGTGTCCTTTAACCAAACAGCAAAAAAGACTCAGAGAGGAGGACACGAGTCAGAAAAACTTGCTCATGTTTCAGATGAAGTTCATTTAAAAATCATGTTCGTCATTGCAGCTGTCGCGGCTCCTGGTGTCTGATGGACCCCTGGGAGCCGTCAGTGGTGAACAGGAAGTTTGTTGCTCCTGAGCTCCTTCTGGGTAATTTAGCTGGGTTTAGGACACGCGCATGTAGACAGCTTCCGGTTTCAGGAAGTGAAAAAAATGAGCTTTTCCTGTTTCTGTTTTCTTAAGAATTAAAATTCAAGTCTTTTTTAAATGTTGTATATGAAAAAGTATGACTTGTTTTCTGTTATTCTTTTGGATTTTGAAATGTGGTTTCTCAAAAGAAAACCGAACGATTAAACTGTACAGGGACCCTGATGGGATCCAGCTCTCTAAAGGAATATCCTGTTACCATGACAACTTACTATAAGCAAGCAATAAACAAAGCAATGATTAATAAAGACGTGTCGATGAAATGATGAAACAATCACAATACAAGGAATATGAAAAAAGTTGTTTATGATGATCAGAGGATCTTCTGAGAGTCACATTAAAGAACTTTATACACACGGAGTGAGAGTCTGTGTGTGTGTAAGTAAGTGTGAGTCTGTGTGAGTGAGTGCGTGTGTGTAAGTGTGAGTGCGTGTGTGTAAGTGTGCGTGCGTGTGTAAGTGTGAGTCTGTGAGTGCATGTGTGTGTAAGTGTGAGTCTGTGTGAGTGAGTGTGTGTAAGTGTGAGTCTGTGTGAGTGAGTGCGTGTGTGTGTAAGTGTGAGTGCGTAAGTGTGAGTGCGTGTGAGTCTGTGTGAGTGCGCGTGTGTGTGTGTCTGTGTGAGTGAGTGTGTGAGAGAGAGTCTGTGTGAGTGCGTGTGTAAGTGTGAGTCTGTGTGAGTGAGTGCGTGTGTAAGTGTGAGTCTGTGTGAGTGAGTGCGTGTG
>JANZXT010000013.1:45834333-45845542 GCA_027575915.1 Betancurichthys madagascariensis | reverse complement strand
TCAGCTGGGATAGGCTCCAGCTCGCCTGTGACCCTGTAGAACAGGATAAAGCGGCTAGAGATGATGAGATGAGATGAACCCAGCGATGATGCTGTAACTGTGATTGAGGAGGTGTTTAAGTTTTATGACTTTTTTATTGGCCGGAGTTCAGAAATTACGTTTTGGATGGACAGAATTTCAGTTTTCTGGTTGTTTGTCAGTTTCAGTATGAATATAATTGGTGGAACGTGCTGGCAGATGATCCAGGACTTCTCGATTCTCTCAGGTGCT
This sequence comes from Betancurichthys madagascariensis, assembly GCA_027575915.1. Lineage (NCBI taxonomy): Eukaryota > Metazoa > Chordata > Actinopteri > Siluriformes > Ariidae > Betancurichthys > Betancurichthys madagascariensis. The sequence goes on along the minus strand of JANZXT010000013.1, from coordinate 45,845,272 downwards.
TGCTGTTGGAGGTTAGAAAAATCTTCTGGCATTTCCACAGTCCTTCATTGTAAACATCAAGTCTTTATTTAGTTTAGAAAATTTAGCAATATCAATGGAAAGAAATCACATCCTTCCACGCTCTTGATTTCAGATATTGATCACGCAAACCTGTCAGTGTTACATCACAAATAACTGGGTTGTGAGTGACAGCCGGGATCACCATTGTTGATAGTATTGATATTGTAAATCCCTCCCCCTTCTTGATTTTGATTGGTTGGTGACAGAGAAGTGACATTGATGAGATTGGCGTCTTTCAAAAGTTTAACTATTTTCAACTCCTTTGGTGGACAGAGGCTGTCATTCGGAAAACCAGAATAAGTGCGAAACACAAAATAAGGCTCAGGGAAAAAAAACTACACAATAAAATCAACAAAACAATTTCACAACAAAATTGCAAACAAACTCAGAAGCTGCAGGAACAAATTGACAAAATAATTAAGGGCTGAACAAAGGAGCTGAACTGGCCATGCTCTCAGGGTGGGAGGAGCATAATCTCTCTCCTGTCAATCACACTCACGCTACATCTATGAGCTCATTTACTGTATGTAGAAGAGGGTAGATAGCGCATTCTTCAGTGTTACGTCGCCCTGTGACAGCAGTTTGGATAGATCTGGATGGTGGATTGACGTGTCTCAGAGGACACATGTGTTGTTCTTCACCTGCCCTGGTTGGTGTCTGTCATGTGATTGGGCGGAGTTCACGAGTGCTTGGGAAAACTGGGGAGGAAATTAAAGAGAGAAATGTGCATATGGTTGGATAAATCGTACAAGTTTATACAATTAGTGAAGTTTTGTGAGCAACTTACAGATGACTCTTTCCTGTGTGTGTGTGTGTGTGTGTGTGTGTGTGTGTGTGTGTGAGAATGTGGAGTTAACATGCTGATTTACATAAACTTATATGCCAGTCCTTCCAGAATATTCCAGCTATCTCTTTTTCTCAAGTTGATATAAAGAGCTCATTAAAATCTTTGGTTCGTTTTGGTGTCAGATCCCTTCGTTAAAGTTCAGCTGGTGGCCGGACTGAAGCTGGTGAAGACCAAGAAGACGTCGTGTATGAGAGGAACCATTGACCCCTTTTTCAATGAGTCCTTCAGCTTCCGGGTGCCTCATGAGGAACTGAGCGAGGTTAGCCTCGTGTTCACAGGTAAAATCACACACAGACACTAAACCTAACAGTATTTAATTGAACCTCGTTCCCGCTCAGGTTATCGGTTGTCTCTGACAGGAAGTCGAATCCTCACTCACCAGAGCTGATCCTCTCGTTAATTACACGACTCTCGGCTTCTTCTCGTCCTCAGAACAGAACCAGAAATGTGACAGAAACGTCTCACTGCTTTCTTTAATTGGGCTCAAAAAATGAAAATGCTCTTTTCCTTCTCAGTTCTCGGTCTTATCCGTCCTGCAGGGGGAGGAGCTCTGTGTCCAATACGGACTCGCACTGAGACGCTCATCCTGCTGCAAGAAGCTCACGCTTTGTTTTATTTGAAATGCCAACCGGATTGAATTTAATTGGACTTAATTAATCCATTTCCTTCATTTAAAAACATACAGTGAGGAAACTGGACACAGACTTCACTTCTCGTTCAACAAAATAGCAAAAATATTACTTTTTTTAATGCAGCTTCGTCCAACTAGCGCTCATTTGTCTTAAACCATCAAAAGGACATAATTTAGTCCTAAAAACTTCACCACATCCACATTTCTCCTGCTATTCCTGTATATTATTGTCGTTATCGTCACTCTGAATAAAGTGGCACTGAATTGTTTTATGACTAAAACCCGGCGGTTTGCTACAGACGGGTTATATTACCACTGCCCTGATTTTTGATTTTTCTTTATGTAAGAAAAACACAATGCAATCAGTGTTGTTACGTCATAAAATACAACAGCCAATCAGGTTCAGATATGCAAATGTCTGGCCTTGAAGTGATAGTTTACTGAGGGAAGGGGGGCAGGATTGAGAGGTGTTTTCAAACTGCATACCGACATCATTTTTTATTCTATTGTTTGTGGATCCACCAAATCACATCATTTATTATTCGAAAGAAAGAAAGAACGAGAGAAAGCTGGTCACTGGGGAGGAGACTGGAGCTGAGCATCATGTGGTGTTTTATTGCAGCTCTTTGTAGTCCATATGATCAAAGGAAGCTGGTGGGGACACTGGTCTCCTGCCACACCCATGTACCACGCCCACCTGCCACACCCTTCTGCTCAAACCTTCAGCTGTGCCACCGGGAATTTTTACATTTTTATGCTTTCTTTTCCTCTGACTCTCCTTCATGGTCTCGGTCTCTCTCTCTCTCTCTCTCTCTCTCTCTCTCTCTGTCTCTGTCTGTCTGTCTCTCTCTCTCTGTCTGTCTGTCTCTTTCTCTCTCTCTCTCTCTCTGTCTGTCTCTCTCTCTCTCTCTCTCTCTCTCTGTCTGTACGTTGTCTGGTGTGTGTGTGTGTGTGTGTGTGTGAATGATGCCCCCCTCAGGTTGTTCTGTTCCCTGTTGCTCTTCATTCCTCTTTCACTCACCATCTAATTAAAATTATCCGATCGGCTGTGAAACGCCGTCCGTCCATCCACCATGTAAAAAAATACGAACAGCGGTACAGCTCGGTTCCTTTTCTCTGAGAGTGAGCACCATCATCAATACTTCATCATCATCATCATCATCACTGTGACTTTCTCCTTGTATCACATCAGGGACTCTCTGTACTCACACTCACATATTACAGTGTGTTGTGTTCGCTGTGTTCGAGTGTGAGAGTTTCTGAGTGTTCACTACAAAATAGTACATTGCAAAGTGAACAAGGTGTGGTTCAGACATCACTAACAGGAACATCAATGACATCATCATCATCGAGCATGCACGACTCTCCTGTCCTCGACCTGCGTCTCATTTTCCTCCATCTCTTCCTGTTCCATTTAAACTGATCCCAGTCCTGACATCAGGGCAGAGCCATGGCCTGATGATGTCATCACCGCAACCTCACACGCGCGACCAGAACTGGGACCGCATTTTCACCCTGACCCTCACCCTCACCCTGACCCTCACTATCACCCTCACCATTACCCTGACCCTCACCCTCATCCTCACTATTACCCTGACCCTTACCCACACTCTGACCCTCACCATCACCCTCACCCTCACCATCACCCTCACTATTACCCTGACCCTCACCCACACTCTGACCCTCACCATCACCCTCACTATTACTCTGACCCTCACCATCACCCTCACCCTGACCCTCACCATCACCCTCACTATTACCCTGACCCTCACCCACACTCTGACCCTCACCATCACCCTCACCATCACACTCACCATTACCCTTACCCTCACCATCACCCTGACCCTCACCCTTACCCTCACCATCACCCTGACTCTCACCCTCACCCTGACCCTCACCATGACCCTCACCCTGACCCTCACCATGACCCTGAACCTGACTCTCACCCTGACCCTCACACTGACCTTCACCATAGCCCTGATCGTCACCCTGACCCTCACCATCACCCTGAACCTCACCTTGACCCTGACCCTCACCCTGACCCCCACCCTCGCCCTGACTCTCACCCTTACCCTCACTCTGACTCTCACCCTCACCCTCACCCTCACCCTGACCCAGATATGTGACTTTATTACACACTCCCACAGTCTGTCGCGCCTGCCTCGGCAGGGATGCTTGTGTAATATCCAGGCAGATGTGTGTGTGTGTGTGTTTAGAAAACCAATAAACCGTCTCTCTCTCAGCACATGGTGAGAGAGACAGTGTAAAAGCCTCATGGGAGATGTTTTCAGTCTGCTGTCTTGCTGAGTCTTTGATGTAAAATGAGAGCAGTCGTCTCGCCGTCCCCGGAATCCGACAGCTCTCGAGGCGATGGATCCTTCGAGTGCTGCTGTTGCCTGGAGACAGATACATGAGAGCCATCGTTTCCTCACTGACTTCCTTCCTTCCATCTCTGTGCTTTATGTCAAAATCTGTTTTAAACACTTCATCATATAAATACAGTTTTATTTATAACATCTGTAATCTTCATTATGATTATGAATTTCTAAGCTCATGCACTATAAGTCATGTTAATAACACGCTGTAGTGTCAGCAATCACAGAGAAACCCAGAGCTGTTTCTTTTTTCTCAGAATATTATCCCTGCCTGAGCGTCGTTGTTTGTTTGTTTGTTTGTTTGTTTACACACAGTGGCTCAAACGCACCGCTGTCTACACAGTAATGTGTGGCTGATTTTTTTTTAAAGGACAGTAATAGCTGAAATAACGCCTGAGTTCTCGGACCTCACACACTTTCCTCAGCTGCTGTTGCTGTGACATTCTCACACACCGTCCCTCCTTCCTCCGGGATCGTGAATGTTTCTGCTCCACTTCGGTGCAGTTCGGAGCTTTTGTTGCTTTTCCTCCTCTTCCATATCCTCCATGAGTGATTTGCTCTCAGGGTTTCTTCCTTTCTCCTGCTCCAATCCCTGAAGCGCTGATCATTTCTGTCGTCCCTCAGTCACTATAAATTCCGATCTGTCAGGCAGTAAAGGTTTACGTGGTCTTTCTCCTTCATATCTCGACCTTCTGGTACCTGGTTTCCATGAGACACTTTGGAGCGCGGTTCAGTTCAGATCAGTTAGGGAACTGAAAACACTGAATTCATCTCTTAAAGCTTTTAGGCTCTTCTTCAGAGTCAAGGTCCAAAACTACCATCAGTGTTTATATGGGGAAAGGTCCTGGTGTTCCGAGTCGGGTTCTGCAGCTGCGTAAGTGGATCTTCTGAGCTCCACGTTCGGGTTAATAAAACCACCTGCATGAGTTTCCTGGAGTCTGAGGCGGAGTTGAACAGAGCGCAGATCACTGCCTTTAAATACAAACACTCACCTTCTAAACCTGGGAAATAATCAGGGATAGAAAACGCACACTGGAGAAGGAAACTGCATTTTTGTTTATTTTTGTTTGTTTTTGTTAGTTTTGTTAAATGTAATGCGCTGTAACAAAATCAAGAGATCGTTAAAAGAAACAAAAATAAAAAGACTAATATGATGAATATTCTAAATGATCTAATAATAATAAATCTAATAGACATCTCGTATATTAACGATAAATCGCTGCATGAATAATCGGAGTTGTAACGATAACATTAGTGAATCACTGGAGTAATTTAACAAAATGCCTTCCACCCGCTGATAAAACAGCACTTGATGCAGCACATCCTGTTTTCCTCTGCTGCTTTATCTGTTCGAGTTGTGCTCCAGGCCGTACTGTGACACCATACAGGATGTTTGCGCAGGATATAATGAACTTTATCATACTTTTAATTTGCTATTTTGATTTGTTTGGTGAATAAAATAATGGCAGTGTTTTTCTGTCCTGTGGTTTGAATCTGACTTTTCTTTCAGCATGTAATCCTGATGTTTACTTTCTGTGCAGAAATGAACTGATTCCGTTTGTATTTTGGAGCATTTTTCCAAAAAAGTTCACATGATTCTAAAAAATAAAATAAAATACAGTTTAAATAAATAAATAAATATTCATGTTTAAGATGCTCGTGTCTGTTTAAGCGGTTGTTGTGAAGTTGAAGATATTTCCTGCTCTCCTCTTGTCTGCAGTTTACGGCCACAACGTGAAGAGCAGCAACGACTTCGTGGGCCGCGTGGTGATTGGTCAGTTCTCCACAGGACCGGCTGAGACCACACACTGGCGGCGTCTGCTGCGTTCCCAGCGGACGCCCGTGGAGCAGTGGCACAGCCTGCGGTCCCGCGCCGAGTGCGACCGCGTTTCTCCCGCCTCACTCGAGGTCACATGATCCTCACACAGCACGCCGATGGGTGGAGGCAGGAAGTATGGACCATTTGATGGGTGGGTGGGGCTTCACTTGAACGACAAATGATAAGACAAACTAAATAAACGATGGGATCTGAAGCCAACCCATATTCTGGTCTGCTGTTGGTGGACTTTATTCAGAAAGCTGGACTGCTGAGACAGCAGAGCATTTGTTCTTTATCACATTGATCCTGTCGTCATGGAGATGGTAATGACCTCATCATCAGGCTGAGATCAGCGGGATCGCTCCTCCCCTTTTTTTTAATCAGTGATCATGTGGCTGTTGTGTTCGGTTCCACACCATGGGGTCTGACTGTGTGATGGAAAATTCTGTGTAGAAATAAGGCAGATGATCATCATGTTATATTTTCACAGGGTTTTTTTTGTAGCCAATCAGATCAGATCAGATTAGATCAGATCCTCTCCTCCCCTTTAAACCAACTGTCTTCTAAAGTTCAATGTTTCTCGTTAACTTTAAAACTCAGTCTCCAGTCAGTTCATCTTCTCTTCCTCTGAAACACCGTGTCCAGTCAAATCCCATCATCTCACTGCCTTTAAAACAACAAACATCATCACATTAAATCAACACAAAAGCGCTGAATCTTTCATTCGAACCAAAATCGAAAGTTCTTTGTTGCTGTGTGTTCGTACGCTGGTTGTTTGTTCCGTCTGCCTTTACTTTTTCATCCCTTCATGCTGATTCACATTCAGTACTCACGGAGGCTTCTCAGCCACTGCTGCGTAAAATATCAGCGCAAACAGAGTTCAGATCACGAGGGCATGTCATAGTGTGCGGTCACCTGACGACCACGACTGCCACTGATTGGCTGCATGAATCTATAGTCTGGGCCAGAAAGAAATCAGCCCAGATTTTAACTTCACACATCTTCAGATCATCGTGTGTAGTTTTTATGACGGCCTGTTGGTGGTGGTGTTGTGCTCACAGCCACAAAAATCCCAGATAATCCAGATTTAGAGATTCGTTCAGAGTGAATAATGCATTTGGAGCCTAAAGGTATGTTTTATTTTGATGTTTGAATTGAAAGCTAGCCGAGTTTTTTTTTTATACAAGCTGAGAATAACGTTTTGGGTGAAACGAAACGAAAATAGCAAAACTCTGTGAAAGGACACCAAACTGAATTAGTAATAACACAAAATCACATGCAAACAGCGCTGAAGACTCGAGATAGCGTCCTTCATACACGTTCCCACAATCGTGTTAGTCTCGAGTGTAAAGGTCCGACGCGTTTTATGTGGGTTTTTTTCATATTCTGACGTGAGATGGAAATGTTTTTGTTGTTGCAGTAGATAATATATACGCTGCAGACGTCTGTGTCTGTTTTTCATCTCCATGTTGTCGTGTCTCGTCCTGCCTCACGTCTCTGTCTGGCTCAGAAACACGTCTAGACGATCGCCGTAACGCTGGAATCAACGTAGCTTGATATTGTGTCTGTCTCTTTGCGCTGGATGTGCCTCGTAGTGAAACTGTTCACACTCTGTCTGTACAAATCGCACCGTTAATATTTAATTAAAGTGGAAAAAACCTACCTTAGAAAATAACGAACATGTGCCAGTGAAGATATTTATTTAGATAAACTTATTGCTCAACATATAGATGTATATTTATCTCTTAAGATACACACACACACATACACACACACACATACACACACACACACACACACACACACTACTTACACTGTGTATGAATTAAAAGACTTGAACAAATATGTGATGCGGGAGATTTAAGAGAAAAAAATATACCACAAATAAATAAATAAATAAATAAATAAAGAGGTGCTGAAATGAACATGTCTTCTGCTTTGTGTCCATGAGTGCTGTTGCTAGGCAACCGGCAAACACAGATGCCAAGGAAAGCTACATAAACACTGAGGATAACAGTTTAGCTAGCTAGCTAACACAGACAGGAGTTTTTGTCTGACACAGTGACTGTAGAAACAACACGGACGCGTCCAGAAACCTCTTCATTTCCCTCAGATCTTATTAAATTACTAAGAAGGGTTTTTTTCTATCCATTTCATTTATGTTTCTCCGTCGCTTCTACCGCAGCTATCGATAGCTATGCTATAAGTTTGCCATCATCCTATTTATGGATTTTTGATGAGTGTCATAGAAGCAGCGCTCACGCTCTGAGATTGATCAGAACTTTCTCACACGTCTGACGCAACTTTGTCATCGGTCATCTTTAGTCACGCTTTAGTGCTAAGTGCTAATGATGATACGGGAACATCACACTCATGCGCATGCACTCTAATGTTAAATTTGTACACAGATACAGGTTTGCATTTGCGTTTGTGCAAGTTTTCTGAAAGTTTACAAATACGGATGAAACGGAGCAGTAGCACTGGAAATCGTCGGGGCTGTGCAGCCAATCGTTCAAACAAGACACAATGAAAATCTTTTTAAACAGTGAAACATTTTGAGGAAATGTAGCACAATTTACTAAGAAATTTTAAACATTTATATGATGTTATGTTGTATGCTAACCCTGCTTTCGCCTGTTTGTTAACAGCTGCATTATTAACATACCGTATAACCTCTAATGAACGCCCCCAGGGGCGTTACGTTTTTCAAAAGGGGGGCGTTTATTAGGGGTAAAAAATCACAGTTGATCAAATTTTTCAAACCCTAACATAACTGCCCTACTAATTTTCCCAAACTTTCATACGTTTTCTAGGTGAAAAGTCGTCAAATTAAGTGTTTTTAAAAATAGATTTTTTTATTATTTGGGGCGCTTACTGGGTATACGGTAATGCAGGTGTTCATTCGGCGAGGAAACAGCCCAGATGTAGCTCGCGTGTCAGCTGGCTTGACACCTTTGATCTTTTCGCCGACCACTGTTACGTCACTCACTTTGCATAAAGCTCCCTTTTTGCAGAAGTCACGCGCCTCCCAGATAATTTGATCTGATCATTCTGTTTCTAATCGTAAAGATGGACACACGTGTTGAAAAACACAAATCCTACACTGCGAGTTTTAAGCTAAAAGTCGTAAAAACGGTATTCGATTTGGATACTGGACTTGGATAGAAAACCTGGGGTATGTAAAACTGTTCAGACTGTTAGTTTTTTTAATTTTGAATTTTTTTTTTTCCGAAATATGGAAAATTAGGGAGGGGCCGTTCATTAGAGGTTATACGGTATTTTTTATTTATTTTTTTTTACCTGCTGAGTGTGACTTTGGGCACGCGCTCCAGACTGCTGCTGGCCACGCTGGCGAGCTTTAACGTGGGCGATGAGGGGGCACAGGGTCGTGCAGGAGACACGACACTCACATGGGGCACAGACTGGGGCACGGCAGGGGGGCGGGTAGAGGACGATGAGCCTGAGGAGACGCTGCTGACTCCGAGTGGAGATGAACAGCTGAACTTACTCTGTCTGGAGCTTCCTGTTGAGAAATAAAGAGAGAGATGGTGAAGGTGAAGTAGCTAATCGGAGGAGTTTTCTCAGTAAAGTCGTGGCCACTCATTTGGTTATAAAATATAAAGACTAGGACAAAATGAAAAATATGTTTTGTGTGATTTAAAATAATAATAATAATAATAATTTTGGTATTCGTTTTCATGTAGTTTTTATTTCCACATGCTTCGTCAGTGAAATTCAGTTCATACTGTAATCTGCAAAATAATCCAGTAATACAAATGAAGACTGCACTAAAACAAAACTGCTGTTCATGGCAGATTCTCTGCGAGTGAATCGCAGCCATGTCTTTCTCCGTATACAAGTAGCTCACCTGAATTTGTCAGGATGCCGTTGACTCCGGTGCTGTGGGGTTTGAGATCCTTGTTTGAGCCACTGACCACAGCAGAGGCGGCGAAGTGAGCGCTGGCTGAATCTAACGTCTTGGACAGCGAGCCTGAGGAGGCCGATTTCTACAGGACAGGTAGAGAGATGTTCTAGACAAGCCACTTTTTAAAGGAAGCAGCAGATTTGTTAGCAGTCAGTACAGGACTCTTTTGGTCAATGCTTATAAAATTATTAGCAGTGGTTTCTCCTTTCCGGTTTCGAAAAAAGCCTTTCATGAGCTCGATCATGTGTGAAATCTCTGTGTGCATGCACTAACGTATCCTTGTTTGAGCAGGTGTATGAGGTGCAATCAAAAAGATCAGACACCGTTCCTGCTGTGACATCACGCCGTCTACATCAGGACCCGTGTTACACACGTTCTTGTGAGAACGTGCATGTGTGCGTTTGTGATTTCTGATACAGCGTGCTGATGTATAGTATGGTATAGCACTTAAGCTCCACGTACAGACACATGTGCGTGGGAATGTTCAGACAGAGGTGGGTTCTGCTGCAGGCCTTGCTGCTGGAGCATCTGAGCCAACTGCTGCTGGTGGGACTGAAACTGCTCCTCCGTAATCCCACCTACACAAAGAGACCGAGTTAAGAGTGAATAAATATTGATTGTTTCACTAATCTAAAAAAGATGGCCTTATTCACATGAAACCACGACTGCTGGAGGAATTTTGCTATCTGGATAGGGAGGTCAGAGGCAACGAACGGTTTTAAAGTCTACATTCACTCGCTGATATTTGTATGTTATTTATACATCAAATTTGATTTATTTCAGCCAGGATTCGACATTTCTGCATAAACATGACATACAACATCAGATTTTCACACAAGTCTGAAAAGTTGACAAAGCAAACCTGAATAAACAAGTGACACAAAATATACTTGGTCATTTACTTATTGAGGGAAATGATCCAATGTTACATATCAGTGAGTGGCAAACGTATGCGAGGTTAGTTTGAAGGTGGAATTAGATTCGGGTGTTTTCAATCAATGGGAGGACAATCAGGTGTGAGGAGGCACCTTGGGGATCTATCAAAGTCTGATCTTCACAACACACATTTGTGGAAGTGCGTCACGGCACGAACAAAGGAGTTAAGAGCTGTTGATAAAGGGGTCTGGACTCCAACAATCCACAACCTGACAGACGGAGGAAGTTCAAGATCACGGTTATTCTCCCCAGCAAGGTGTGTAATACTCTGAGGTCACAAAGGACCCCAGGGTAACTTCTAAGCAACTGAAGGCCTCTCTCACATTGGCTAATGTTAATGTTCATG
>JANZXT010000013.1:45791620-45801766 GCA_027575915.1 Betancurichthys madagascariensis | reverse complement strand
TGAGCAGAAAAGCATCTCAGCATGCAACAGCAGAAGAACACATTGGGTTCCACTCCTGCAGCCAAGAACAGGGATCTCTACATGCAGTAGTTTGTGATAAACAGTGAAGAGGTGCACTGACACGCTCTGACCGCTAGGTGTCACTGCTGCGACGCGGTAAAGCGCTCGCACATGAGCGCAGAAATAGGGGCGGGTCAGGCCGCATTGCTCTTACTTTTCAAAGACGGCGCTGTTTTTGTTTTTTCGCGTTTTAACAGTTTATGACTCGGTATAGATTAAACACTCGAGGTTCGGTCAGATTCTGTGGACGTTTCCCCGTGCTGAAGCGGGTCATGCAGTCCTGGCGAAGGTAATGAGCCGCAAAGCCCTCGGGTCTCGGCTTAGCAGCGCCCATAAACTGCACCGGAACTGGAATGACTGGCAGCCCAGGTTGGTGTCGCTCTGTCAGGGGGGCTCTTTCTACGAAAGCGCGGGGATTGAGCGAGGCCTACTTTTTGAATTTGAGAATTGACAGGAGTGTTTTTTCTTTCTCTTAGGTGAAGTCGATATACTGTCTTACTCTTAATACGAGCTGTTTAAAGTAATCGGAGTGCGCGCGCATGTGGTTAAAACGATTGATAATTGTTTCAGTCGCTAAAACATTATCGCGGTATGGAGCGATAGATTTCCCCCTCACAAGGTTAGCTGGTTAGCTTGTCAGCTAGCACCGAGCAAACGATTTAGCAGATGTCATTATCGACATAAATAATATTCACGATATTGTTAACAAACTGTCTAGAATAATTACTTTTTAATTAAACCTAGAATCTGGATGTACAATAACTCATTATAACCAGAGGAACTGTTTCCTTCCGCGGTTGTGTATAAACCTTATCTGTGGGTGGAGTCCCAAACTGATCTACACTTCCCTACACAAGTGCACTACCTGGGGATTAACAGAAACGGCTCGTGCACTCGATTTAGTGCACTACGCATGTAAAAGTCGAAGTGTTTGAGATCCAGCCGATGTCTGTGTCAATTTTAATGAGAAACGGAACGGTTATGTTTAATAAAAGTTGAGTGACATACAGACTTATGAGGTAAATTTAGTCAATAAATAGCGAGTTATTAATGTTTAAACTGGTGGCTTAGTGAAATTTGTAAAAAGATTTAAAAAGTGACTCCGTTTGATGTTTGCTAGCTGGCTAAGGTAATGCTAACGCGTCAGACGGTGCCGCGTATTGACGGGTGAAATTAGCTTTTAGCCTGTTAGCTGAGCTAGAATGGGTTCTCACCTGCTCGGACACTAAAATGAGTTTAATTAATTGTAAATTTCTACAAATATAGCCTTTGAAGCTGATTTACTTGGTTTCGTGGTTTTTTTTTTTAATTAACATTAAATAAAATAATTAGACGCGTTAGTCATGCTAGGTATTTGGGTCGCGCGTGCGAGCTCGGTTAGCTTCAGCTAGCTGTTAGTGTTAGCTGACGTTAAACTGTGTAGATAACCAGAAATCTAATAAATTAACTGTAATTACTCCTGAGTAAATAATGAATTACATTCAGCTTAATGTTTCTTTTAAAGTTGGTTTCGAGCGTTAGTAAGTTCGCGCTATAAATGTTGAACACAGAGAGTATGCTAGTTCACTGTCCTTTATGCTAGGGTTAGGGTTAGCTAGCTGATTTATTTATATTCAGATAAGGAGATAAATGAGTGGGTTTGGTTTTTAGAAACAAGGTTTAAGCTGTGAAGATGAGCAGTGTTTTAAAAATAATGTAACGCGGTTAAAATGTAAAGTTTCCTGTCATTTGTTTGAGGTAAGGTTTGATCAGCTCAGTTTAATTGAGGAGGCTGTTAATGAGGTGAGGGAGGAGGATGGAGGTGAGGAGGATGGAGGTGAGGAGGATGGAGGTGAGGAGGATGAGGAACAGCAGGTGAGGAGTTGAGTTTATTCCGCTGTTCAGGACAAGCTTCAGTTTCGTTTCAGGAGCAGAGATTCAGGGAAAGTCCTGAGTGCAAAAGTTTTCACCCTCTTACAGAACTTTTCTGAATTTCCCCCCTCTTTGTTGTCTTTCTTTTGGTTATTTTAGTCACTCTTTATTGCTTTTATTTAGTTATATGTTCTTTCGTCTTTGAGTAAAATTTCCTTTTGCTCATTCTGTGAGGTTTTTTTTTTTTGGTCCAGTTTTTTCTACTTTTCAGTAATCTGTTTTATTTTACTTTTTCTCTCAGCTTCAGGTCTCTGTTCTTTTCATCATTTCAGAATTGCAGGTTCTCTTCTGGCCGTTAAAGTTCTGACGCTAGAAATACTTCTATTAATGTTTACAGAAAACTCTTCGCTGTCTGTTTACGTCCCTGTGAATGAGCCGTTGCTACGGCAGCGATGTGATTTGTAGCGGAGCTGCTGGTATAGAAAATTTAATCAACACCTGACCGGAACGCAGGATTGAGCAATGAACTGTTAAGCTGCTTGCTGATTGGTTGAAACAATGCAGGACCGGGGTTTTACTGTTCTCACACGTTACTGAAGTGTGTGTGTGGTGAGGTGTACTTAAAAGCGCTCGTTGACCTCGGGTGTGTTTCAGAAGCATCAGCACGTCAGCCAGCCAGGAAGGTGTAAAGTGCAGCGTCTCCAGAGACCACGGTTCAGCAGCTGTTTACGATCCTGCGCACTCCGAGCAGCCGGGAACTCCGCCGCTGCACCATGACTCCTACACCGTTCACAGCTCGCTGGAAGGAGGAGGTGGGTGTGTTTGTGTATACACACACGTGTGCACGCCGCACTCTCACTCCAACTTGGAGTCAATCAGCTCAAAATGCCTGAGCTGCGAATCTGTGGATGTTTAAACTAAGGACGCAGAGATTTGGGAATTCCAGAACGTTCCTGATATCTGATTTTTAATCAGTAACTTATTCATTCAGGGTTATATGGTGAAAAAAAATCTAAATTAGTTTTAATTCAAGGTTCTTTGTTCTCCAAACACGACCATTAAATACATCATTGAGTAAATCAGTCTCTTAAATAAATCCACCAGTAAAACCATTTGTATTTCTGTGTATATATGTTTTTAAATGTTTAATATTTAGCAATAAGTAAATAGGCTAATGATTTTAAAAAACATTTAAACCAGCTGAAGACTCAATTTTCAGTAAATTGAGTAATTTGATGTGTGTTAATAAATTTAATCTGTCCAGACCTTGTATTTGAATGTTTATTGAAGGGCTGTAGTGTTTTTAATTCACCAAAAAATCTTGCAAAAATAGTTTACATTAATCATTTAAATAGAACACTAATTCATGTAGTAATAATTTGTATTTATTGAAGGATGCATTTTAAAATTGGTTTTCAATAAAAATGTTTTATATATTAAAATGGTTTTTCATGAACCATGTTATTTCAACAATGTAATCATCTTAATCATCTAAAATGATTATAATTGGTCAGTTTTATTGAGGTTTCCTCACTTTTAAACCTTTTGAGACCTTTAAATTTTTCTTATTTCCTTCTGTAGTTCGATTAAACAGGTTCACAATTTTAATGTTATGAAATGAAAACTGTTTGACTGCACATAGGCAATATTCTGTACGTGTAAATTATTTTCCAGGAGCTCAACTGTGACTTATTTCTGTCTGGCTCGGCCGTGTTCATGTTCTCTGTCCTTCTCTGAGAAAATCAGACCTGCAGATTTTCTCTGATCTTGGTGCTCATCTGATGGTTTTACTTCAGAGATGTGGTTTCGTACGCAGGTGTCTCCTAATGTTGGGGAGGGGTAAAGAGATGTCTGACTGCTGCAACTTGCCGTATTTAGTCTCTTGGCGCAAGCATCAGTGTCGTATCTGATATATTAAACACTTCTTGAATCTCAAAACGGAGAGATGGATGCTTTAGAAGAGGCTCTCCGGTGTATACCTGGTCTGGGAGGTAAAATGTCAACTCCATGTTTAAAATAAAATCAAAAAGCGAGATCCTGCAGGTGGATTAAAGGAGACATTCTAACAACTGCAGCTACACGTATTAAACATGACAATATTCACACACACCGTTATCAGCTTTTACTTTTCTATAAATAACTAGTTCTATCACCAATACGTATGTAAATTTCTAATGACACGCATGACAGCCAACAAACATCCGGGTTTGTAGACAATACAAGCAGCTGAAACCTCGCTCCTCAGTGCTGTCCGGATGTGAGAGTTTAACATGTGAAGAGACATGGGTTTTTTTATTTTTTTTAAACTACAGATGTCTTGCTGATGAACTAATCCAGTCCAAACAGGGCTTGTGAGGATGTAAGTTTTCTGGTTCTGACACTGATGTACTGTAGCATTATGGCGAGATCTGATTTAGAGTCCGGTGGTTTTTCAGCATGACTATGGATCCTGTAAGGACAGATCGTGGTAGAAAACGAAACTGAAATTAGCGTTTGGAAAGCACCAACATGACTCAAGTTTTGTATAGGAGGATTTGATTGTGTGTGTTTAAATAAATTGCAGGTGTGTATGATGTTGATGGAGGCCACGGTGAAAATACATTTGGTTGGAAGTCGCTGGGGCAAGAGTTGAGGATCAATGATGTGACGGCGGATTTACCCAGTTTTCAGCATGGACACCGTGCTTTAGCTGCAAAGGACATGAGGAAATCACAGGGTGGGTGTGAACACACACACGTGTGCGGTATGACCTACGGGACAATAGAAACACACTGTACACAAGACTATAAATAAATGCGTCCAGTGTGCCAAGTTAACACGAACGTCACACACAGGACTGGAATCGGAGATCTCCTGCGTACAGATCTGTGATCCTTCTGTTATCTAAATGGAACAGAATTATAAAATTATTTTATGAGTACATTTAAAATAGTTTGTGGTATGAATAATGTGTTTAAATTATACAATAACACACAACAGGATAAAATGTATACAGCTGTCATGTAAAATGTCCTATTTTATATGTTTCTAATTTTAAGGAATTTATTACAAAGTTAGTAAAAATAATAGTCGTCAGCAGTGAACTTCTGTAGTGTCCACTGCACTTCGACTTAACTGTGCCTGAGGTAAGGTTAGTGTTTTGCTGATTTTACAAGATTGGATTTTAAAATTTCAGTGATTCCTGCCCATGTTCATGAAGCTCTGCCTCCATCATCGACAGTAGCCTGTAGAGTCTCTGTAAAAATGGCTGACAGGAAGTGCATCCAAACAGCGAATCAATTTCTAGACTTTTGCTCAGGTTGTGGTGTAATCCATTGTTCATGTCCTACATATTTTCCAGGTCATTTGTACAAGTAAGGAATTAAAGACTATTTACACCTTTAATTGTTAATTAACCGAGTTATCAAAGTTGAAGAAATTTGAAACTGAGATGAATATTGGAGAAAAGGAACATTGTGGGTTTGTAATGTTACATTAATAAATTAATCGCAGACAACCCAGATAATGTGTACAGACAGGGTGACAATCCAAGACTTCTTCATTACCTCGTGCTCCGCCATGTAGATCGCTGATGTAACGCTGCAAACGTCTCCCCCCAGACCGACCGCAGGCTCATTCTGATGAGTCTCGGCTCGCCAATCTTCTGCGGAGGGTGTCGCGAGAGGACGACCGGGACCGCAGGCTGGCTACCTTGAAACAAATGAGGGACCTTATCGTGCACTCAGAAAACAAGGTGGTAAGTTTTGGCACCCAGCACAAATCTGTCCCCACGAGTGAAATGGTGTTTACTGATTGATCAGTTGAAGAGTTTTGACTCTTCAAAGCTCTGATGTTTTTCTGTTTGATCATTTGTTTGTTACAGGTCCTGGTTAAACAGCTGGATACTATTTTGAGCACCCTGAATGACCTTTTGAATGAAAGGTGTGTGTCCGGGGGCGGGGGTTGAGTTCCTCTTTCGGAAGAACATTGAGCAGTTTTTTTTTTTTTTAAATATGAAATGTTAATCTGAAAATCCGTGTATGTAGTGTTGGTTCACAGTGATGGCTGTGTGTGTTTCGGATTAGTAAACTACTACATAATGAGACAGCTCAAGCTGAGGGTGCCAATACTTTAATCCTGTGCTGAATACATCGTGGAAAACCTTTTGTGAATCTCTGATGCAACATTTTTGTGCCTACAGTGCTGATGTACCCTAAGTAGGGGGTTTTTATAGTGAAGAGGAAGCTATTTGAGATTTATTTAAACGCTTGGGTGTAAATATTGTTGGTCCTCCTGCTTTTCATAAATTTTACAGGAAACTAAATATCAGAGACAAAAGAATTATTGTTAAATAAAATTTAAATTGGAGCATTAAAATTTAAAACCTCACCCTTTTTAGCGTCCATGTTCTGCTCGGTCTGTTTCAGTCCAAGGTTTGCAGAATTGTGAATATTCAAATTTATGTAAATGCACCCCTCAGTCAGGTGTCTGGTTCCTACCATAAAGCCTTTTAAAGATAACTTCAAACAAACATCAGATTGTATATTTATTTATTTTAAATATGAGCTAATTATTTTAAGTACTTGATTTAGGGCTGAGCGATATGACCAATCACAATTGTGATTTTTCAGGTTAGTTTCTACAACTTATTTGTAATCGGTTCGGTAATACTGGAATGTTTGCGAAAATAATGAATTACTTTTTATTTAAAAGTTAGTTTTTAAATGGCACTCAAAGGGGGAAAGTGTTAACCTTTTGCAATTTTAAAGTACAAAATTCTAACATCTAGTCCATAATCTCAGTGTATTTTGATGTGATTTATTGCAATATTGATTGTCATATCGCTTGGCTCCTATTCAAGTTCAGGATTGTTTGAAATCGTCTTTGCCTATCTGGTTTTAGTTAATTAATTTTTTTTGTACCCCGTGTCCTTACAGCAGTAAACTCCTCCATGAGCTGCGACAGGAAGCGGCCTGCTGCCTGGGTTTGCTCTGTGCTGCCCTCAGCTATGAAGCCGAGAAAATCTTTAAGTGGATGTTTGTGAAGTTCAGCAGCTGCAGTAAGGACGAGGTGAAGCTGCTCTACCTGGTGGCTGTGTACAAAGCTCTGGAGACGGCAGGGGAGAAGAAGGCGTTCTCGCCCGTCATGCAGGTACGGTGCAGCACAGAGATGTGTCGATAACCTTACTCACTCACCAGTGTCCTGGTGATACCGAGCGACAGAAGTTTGGTACGTTTCCTCGTGTGAACAAACGATGAGGGTGATGTTTAATGATGGGCTGTTGATGTTCAGAGAGCATGTATACAGTGTCTTCCTACAGTACAAGTGATAAAACGTCTTAAACTTACTAACGGCATACAAGAAAAGACAAGGTGAGACAAAATGTCTCCAGATGATGCCCAGAGTATGAAAATGGCAGCTCCGTTTGTTCTTTAGTCATTGGATATCCGTGAGTTGTAGACGGGTAACGATTTGGTCCGATTCACGATATTGGGTTCATTATTTAATTTTTCCCTGATAGTTTTGCGAAAAAAAATGAAGTGGAAAATTTTATCACCGAAAAAGGTAGCCTTTATTTTTCTATTTATTATCAACTTCAGTGTTCCTTTTGTTAAATTAAAAACCTTTTTTCTTAACCAATAGTTTATCCACATTTGGAAAGGTTGGAGTAAGATATAAGTATTAACTAAACTATTCCTTTAAAAAAAAAAGTGTTCTGCTTCTGTTTGCGTCTCTTTTTATTTTTATCAGTCTGTAAAGAGTGCTCAGATTTTTCTGTTTGTACAGTCAATCACACAACAGCTCTTTCACATTCTATGGCTGCATGTGGGTTTTTCCCTTTGTGTTCATAGCATTAGAGCCGTGTTACTTCTGTCTACAGTGAAGTCACGTGCATTACCACTTGTATGTTATTGTGCCACCTGCTGTCTAAATGCAGTTACAGCTGGGGGAACTAATTACACAGCCTGATAATGAGTCATTTTTTATGACTGATTTAAATTGTCAAATTGATACCGTGCTTCATCGTTGCATTATATATCATTGTGTCTTGGTAATTGACACGAGTTCAAGACCTCAGTTACAGCTGTATAGACGCACTTCTATGAACTTTTAGCTAATTAGCTTTTTTTTTTAACTTAAACC
Organism: Betancurichthys madagascariensis; assembly: GCA_027575915.1. Classification (NCBI taxonomy): domain Eukaryota; kingdom Metazoa; phylum Chordata; class Actinopteri; order Siluriformes; family Ariidae; genus Betancurichthys; species Betancurichthys madagascariensis. Next base: position 45,793,732 of record JANZXT010000013.1, on the reverse strand, counting down.
AACGTTATAAACATAATATCCTTAGTGCATGATCATGTGCGTGCATACATGTGAAATCTAACAGCCTCTGTTTAAATCAGCAAAATAAACAGACCTGAATGTATGGATGAGTCCAATTTAAAAAAAAAAAAGTATATATATTGAGGTCATGAAAGCGTCACAGTAGAAGGAGCTGTTGAGAACAGTGGGCCAGTTTTAATGTACAGTTTCTCTAATTTGACTCGCCCTCATAAGTGTTCACTGATTTAATGCTGGTTCCTGATTGAGTGTCCTTGAGGAGCTAAAACCATGTATTCACACTCCGTTTAAAAAAACAAACAAACAAAAAAAAATGTAGCTTGATCAATAGTATGATGTGTGTTTAAGCTAAAAAGAACAATGATTTTAATTGAGGATGGCTTTAATGTGATTTTACCTGGTATTTACAGTCGCACACGTTTCTGCTATTTCCCCACTTGTAATTATTGAAGGGTCCAGGAATTTTCAGCTCTTAAAATGGTCCCACTGGTCAAAACAAGACGGAGAGCCATTGTAATGAAGATGAGGATTAGGATTAATTATTCCACAAGTAGAATAGTGTGACGCTGGTCAACAGCATCTCTGGGATCTGTACTGATGTTAAATTAAATATTAAGCCCCGTGTCCGAGTAGCAGGCCGTTTGGAACCCGACTCCCCTTGGTGTGTCATTTGCACAGTGGTGTTCTGCTATGAGGGTTCCCCCCACCCCCCCTCTTTTCCCTGTTGCAGTTGGTGATGAGCAGCCTCCAGTCCATTCTGGAGAACCTGGACACCCCGGAGCTCCTGTGTCAGAGTGTGAAGTGCATCTTGCTGGTGGCTCGCTGCTACCCGCACATCTTCAGTACCAACTTCAGAGTAAGCAGCACTCGTTTAAACGCCTCTCCATGTCTCAGCTCGGTGACTAGACTAATGATTGACTTTGTTCTCCTCAGGACACGGTGGACATCCTGGTGGGGTGGCACATCGATCACACGCAGAAACAGTCTCTCACTCTGCAGGTGTCGGGTAAGAAGTGTGTGTGTGTGAGAGGGAGAGAAAGGGTTTCGTGCTTTTCTTTATTAAGATGTGTATCATAAACCGTGTGTGTCGACAGGCTGGTTACAGAGTCTGGAACAGTTTTGGGTGGCAGATTTGGCCTTTTCTACCACGTTGTTGGGTCAGTTTCTTGAAGACATGGAAGCATACGCAGAGGTAACGGGTTTAGTTTATGCCACTGCTTTTCAAACGTTATTTTATCTGGATTTTGTACAATATTTTTGTTGCTATGGCAATACGGGAGACATTAGCAAACAACGTTGCATCTTTCTTCTGGTTCTGCCTGTCGTCAGGATCTGAGCCATGTGGTGTCGGGAGAAGCAGTAGATGAGGATGTCCCCCCACCCGCCGTGTCTCTGCCGAAACTGGCGGCTCTGCTGCGTGTCTTCAGCACGGTGGTGCGCAGCATCGGGGAGCGCTTTAACCCCATCCGAGGCCCGCCTATCACAGAGGCATACGTCACTGACGTGAGTATCATGCGTGTACGCAGCACCTGATTTCACTGTTCCTTTTCACAATTTAAAAACCTACTTCAAAGGAAACATGACTTTGAAGTTGCTGAATGAGTGTTTACACCGTGGTGTGGAAATTCGGGTTACACGCATGACTGTCGGTTCATTTTTCCAGATGTTTTTACAATTTAAAAAAAGTGCAAACAGATTAATATTGGAACAAAAACAACATTTTCTGAATATTTTATGAACCTTTTGTGGACAGTAAGGACACTTGTTAGTGCAACAACGTTTTTGAGCTGTTAAAGTGCATATCCTGGACCTATTTATTTATTTTTAATATGAATGCATGTCCCTTTACACACTCATCCAGAAGGGTAATTTTGCACAAAGCCATCTGTCTACAGCAGAAAAAAATAAAATTTGTCTGGAAAAATCCCAAGGGAGTCTGGAGCCAGATTCGTGCCGTCACCTGCGGAAGCGCCAGCAGGCTGCGCGAGCTTGCACGGTTTCAGTGCACAGCCTGTGGAGACCAAGTTTAGCAGCTAGCGATTTTGCATTGAAATATGGAATTGTCACCTGAGCGCAATGTTACTTCACCTTTGG
>JANZXT010000013.1:45722958-45735913 GCA_027575915.1 Betancurichthys madagascariensis | reverse complement strand
CTTTTAAGTTTGTTCAGATTTTTAGATTTGTTTTTGCAAATCAAACCATGAAAACTATGCACAAGTGTCAAATCATTTTAGTTCAACTTTATGACGGATTTTTTTTCTCCCCGTTACTATTGTCATTTATTTCTTTTTTACCTGTAGGCTATCAAGTGCTATCTTTTCATAATGTTATCTAACCATGAAACAATTTCAGTTTAAAAAAAATCCACTTTCCTCTGCTAAGAGACAAATTCAACTTAATATTCAAATTCACATTTCTAAAGGCGTGATTCTCGTTCCACATCAATGACGTAACTTGCTGGTAAACTGTCTCCTCCAATATGGCGGCGTAGTTGACGAGTCTGGCATCTCTGAAGCGTCTACTTCCGACCTCGGTGTGTGACGTAAAGCCGTAGCCGCCGTTTCAGAAAAAACAAAAAAAACAAAAAACCGTGCGTCAGTAACGGTCGTTAGCTCGAGCAGAGCATCGCGAGCGCTCCGGAGCTGCGTTTGTGAGTCGGAAAGCTCGCGGTACCGCGGAGGATCATGGCGGAGGGCGATAATAAAAGCGCTAGTTTATTGGTGAGTGCTCGCTCTGGTTGGGTCTTTACTTGTTTGTCTATTTTAAAATGAAGATATTTGGGCTGTTTGAGACAGAGACCCGGGCTGGGTGGGTTGTGGTTGTTGACTGTAGCTGAGCTAACAGCGGCTAGGTTCACGGCGCCTCAGGTTTCGTCGCGTTATTCGTTGTCTAGCTAGCTTAGCTTAGCTTAGCTTATTTTACCTCAGTTTCCTGATTTCCGAGTTTGCTCGCTGACCGTAAAATGCGACTCGAGGAGAAATTTCACTAACTAATTAGCATTACCTGTCAAAAAGAGGTCAGGCCTAATATTACCTTTTGCGTGACGTCACATTCTGAACAGTTTGTCTATCTCGTTGTATTTTTTTTAAATATATATAAATCTTAGGTTCGTGTTAAGATATTTAAGAATTTAAATTAAGAAGTTATGACGCTAACCCCGTTAGCTAGATGTTGCACTGTCACCTAATGACAGTTTCGGATCTTTTCTGTGAGTCAAATCACCCAGCTCAGTTCATCATTAGGAGTCGACTCTTTCGGCTCTCAGACTTCTCCCACTTTTTATCTGTGGCTTAATTTGCTCAATAAAATCTTACTCTACACGCTAATTACTAAAATAACTTCGTACTTTCATATTCTATTAGCTGAAATGTAAAACAAACGATTCTCGTCCTTTTATCCCGATGCTCACGTCCATGTTGCATTATGGTGTGTATCATGATGATAAACAGCCGCGCAGTCAGTTCTGTTTGTAGAGTGCCATTAAACTCATGCAGGATAAAGCGGCTGGAGATAATGAGATGAATGAGCGATGACTTCTTTTTTTCTTTTTTTGAGTGGAAGGACATGTTAATACTGTTCAGAAACGCGAGTCGACTCACAATGGTCGATCTAAAAGAGCCGACTCAAAGAATCGACTCCTTTGTAAACGGAGCATCAATACGAGCGAGCAAGTGCGCATGCGTAGGGCTCTGTCGCAGGTCAGTGAAATATAAGCCGTTATTTACAGACCTGAAATAAGTGACGTTAAAAAAAATTAAGATGCCTTTTAAATATATTTTGCTCATAAATAATAGGTATTTTCTTGCATTTAACCCTAATATAGCTTTACCGCTGTGGTTTTCAGTCCATTGTCTTTAGATATTCCCTCATTTTCTGCAGTAACACTTCCTCCCTCGTCCAGATCATGTCATTTTTATTATTATAATAAGCTTAAAGTCTGGAATTTTGTAATAATCTCTTGGGAAAGAGGGCTGGAGAGAGTCAGAAGCCTGAAACCATGGCATCTGTTGCCGTATCACTTCCTCTGTTTTTGATAAATAATAGTCTGATTATTTTCTGTTCTTGTCCTTGAGTAGAACCTTGCACTGTGTGTGTTGCACAGTTTTGGGTGGGGTGGGTTTTTTTGTTTTTGTTTTTTCCTGCACCAACATGTGACTCAACTTAACGCTGTATTACCAAGTGGTTTACAAGCACGTGATCATAGGCTGGCGTGTTCCCCCAGCAATTCACACTGGCGCACTCCTCCTCACACTGACTGTTAGTTTTCAGGCTTCTGCTCAGTGATCTCAATCATATCATTCGTGTTCCAGGCTCAGGAGACATCTCAGCTGGAGGAACAGCTGCAGGGATGGGGTGAGGTCATCTTAGCTGGGGATAAGTTCCTGCGCTGGGAGAAGCCCTGGTTCCCTGCTGTGTTGGTAGGCAGCACCACCGTGCTCTTCCTGTGAGTATCTCGCTGCATCAGACCACACCCTAAAGATCTGATCTACACTGGAGCCCAGAGACTTTCACCTCTCAGTCCGGTTAACCTTAAAGTGAAGGAAAATAAGTGCTAGTAGATCAACAGGGTTGTGACTACAAAGCAGTGAAGAATTTAGTCTTTTAAAGACCAGGCCTACTATGACGACTGGGGGATGTGACAGTGTGTTAAATTACATCATAATGCACATTTCTGAGGGAGTGATTATTTATTATAAATGTAACAAAAGCAGACTCCTGATTTAAAGCAGCTATTTGATATTAAGTTTGAACTGAATCATTAAATCTGATCTCATAATTCTTTTAATTAATTAATTAATTGATTGATTGATTGATTGATTGATTGATTGATTGATTGATTGATTTAAAAGCATGACCTGTGGCACATGTGATCAAGTGTCATGGTGTGGGGTTTCCCCTCCCCGTCTCTCCTATTACAGGTCATTGAGTTGGAAGATGTTGTCATATAAAATCAGAAAAGCATGGTGTTAATGAAAATGAACTTGATTTGGAAAAATTAAGTTCACATTATGCAAATTTTCTAATGAATTTAATGAGGTAAAAGCCTTAAGACAAAGCATGTATCTTCAAAATTTCTGCAATGCTTAATAATAATAATAATAATAATAATAATAATAATAATTTATTATTATTATTATTATTATGGAATATTTTTAGATTTTTGTGTGTCAAGTCATCAGATGACTATGAAAGAACAAGGTTTTTTTTTTTAAAAAAAAAATCCTTAAATCTTCCTCCCCTCTCTGGCAGACTCGTCTACTACCTGGACCCGTCAGTGCTGACTGGACTGTCCTGCACCGTCATGATTCTGTGTCTGGCTGATTACCTGGTGCCCACCCTCGCCCCACGTATCTTCGGCTCCAACAAATGGTACGTAAGATCTCAGAACACTGTGTTCTTGCATCCTGAAAGCACCTTCACTCTGACCAGTCAAATATAAAAGTTTACAAGTTACAACACAGTCATGACAAGTACTTGCTTCTGATTGGTTGGGTAATAGGACATGTTTGTCCAAAACAGTGTTTATCACAATACTACAGGTTTCCAAATAAATCGTCAGTGAAACAGTAGTGCTAGATGTTTTTGTTTTAAGTAAAAATTTTTATAAAGGACTGGAGGAAACTTTCTTTCAAATCAGCTTCTTGGTATTGAAAATAATTTTTAAGAAGTTCTAGAACAGCATCACAATATTTTGTAGAAAAGTATCGTCAGGTAATTTATCATGATTTTGCTATGGCGTCGTCTCCTCGCCTGGCCCGAGTGCACCTGACCTTTCTTTTTGTTACTATCCGATTTCAATGCTCTGAGTCATGTTTATACAGGTCAGAAATATCCGAGCAATTGTACTAACTGCTTAATGACGTGTTCAGGAATTCAACAACTTTCTGAGATGTAACCATAACACACAGTCTAACAATGAGGGTTTGTTCACTGCATCTAAAAGGACGAAGCAGAGTGAGGCGTCTGTTTGTTTTTGACATTTTATTAGTTTAAGTGAGCTCACTCGTGCTGCAGCATCTGGATGTCACATTTAGCACTTCACACTTTCCTGGTTCACAGTTACAAACCACAAGATGGTGGATGTTTGTTTTTTCCATCCTTAGCAGGTTCAGAACAGTCTGCTCAAGCTCTTTATACAGGAACATTGATGCTTTCTCTTTCTTCTTGGCTAATGCACAAGAAAATGCGTTACAAATAAATGTTCGTGGTGCAGCAGAAAAACATTCATCTTATCTTCTGCAGATCATGAGTTTGAATCTCGACGGTGCTACAGCCATCTGTGATCTGGAGTTGAGAGAGGAAATTGAATTGGGGGGGCATGCTCGAACAGTCTCTCTCACGCTCTGCCTTTTTCTCTTCTGTGCATCAATCAATAGCATGGGCCAATCACAGGAGTCTGAGAGCTCATGTATGTAGAAGAGGGTTGATGGCATTTTTCTCCAAGTGCGGTTGTTTTGAATGCTGTGTGCACGCGGCTCTGAGAAAGTCTATGTTGGCCTGTACTCCTATCGGTCGATCGATCGTGTGATTTAGTAGTGGATGGGAATTGAGGAGCAGACTGTCCACTTTGGTTTGCCCTGCCCCCTCAAACCTGGGACTTTATCAAATCTAAATATTATTGGAGTGTTTGCTCTCCACTCTTTCCCTTATCTTTCTGTCATGTGTGAAAGCAGATGTTTTTGACCCAGCGGTCAGACTGCAGTTGCTCGCGTGTGTTAAGCGTCAGACGGCGCACTGGACCGATTCACCTGGCGCTCATCTGAGTGAGCTCGGCACAGTTCAGAGTTTATTTTAGAGCCTGGCACTGTCCTTGTGTCCCGGCCTGTTGTATATGGTCATGTCCAGAAATAAAACCGTACACACGCTCACTCAGGTTTCAGATGTTAAAGTTGCCTGAGCGTGTCTTAGTCCTCTGTGTGGTGATGTGCAAAAATTCCTCCTCCATTCAACAGAACCAGTTAACATGAGCTTTATTGTCTGACACACACGAGGTTATAAAGCTCTTTGTGTGTGAGGAATGAAGAGCTTTTCGTTATAACGTGACGGTTCAGAGATCCAGAGATGAATGATCTGCCTCACTGGCTGATTAAACTGATCTAACGTTGATGTTATTTAGAGACAATGTGAAATGGAGTGTTTGCAGTTTATTGCTTGGTGTGATGGATTTTTTCCATGCGGAAACATTTTTGGGTGGGTTGGAGTTTGAGTGGATTGTCTTGTTAAAAGTGAGTGATCAGAGCTGTGCATCTTCTAAGGCATTGTGACTTTTCTTGGAGCACAAGGCAGTTTGGTTTTCCTGTGAATTTAGGCGTTCTAATGATCCAGCGTCAGTGTGATTGTGTGGGTGGTTTTTTTTTTTTTTTTAAGTTCTGTTTTTGTCTGCTGTTTGCGTTAGTGCTGTACAGAATGAAGATTTGGACGCTGTTCTCAGCCTTTGACGCTTTGAACCAATCAGAGGCTCTTTTGTTGAAGCATGAAAACTGCAGCAAAAGTTTGTGCCCCCTGTAGTCTCTCTGATAGCAGGAGGTAAAACAGGACTTTTGATACCATGCCAGTTTTTTCTCTTTCCTCATAATATTGATGCTGAAACTTCAGATTTTTTTGGGTTTTTTTTTTTTTTGGACTGAGCTTTTAAAATGATTCATAACTGAAGCACTACTGGGGAGAAAAGATGATGACCATGGTTTCTACAAAACAGATTTTATTTCATTTAACCCCTTCAATGCCCTTGAACGAGTCACGTACATCATGAAATCTTTTACCTCTGTGCCTTATGACGGAAGAACGTTTTAGGCATTGACTGTAATTCATATGCACCACTGTGAAGTAAAAGTAATGTGCCATGTAAGGTACATAAAAGGAGGTGTTTATGACGAGTAGCGTGCGTCATAAGGCACAACGGTAAGATTTCATGACGTATGTGACTCGTCCAAGAGCATTGAAGGGGTTCATTCAACTTGCATCACTTGTATTACAAAAAAATTAAGTATATAAATATAATGCAAAGAGATGTAAATGATCCTCCGTGTGGGTCTGCAGTGGAAAATCAGGAGCCATTTTGAGGCGGTGAGAAAGAAGTCATATACTACAGTGTAGATTTGTGTTCTAAATAAACTAGTCTTTTGAACAGATTAGTACAGATGAAGCGAGCACCATAATCTTACAAAGCTAAAAAAAAAAATTTTCCAAGTTATGATTTAAAATCAAGAACAAAAGCTTAACTTCTGGAATTTGGTCCTGCAGCATAAACACCCTGTTAAATCAAGTGTGAAATGTGATTAAACACTGCTCTTGCATGTTATTTCATTAATTTCTTTTTGCAGTAATTTTTTTTTGTGTGTGTGTGCAGGACCACAGAGCAGCAGCAGCGCTTCCATCAGATCTGTGGGAACCTGGTGAAGACGCAGCGGCGTGTGCTGGGCTGGTGGAAACGCCTGTTTGCCCTCAAGGAGGAGAAACCCAAGATGGTAAACATCAGCGTCTGTCTCTCACGTGTTCACGAGCTTTACTTTCACCTTGACGAGCTTAAAGGCTCGCTGTAGGAGTGAGATGAGCAGCAGAATTCAAAATACAACTAGTGTGAAAACAAAGTACAGAGTTCACTGTTCTGCAAATGACTTGTGCATCAAAGCCACAGATTTGGCTGAGAGATTTTCCAGATGTGTGGAAATGGAAACCGTGTCGTTTCAAATGGGGAAAAGCTGTCTCGAGGTTTTTCTTCATTGGACATGGAACGTAAATGTTAAATATGTAAAAGCTTCCTCTGGACAAGTCTGTGTGTCGTCCCCCCCCCCCAATAAATGATTCTTGGGAAAGTGTAAGAGTTGGTAAATATGTATATAAAGGGTTGTTGATGTGCTGAGTCCATTGTTAGGCCGTTAAACAAAAATGACCTCAAATCTTTACTTTTGTTCAAATTGGCGCGTCAGTTACCACCCATGTTCATGAAGCTCCACCCACAGACTCTACATTGGTCTGTGGAAGGTTTATAAAATAACTGACGTGAAACACTTCTGGACATACACGAGCTCTGGGCCAGAAATTGGTTTTCCAAATGGTCTTTCTCAGAAACATAATGAATTTAATGTGTTGTGTACTTGCATATCTTCAAGGATATCTGCGGTACATGTAAAGTGGCTTTTTTTTTTTCTTTTTTTAAATCGACTCTTGAACCTTTTTAAGGCACTTGAATATGCTGGTGGATGTCAACTGTGCAACGTCCTCCACTGCCGTTATCATCGTTTTTATTTATTTATGCAGTTCTTCATTCTTGAATTGTTTAATTTCCCTGCAGTATTTCCTGACGGTGATCAGCACTCTGGTGGCCGTGGCCTGGATTGGACAGCAGGTCCATAACCTCTTCCTGACTTATCTGATCGGTATGTATGCAGTGTGACAGCGCTCATCTGTGGTGTTCATCTTCACTGTGATGAAGTCTCTCTTCGTTTTTGGTAAATGAGGTGTGTTTGAGAGTGTTCACAGGGTGTGTCGTGGAGCTTCAGAGGGGTAGGAGATGTGAAAACAGATTGTGATTTTTGTAAGATGTTTTTCTGATATGTGATTAGAATAATCCTGCCTATGCCTGCTAGTGTGACAGTACAGTAGCATTTTAAAAATAAACCTTTAAAGATTATTTAAGGTCTGCAAATTGTACTATTTTTAAAAAAAACAAAAATCTGTCAATGTGAGATCGAGTTAGCTTGGAATTGTTATTCAAAAAGAAAACCTTAGTCTTGTAGGAATCAGCGTGTTTTCAAATTGTCTGAAATGACTTGAATATGAAGTGTTAAGTTCTCATATATATTGTACATAGTTTTAGATTTTAAGTTTTGTAGTCAATGTTTTAATGCTCCTCTGCTTTTATACAACTGAATCTGGTTTAAACGTTTGTCACAAACACTTTGCTCAGTTAATTTTACCCAAACTGGCTCTCGTGGCTCTTACACTTACTTAACTGAGCGAAATCACAGAGTTGAACGAGTGTTTAAAAGTCTGTGAGAGAGAGATATCCAGTGGGTTTGTGGTTTCCTCAGTCTGTGTGTGAGAAGCTGGTGGATCAGGATGTAGTGTGTTGTCACTGAAAGTATGCGGTGTGTGTCAGATAAGAGTGTCGAGTAAAAGAGGTCGTGGTATTTAGGGCAAGAACATGGAGCCGTCATCCCGGTCCAAAAATAATCCCATCATGACCCAGCGTTAAACAGGCCAGAATATCTAAGACCTGTTCATCTAAAGAGGCCTTTAAAACTCTCATCTCTTCATTTTATTCATTCACTCAATTACAACAGAACCAGAATTTGTTAGAGACCATCAGTACTACTGTATAAATCTGACTTGGGGGCGGGACCACGTACGAGCTCAGGATGTGAGGTCACCGAAGCAGCTTTAGACGGATGGCGTACAAGCTTAGGTGGCCATGTCACACATACAGAACTTTTAATGAAGGGAAAGGTGGAGCGATGTTTCTAGGTTATCTTTTGCTCATGAATATTAAAAATATCAGTTATACAAATTTATTGAAATAATGTTCATAAGTGATAACTTGCTCAGCTTATTTTGAATGCCGTAAAACTTCAACATGATTAATCCATAAAATGAGGCAGATCACAGAGAAGGGCTACAGAAGCTCTAACTCGTCATAAAATTCCAGGTTTTAGGAAAATGCAAATTGGGAAATCCCTCCCACATCTGCTGATGAGTCTCATTTTATGACATCATGGCCCTTGTGTGGTCTGTTTCAGATTTCCTGATATCAGCTCAGTGTTTCTTAAATGGGGAGAAAAGAAGAAAATGTTACATTGACGATTCGTACGCATTCACTGATCGGGTTTTTTTTTTTGGTAAGAGTTGGGTGGGTGAATGACTCCCACTTGCTTTCTGGTTGGGCTTTCCCCCCCATTATGTACAGAAGTTAATATTTAGTGACTGTTTGCTTTTCAAACTTCACTGTTGTACATTTTGATAAGGAAATCCAGATTTTTCTGTGATGTGGAGAACCTGCTCTAGTTATTTGGAAACTTCCAGAAGAGCCTTGTTTGAGTTTATCAGAAAAGTGTTGGATTACTGAGTATCTTAGTTTTTCCTGTGTGTGTGAGAGAGAGAGAGAAAAGACTCTTGAAGTGGCGCGCTCAATTTTTTAAAGGTAGTTATTTATCTAACTGTAATTCACTTAGTGCTAATTCTGTGTTCTCGATGCTCAAGTGATTTTTGTGATTTCCACATTGTTACTGTATGAACAATGAACGCAAGAGTTTCATGAGGATGTTTTCAGTCTTGCACAAAAGAATCAGTTTCCCTCTGATTCAGACTCGACACGTGTTAACAGGTGCGTCAGAGTCCTGAGAGATGCTCACGCTGTACTGTAATATTTCACCTCTGAGCAGAGTTCCACCTTTCACACAGAGTGGTGATTCGAGTTTGACGGGTAGCTTAAGTCTCCTCCGGGGCGAGACGCTGCGACTCACCTGCTCGTAAATCTGTGTGTGTGTGTGTTCACAGTGAACTTCCTCCTGCTGCTCCCAGGCCTGAACCAGCACGGCATCGTCACGAAGTACGCCGGCATGGTCAAGAGGGAGATCAACAAACTGCTCAAGCAGAAGGAGAAGAAGAATGAGTGAAAAGAACAGGATGATAATTGAGTTGGAGTAATGAAAGTTAAATGTGTCCCCAAATAACATTTTAAATAAGTCGGAGTACTAAAGTACTTCAGGTAAAGCAAAAAGCTAGATTTAGACTTGAGCACACTGATTTCTCACACGTTTCACCCGGAGTATATTGATCACATCCATGTGTTAATGGTAGAAGTGCGTTAAACCCTACGCTGCTTTAAAGCTGGTCCCTTTTTATAAAATGTTAAGGCTAAGCATCCAACTGAAACGCATACATGTCGTGGGGGGTGTTATATGTGGGTGTTTTTTTTTTTTTTGGTTTTTTTTTGTTTCTGAAAACTGCACTGAAGGCACCACAGGAGAAACCGGAGTGTTGTGAAGCTGTGTGTTGGTGCCCAGAGACCTCACGCCTGAGGGCTGCAGAGTCGTACTGCTGTTTTATTCTCTCTCCTCGCCTGTTCGAGGCTCACCGCTGTAAATAGACCTGTCTTCTTTCCACCTCCCTGTCTGTGTTTCATCCGTGTAAGTGTGTTGACTTTCCTCATCAGGCTGGAAGCCGTGACTCGTCTGTCTGCATTTCATCCTCTTTCAGTACAGTATCTTAATAAAATGATAAATAAACAACTGCTCTGACACTCCAACTTGTGTGCTTTTGACCCAGTTTTCCTAAACTCTAGGTTCAGGGGATTTCTTAACCATAAACATGTTCTCACTCAGTCAGAACCTGAGCGTGGAGCTGAACGTTGGAGTGTGACCAGGAAGACTGATAATCAAACTGTGTTAAAGGTGCGTTCGTTAAGATTTTCTCAATTTGGTGAGATTGGCACTCTCATGGGTTAAAGAATTGGAGTTGAAGAATAATTATTTTTACTCATTGGACCCCGCCTACTCCTGTTCCCACCCATGTACACACAGCTCCACCTCAGAACCTACAGTGGTTCAACTAATTAGCATTAAAAGGACTGTCATGATGACAGCGCTTTGAAACCCAATTTTTATAACTGTAAACACAATAAGCGCTGTATTTATGATGGCTGTTCTAGCGCCGTGTTCTGGCTTATGGTGTAGGAGGATCCGCTACACTCCTTTCTAATTGGAGAAAAGTATCCACTATCGCCGTTCAAATGGCTTAAAGCTTCATACAGATGGTGTTTACAGACCTCTGCTGAGTTTCCCAAAAGCATCGTAGCACGAAGATCATTGTTAAATGGTAGCGCGAGCAGCACAAAGAAGCACTCTCACTCTGAGTTAAGATGCTCTTAGAGTTAAGAGGCTTTTGGTAAACCGGCATCACTCATTCTGTGTCCAGCTTCATCCCATTCCCCAGTGATTTTAAATTTTTCTGTCTTGAAAAATTTAAAATACTGTTTTTCTTGTCTAATGGTGTGCCTGCCCCCCTAATAAAAAAATAAATAAAAAGCACATCATTTCCTCACACGTGAATTACCTGGCTGTGCTGGGTGCTTACTGATTTGAGAGATGTGGGTGGAGTTAAGGGGTGTGTGTGTGTAAAATGATTCCCAGGAAGCCCATCCAAAACCAGACAAGCATTCCAGCACATAACGCACTTTTCCACACTGATTTTCTCCACTTTTTAATACACATGTACTAAACTGTTGTTCTTTATCATGTTCTATGTGTCGTACCACGTTATTGCTGCTAGTAAGAAGAAATCAAATTCTCTAGCACCTTTAACTTTTATATTCAAGGTTGGCTCGGTGACGTTCACCAGTCATTAAGACATTTCAGCTAAATCTGGATTTATTTATTTTTGAGTGGCTGAATGCATCATGTGACCTGGGCGTGTCAGTACAGGCGTAGCGAGGTGCAGTCGGTCTCCCAGCGGCGTGCAGCACTGATCTCTCTCTCTATACATTTCCTCTTTGGCTCTCCAGGACCTGCTGGTTGTCTCTCCTCTCCTGTGGGGCAAATTCATTCAGTTTTCATATGCAAGAGAAGGCGTGGCTTCAACCTCACCACAGCAACGCTTTTTAAACATGATTAATGTTCTTGGTATTGTAACACATTGATTGTGATCAGTAAAACAGTCCTAAAGTGTATCTTACTGAATCAGTAGCTGTTTTAATACTCAAAATTAGCTCCCAGGGTTCCTCCTGAGCAATCAGTAATGTACGTACATCCATCCATCCTTCTGTCCATTTATTCTTCTATTTACATGTTTTCATCAAATCATTACTCGGGTCCCAAATTGTGATTTTTATATCATAAAGGACTAAATTTTAGTTTTTCTGCTCAATCAGAACGGTAAATATTAGATTCTGATTGAGCAGAAGGTGTTGATTAATTCTCTATCACATCAGCTCTGACAATGGGGTAGCTGTAAATGGCATGCAAAAGTTTCAGCACCCCTGGTCAAACTGTGTTACTGTGAATAGTTTAAAGGATGAAAAGATGAAACTTTTTCATTTTAAGCAAGATTAGTGTAGTTTTTTTTTGTACAATTTTTTTTTTTTTTAAATTAAAAAGCACCATGCAAAAATTTGGGCACCCCAAAAGATGAGAGAGAACTCGGATAACTTTACCCCCCCCCGTCTCAGACCTTCATTAACTTGTTCACAATCATTAGGAAAGACCAGGTCATGCACATGTCAAAGCTTTATAAATCCCCAGCTCCTCAAACTTTATCCCAAAAAATCAGCAGCTATGAACTCCCCTCAATAACTGCCTAGCACTCTCTGAAAATAATAATGAATTAATTGATTCTCGCAAAGCAGGAAAAGGCTCTAAGACGATTGCAAAGTGTTTTCAAGTTGCCATTTCCAAAGTTTGTAATGTGCAGTAATTTAGAAATGGCAATTAGCAGGAACGGTGGAGGCCAAGTTGAAGGCTGGAAGAACGAATAGAACTGGTAAAGAAATGGACAGATTGCTAGCAAGGCAAATCAAAACCTTCAGGAGGATTTAGCAGACTCTTTGGCGGGGGTTCACTGATCTACTGTGCAGCAACACCTGCACAAAGATCACCTTCATGGAAGAGTCATCAGAAAGAACCTTTCCTGTGTCCTCCACACAAAACGTTTGCATTTGTCAGATGTTTGCTAAGGAACATCTAAATAATTGATGCATTTTAGAACAAGTCCTGTGGACGTACAGTATCTTTTGGCTGCCATGAGCAGCTATATTTGGAGAAATAATGGTGCAGAATTCCATGAAAAGATCATCTCTCCAACCAGGAAGTCCAGGACTGGACTGATCATGCATCAGGTTTGTGTTGCAGCCAGGGGCATGGGGAACATTTCACTGGTGGAGGGAAGAATGAATTCAGTTAAATACCAGCAAACTCTGAAAGCAAACATCATACTATGTGTAAAGGGGGGGGGGAGCTGAAGATGAAAAGATGGTGGCTTCTACAACACAATGATCTTTTGGCTGCTCCTGATTAGGGGTCGCCACAGCGGATCTCTGGTCTCCATTGCTCCCTGTCTTCCGCATCCTTCTCCACCACACCTGCCACTTTCATGTCCTCTCTCACCACATCCATG
>JANZXT010000013.1:45360981-45375282 GCA_027575915.1 Betancurichthys madagascariensis | reverse complement strand
AACCAGCCACAGTTCTTCTGGACACTTTGACTGTCACACTCGCTTCTTCATTTTACACCAAAACCCAGCAGCCTTCACTTTGTTTTCTTTTTTCATCTGGAAAGTGTCTCTTATGGAATATACTGCTCAGATACAAACTTTTTATCCCTGTAACATTTAATTTTGTGCTGGAAAAAACATACGCTTGGAACTGTAAAATAATTTTGTAATGTTTTGACTCAATAATGTAGAAGTCATAAAATAGAAATCTATAACAAAGTTTGTATGAAGGGGGGCTAATACTTTTGCACAGTACTGTATAAATAGTGGCGTTATATGTTTACAAAATGAGATATCTTGCTTAGAAACATTAAAAATGTATATATTTTAGAGAAAAAACTAAAATGTACCCTGCTACATGCCTACTACATGAAACAAGAACCTATGATATGGACTATAATAACGATTATTATTTATTATAATTAATTACAACAATAATTAGCATAATATTGTATTTATAATAAATACATATTAGATATTGTTATATATTATAAATTCTGATCAAGAAGTGTACAGTAAAATCAACATATTATATTTATAGTAATATTTAGGCTATATGTTGTGTCTAAAGAGATGATTTGTTTGATTTTATTTTTATTTTATTGTGTTTTCTGTGACGCTTGGAAGGCAACGCCCCGCCTGAGCTGTTTGTGTAAATAGCGTTTTGGTTTTAGGTTTTTACACAAGAATGTGAATTTTATATTCATTATTTTCAGTTAAAAAGCAGGAATCCTCTTCTGTTGGAAAATAACTGCGAGTCATTTCTGCAGAATGACAAAAAAGAAAAATTCCTGATTCAAAAACAGCAACTAGCGTTTCTTGCATAACTGTAGGCGCCTCCTGTACAGTTAGGATAGCGGCTCCATTTCGGCTGTGTCCTAAACGCCTTTCTGTTCCCTATTCTATTCCGCGTGCCCTTCACAGCCTGTGACACAATGTCTGACACGAGCTACCAAGTGCGCTAAAATTTCCAACACCTTCCAATT
The DNA here is from genome assembly GCA_027575915.1 of Betancurichthys madagascariensis. Taxonomy (NCBI): domain Eukaryota; kingdom Metazoa; phylum Chordata; class Actinopteri; order Siluriformes; family Ariidae; genus Betancurichthys; species Betancurichthys madagascariensis. The sequence continues at coordinate 45,374,257 of JANZXT010000013.1, read as the reverse complement.
TGCAACTCGACCGTTTCCCCCCCCTCCTGTTGTGTCCTTGTAGGTCATACAAGCTTGACTATTAGCTAGCAGGGTTGACCAAATTTGAGCTCGCGGACACGTTTGGCCAATAGAATCTTTTATGAATGTTAAGTAACGGTTCATGGAAGGATACGATTGGTACACTCGCCTATCCATCAAGGAGATTGACGAATCACAGCGAAGAGACGAATGGCGGGGATTGGTTAAGGCAATTCCTTGGTTCTTAAGCCATATCTGCTCAAACACTATCCAACTTCCAGGTTCGGAAAAAAAATATATACATATAACTGATTTTTTTCAGGATAAATATTAGTTGTTATGAATGATTTATCAAGATTGTTGGTGAATCTTGTTTAATTTTGCGATTTTTTGTTGTCGTAGGGTCATCTAAGGAGGAACTAAGTGTGCAATATGGAGATTTTGGAGAGAAACAATTGCTAGTCGGCTAGCATAGCTTAGTTTAGCTTAGCATAAGCTAGTGTTAGCTTTGCTAGCGCGCTAATAATTCACTACGGACGAGCCGATTAGGAATTTGGACGAAAAGCCCGTCAGGTAAAACAACTTTTTTTTTAAACAAAAGCTTTTAATTTGTACAAATGTTATGGCGAATAAAATGTTTGAAATGTAAATATGTGTAAAATTCATGCTATTTGTGTTTGTCGTTTACAGGCTGCAGGATCTGCACCAAAACCTGCTAGCTTTTTTATTTAGCTTCAGTGAAGCAGCATAATTGCACCAGCTGCTAGCTGAGCGGCTAACTGTTTATCTCCGAGAATTATTTGCCTCAGAATGGAGGGAATGTTAAAAGAGAAGAGAAGCTAATTAACCAGAACTGACAGGAACAATCTGGACAGTCCAATCGATGTGTTTTTATTTGGACATTTACATTAATCAGTAATGAGATTTATATAAATGCAAATCTTTTGTATATTTGGAAGATGATTTACTTCAACAAAAATTGGTACATTTTCTGAAATTATTAGTTTATAATATGCTCAAGATTATTATTAATAATTATTAATTATTAACCACAAGCTTGTAAAACTTCTCCGCTTAGCAGTTTACAATTTTACTGATGTGCAGTTTAACACGTTTACCTTCCTATTCTGTTCAAAATGCAGAAAAAAAAAATTAAAAAGGAAAGTTTTTTTTTTCTCCCCCAAGGCGCTTCATGTCTGAGTTGGTTTGAAGAAGGACGTGTGTGTGAGAGAGAGAGAGAGAGAGAGAGAGAGAGAGAGAGACAGGTTTACAAGAGCCTTCAGGCATTTTTTGCAACCCGAACCTTGACCACCGGACACTTTTATTTAAAAAAAAAAAAAGGCATTTTTTTCTTCAAATGTATAATTTAGGATGTCAGCAAAAGATGAGCAACACAGTGGACAAAAATCTAAACACTTCTTCTTGAAGCAGCTTTAAAAAAAAAATACAGGAGGTTTGTGTCATTTCTGCACCTGAGCTCCGAACGATGTGTCAGGAACAAATCATCATAAATTGTGTTCTTACTGGAAAATAATCCATCCTGCAGTGTGTGAATGCTCGAATCTGATTGGTCAGAAAGACAGGTTTCTGTTATCATTCAAATACGGTACGTACCGGGACACATACGGCGAATGTCATCTAAGAGAGATTAATAAACCTCAGAAAACGTGTTATCAAAAATAAATTAAATTCTGCTTAATTAAATTTAAATTCTTCAACACGGAGGAGTTTATACTTTTGGGTTTCTCAGTAAATTTATAAGCTTCATTTTTGTGTGAGAGAGAGAGACTGATAAAAGAAGGACGATTTATTGCAGCGATAAAGAAAATGAGAACAGGAAGTAACCCTCTCGGACCACCCACGACATTAAATCTGACTATAAACTGTTAAAATTTGTGATGTCGTTTGTTAATAAATCAAACATCACGCTCGTTGGTAAATTGTTGTGGAATAAGTGGAATAAAACACACTGACTGGCGGTGAAACTGACCAAACTTTGGTTTCTATTTGTCTTGGCTTGTTGATCCACATTCATTAAAAGTTTTTCCATGTTTTTATCTTCATTTTCTTGACTTCTGTTGTTCTACAGAGTCGGGCTGGGCGATATGCATGACAAAAATATATCCCCATTTTCGAAGACATTTCAACAGTACGCTTTGCAAATATGCTTACGTTTTATAATAATTAAGCAAAGAAAAATACAATTTCTCATAAATATAAAAAATGCAACAGTATTCTCTATTTCAGTAAAGCATATTGTGATTATCATGATAACGATATTACATCATCCTATCGCGCAGCCCTAACACTTAAGTCACCTGATAGAGAGACTACCAGACGGAGATGGAGAGTCATCTGTCCGTTTTTATTCGTTTTATCTCCTACGCTAGTACAGAGGACATTGTTCATCACGTGATTTGGGAACCCATGTTTTCACTCACTGTGTATTGTTCTAATTTTCCTGCCTTTTTTCCCCGTCTTGTTCTTCTCCCTTCAGCATGTGGATGGTGGGCGAACATGGAAGGATCGTATAGAATGAGTGTGAGGGAGCTGTGTGAGACGGATGATTTGGCTACGAGTCTGGTGCTGGACCCGTTACTCGGGTTCAGCACCCATAAGATGAACATAAGGTAGGATTCGCAGAACACACACACTGTTTAACAAGACTACGATTAGGAATTCATAAAATGGTGGAAAAAGGGAATGTTATACAAAATAATCATGATGCTGAGATGGAAAAATAAAAATGAATCGAATTTAAACCTTTAAAACGAGTGATATCTATGCTGTTAGTTGGTTTTGTAAAACTGATATCGATGTTCTGTTGCAAAAAAAACATCGTGGCATAATTTATCACAATAATAAAGTAATGTTTTGCCTGTTTCTGAAAATTAATGTTAAATATTAATTTTTAAAATATTAAATGTTTTTTTATTATAAAATATTGCTTTCAGTCCTATATTCCATTGTGCCAGTTAAAAGGTTTTAACACCTTTTTATTTATTTATTTATTTTTTATGAATCTTTTCTGACATTTCATGGTCATTTGAATCGCTTTGAAATTATTGTAAATTAAATTTTAAAATGTGATTTAATTAAAGTAATTTAATTATTTGGTTTATATTTACTCTAATTAGACAGTTAGACATGTCATGTATTTGTCTTGCTCTTTAATCATGATGTTACAAGCCTTTTCTCTAGTCAGTTCCAGAAGTTTTGGCACCCTTTCTGACATGTAATGGACCTAAATTAAAAAAAAAAAAAAGGTACTCCAATAATTGAAAAATGTGAGAAGAATGTCAGAATTATTGGCACCCCTTATATAAAATGTTTACTAAAGGTAAAGTAGATGGCTGTGTGTGTCCCTGAGTTATTCTCTGAGTTCGCCTGTGTTTAACGAGGTGTTCAGAGTAATGAGTCGGGGGTCACGGCCTTGAGAATGCTTCACAGTTTAAGAGCGTTGTTTAAGGATTCTTGGGTATTTCCGCCATTTTAAACTCACATGGTGAACTGTGTTTTTATAGGTCTGGAAAAAAATTCCTTTGTGTTGAGCTTCTGGGGCTTTTTTATTTTTAAATAAACTTAATTTTTTTATTTATTTGTTTGTGTGTGTGTGTGTTATATACATAACCAGCTTGTTTTTAAACATATCTTCACATACAGGCAAAATAAATAGAGACATGACATTTGAACTCGTTAACTTGTCTGCCAGATTAGTTTTAATGAGACAGACTGCCTGTCTAGAAAACGGATATTTTAAAAAGTACTGTGTGCGTGCTTCCTTGCTCTATCTATCTATCTATTTGAAGGTGTAAATCAGCATTATGGTTGTAACATCACGTGGGCCCAGATGTGTACGTGTGCGGGTTATCGAGTGAGATGTTAATTTAAATACCAAAAACTTGATTCTTTATGTTGCGCCATGCAGTGAGTCGGGGCGGGGCATTATGACAAAAATATCTCATGATTCTTAGACATTTCTACAATGTATGATATATCAAAGTTACATAAAAAAAATGGGTTTATATAACATTTTTTAAAATGTTATTCAAAAATAATTTAATGTTTATTTTTCATGTTTAAAAAAGGAAAAAAACCCCACCAAAAATAGGGAAAATTGTAAGTAAAAATCAGGTAAAAGATAATGGTAAAATATTTTATGATTAAAAAAGACATCACGATATCCACAATACCTTAGAAATGTGTATTGTAACAATTTATCACGGTATTGATATTACATTGACGTATTGCACAACTCTAACACCAGTATTAAAATTTTTTACATAGTGACTATATAATGATTATCTTGTATCAAGTCTTTTTTTTTTTTTAAGTTAAACGCATTTCGATTTGCCTAGTCATCTCTAGTGTACTAATTTGTTTGTATTTTGTCAGTTAATTTCTTTTCTGGGGTGTTAAAATTGGTGGGGTCATAGTTTACCAAAAATAAAAAAAGGTCTGTTTAGGCCATGCCCACATAGGGTCTAAATCCGATTATAGATACAGATATTTTTCTTGGTGTTGAGCTGAACAGTGATGGTTTTTTGTGTGTATATTAGTCCTCTTCCAGAGATCCGGCGGTGGAGCTACCTGAGGGAGACGCTGCTGCGTTTTAAACGCACTCGGGACTTCCAGGCCACGTTCGATGCGCTGCTGGAAGGCGAATGGACGAGCGAGTACTTCCGAGACCTCGGCTCGCACCGGCAGGAGCTGCTGAGGCAACATGTGAGTATAAAACCCTGTTCCTGTGCCTTGTTTGTTTTGGTTTGTTGACTCAGTGGTGATGGCTTAAGATTTGTGGCTTTTGTCCGTGAATTGTCATCCAGGGTGTTTTTTAAATTGTTGTTGACTAAATAAAAGCGATGTCTGTGTCGACGAGGCTGTGGGGAATTCTGAGCAGTGTGAGTCATGCTGCACACCTCAGTGCTGCGTTATCTCGTGGGTATTATTACTGTCTCTACAGTTTTCCTCCTTTTCAGTGTAAAATAATATATTTTTTAGAATTTTTACATTTCTAGATATTAAGCAAACACATCAAATCAGTTTTATTTCGTCAAAGTGTAGCACTTTTGTTTATCAGTTGCTAAATTTATCAATAATGTATATTTATTATTTTTAATGGTTGAAAAAATAAATTTTTTCAAAAGCATAAAATGCAGAATGTGGTAAACTATCACCGTTGTTACAAAATTGCAAAAAAAAATCTACTTCATAATATAAAATGTTTTTTTTTTTTTTTCCAAATGTTAAATATTTTATTTTTGTGGAGGTTAATTAATTAAATTTTTTTCCCAGGGTGATGCAATGAAATTTATGCCTCTAAAAACGTTCAGTTAAATACGACACTTAGTTTTTCGACTGGAAAAATTAAAAATGAAAAGAAAAAAAATTATCAGCTTGCATTCACAAAGTTGTTTGCTTTTTAATTTTTAATATATATTTAAATTTTTTTGTCACAACGTGACGTAAGCCTTCTGAATTATACAAAATAAAAAGCAGTTATTCAAAATTATTGGCACCCAGTGGTGATAAGATGTTGGATTCTTTTCAAATTGATATATATTTAATGTCTCCGTCCTCTTTAGATGTACCGCTATCTCACTGCCTTCCTATTGGACAGTGGAGTCCAGATCGAGTCATGTGACCGATATTCTTCAGAGATCAATGGAGCCAAAATCACAGCAACCAGAAACTGGTGAGAGACTCAGTAATAAAAACACACACACTGACTCACAAGGAATGTTTACTGATCTGTGTGTGTGTGTATAGGTTGGTGGGAGAGCGGGTGGAGGTGCTGCAGGGCTGTATTGCTGAGCTGAGTCCTGCTGACAGCGCTGTGCTCAGGACCGGTGTGAACGATTTCAGTGTGATGTACTCGACGCGTAAGCAGTGTGCTCAGCTCTGGCTTGGCCCGGCTGCCTTCATTAACCATGGTGAGCAACTATATACATTTATTGTCCTTAAAGAAAACACCACCATATCAAAGAGTTTGGTTTGTTTATTATGTGGAGCGGCCGGTGTACAAATCCCTGTGAATGAGCTGTTACCAAAGAAACGAAACGCAGCTTTTAAAATGAGCTGCTTCTTATTAATATGAATTATAATGTAAATTGTGTGTTAATTTGTCTTAATTCTCCATCTCTTGCTTGTAGACTGCAGGCCGAATTGTAAGGTAAGAGACCAAATGATGATTCCTTTGTGTGCCTGGTTAATTCTTTGAGCTTGCATTTGCTGTAGAAAAATAATTGTATTATTAATATTCATTCATTCATTCATTTTATTTATTTTGGATGCATTTGGACAAAATAAACACATTGTTTGATTTTTGCCTGGCCCCGTTTCTCATCCTAGTTTGTGCCTGGGGATGACATTATTGACTTTTTTTTTTTTTTTAATTAAAAAAAAATTATACAGTGTATTTATTATTATAGCTTATTGCTATTTTTCTTTTCTTTATAATATTCAAATATCGCAGTCCAGTTAAACCTAACAGTAAATACCTTCTGTTTCTGTGCCAGTTTGTACCTGGGGATAAGAACGGTGCGTGTGTGAAGGTTGTCCGTCCCATCTCACCTGGGGAGGAGATCACGTGTTACTATGGTGACAGCTTTTTTGGGGAAGACAATGAGATGTGTGAATGTTGCACCTGTGAGAGGTGAGGGAGTCCCAGATGGGCGTTGATTCAAGAGCCTCTGTGTGCTTGGATTTATTTATTCTGACGGTTCCTTTATTTATTTTTATATATTACAGTATATATAATTTTTTTTTAGTAATAAATACAGTGAGATTGTGAAGATCTCTTTTTTTTTTGGGGGGGGAGATTAAATCCTTTGATCTCTTCCTTTTTCAGGAGAGGAAAAGGGTTCTTCCGGCACAGGCTGGCTGCACTACAGGAGTGGGAAGGCTCGAACGATCCGCTCGGCCAGAAGTACAGGTTCAGAGAGACGGACCTGCGGCTCAACCGAGAGAAAGGGAACAGTACTCCGAGTCCGTTCCTCCCAGTGTCTAACCCGGGTAACTCATCCCAACTTGTATGATTTTTGCACAGTGCTGGTGATTTTAAAAGTGAAAATTTTTGGTCTCTTAGCATTGTTGACACTTCCCTACAACAAACCTTTTCAATCTCCTGTCATCCTTTTAAGTATTGTTTTATTTTTAATCCCCGCCCTCTTCCCATTCTCTTTCTCTGTCTCCCGACTCTTAGCTTTCTCTGTGAAGAATTCCCAGCAGACAAAGAGAAACGCCCCTTCAGTGAGCAGCAGGACGACAAAGACCAAGAGGTGGAAAAGGGAGGAGCGAGTCAAACAGGCTGAGAAGACTCAACACAACCATTTCGTATGGTCCCGGTCTCATTTCACCGTAAAGGACTTGAGCGTTTGCCTGTACAGTCACAGTGTGGACTTCCTTTTAAGCTGCAAGGATCCTGCTAGCAAGGAAAGAGCCCTTTTGCGAAGAATCGAGAGCGTGAGACCAAAATTGGAGAGTCGAGACTCTGATGTGCTCGGCCCTCCGTCTCCCACCGGTGTCAAACTGATCAGAGGTGAGGAAGGACAAAACGTCTCTAACGACGTATCGAGTAACACTGATGGATTGAACTTAAAACCCTTCACGTTAACCTCGGTTGGCGATAAGGACCCTGAAAACGCTAAAGGACAGGAGGCGGAAACCACCGCCGTTAGAGGTGTTCATCAGATGGCCATTTCTTCACGGACCAGGAATATGCTTCGCACCCGATTCAGATGCTCTGGAGGCTTTGATCGAGGTAAACTCTGCCGCTTGAATAAAAAGGCTGTCAAAATGATACGCCGGACACCGAAGCTGGGTGCAGGTGCTAGACATCACGGTCAGTGTCGAAGAGGTGCTGTCAGAAAAGCTGGTCCGCATAAGGCACTCTTAAACAAAACCCGACGAGAAACAAACAGCAAGTCAGTGCTGGTGATCACAGAGGAGAAGCAGCATAGCATTGGGAATTCTCACAAGACCATGGCTGATGGCGAGAAGCGCATCGCTGTCTCCAGTGCTGCTAAGGAAGGGGATTCGAGCTCCCCGATTGCTTCTGAGATCTCTGGGGAGCTGCAGAAAAAACACATCCCTTCTGTTGTTTCTGGCATGATCAATGTTACCACTTCCTTGACTCCTTTTTTCTCTGCTCACCTACCACCACCACCTCCAACAGCTTCATCGTCATCATCATCATCATCTTCTCTCCCTTCAGGGTTGACGCGTTACATACAAGTCAGTCTGGTCAGAGTGTCGATCCCAGGAGAGCAAGCAGCTGTTCAGGCAGATCAGGAAAGAGCAGACAGCGAAGAAAATGCAGATCCGACACCACCTGCAGCTGTAGAGAAGCAGATCTCAAAGTGCAAACGAAGCAAAGGTATCTCAAAAATTGGTGTTAAGAAAGGGGTAAGGGAGATGTATTTTACTTCAAGTGCAGACAGCTTTTTAAAGGTGACATGTGATATAGAAAGTAGTGGGAATACCGTAGAACAACCTCATGCACAGGTGATGCACAAGGGTAGCAAGAAAAATAACGATGAAAAACAGGATGAGAAAGAAACCAGTAGTAATGCTAAGGTTAACAGTATGGTGTCTGATTCTGTAGGTGTTAAGAAATCTTTGGTAGAGGATAATGAAGAGGTGAGTAATTTAAGGAAAAGAGGACAAGTGACGAAAGGTCAAACAAAGAGTGAAACAGGTACAGCTGAAGAAAAGGATGAGGAAAAGCGTGAAGGTAAGCAAGGTGAGGTAGCTAAGCATAAAGAAGATACTGTAGAAAATAAATCAGATTTGTTGCATTTTGGAAGCAAAACCGTTGTCATGAAGGAGGCAAAAGTCCTTCTGTCTGACATTTTAAAAAGCTTGAACAGTGACTTGGTTAATCAAGGACTGGACAGTAAAGTGTACCATGCTGTAGTCAGGAATTCTCTGCCACAAGGTGAGTCTGAATCGGTTAAAAGGTTGATATCCCTTACTAAAACCCCAAAATTGAATTTTGAGCCACAGGAAAAGAATCCTGCAGCCCAGCATTGTGCACAAATTTCAGAAGACTATCAAGGTGGAAAAGTGGCAAAAAAAAAAGTTCCAGAAATTATTCCACCCTCCTTCGAGTCTCTGTCTCCTCTAAAAGGCGGTCTGGATCACAATTCCCAGAGCAGCATCCCGCTAAAGAAACGGGTTTTTCGAGAATCCCTCGAAACCGATCCAGATCAAGATGCAAGCATAACTACAACTACAGCAGAGTCTCCGTGTCCCAGTAAAAGTCTGGAGACCAAGCCAGAAAGTCTGCTGCCTGCGTCTCAAGGGAGCAAGACCATTGATAGTGGAGCTCAGAACCTGACTTTACAATCAAGCTCGTTTTTCAAGGATGAAGGGGTAGGCTCAAAAAAGGGCAGGCTGTGTAAATCCTTAGTGGCCAAAAAGCTACAACAAAGAAAATGTTTTCGAACTGTGCAGGTTAGACCAGCACAAGCTCCTAATAAGATATTCAGAGAAAGAGGTAGTACAGGTAGCCAGTCGGCAGCAAAGACACCTGAAATTGGAGTAAATACGAATAGAAAATGCAAAATGAAACCTGAGCTAGGAACCAGAGTGGAGTGCATCGATGCAGGGAAAGAAAGAGATGAGGATGTAAGAGAGGTCACCCAAAATTTAGCAGAGGAGACGCAGGGAGAAGCAAAATCCCAAGCAGATGCCTTGTCCACTTTGGAATCTAAGGTGAGTGAAGATGAGCAGAACCTTAATTTTAGAATACGTCTCAAAAGGAAAAAGGGGAAGGAATGGGAAATGGAGAGTGAATTCAAGGGGGAAAGGGCTGTCATTGAATCACAGAGTTCAGAACCACGGGCTGATGCCATTGACCCCTTTAAAGCTATTTTGGATTCTGTCGCAATCTTAAACTTGGAAATGGAGCGGATTCGGGGCCACGGAGAAGCAGACAAGAGCGTTGGCCTGGAGCAAGCCACTAAAGCTGTACAAGACGTTTTGGAACATTGCCAAAAAGAAAGTACTTTCAAATCCAGGAAAAGGCATAAAAAGATATCTGGTGCTAGCATCATCAATGAAAAGCATGCTAATGGACAAGAAGCCTCTGTTCAAGGTAAAACGGAGTTTCCTGAGGTGCTAGAACAACAGCTTGTAAAGCATCTCAAAATTGAAGCAGATAACACGGACATCAAACCTTTACCTCTGCTTCGGTTGCGCCGCCGGGCCGAGGGCAGATGGGAGGTGGATGGTGAGGAAGCTCAGATACAAGATGGAAACCCAGGACCGGGAACTTCTGTACTGAGGGACTCCCGAATTCTGCCATGCTTCTTTCCTGACAGGATGCCAATAGGAGAGATGGCTTTCAGCAAAGTCAAAGAGGAAAACTTCTCTCCTTGCCAGCACCGGACAGCAGCTAGCAAGTGTGACAGGATTAGAGAGCTCTCTAAAGGTGTGGTCACTTCAGAGCCTTCCCTCTTGTCCCTTTCTCCTTTGTCTCTGAACTCTCCATATCATGAAGGACTAACGGAAATATCCCATCTCGCAAAAGTTAAAGAAACACTAGTACCAGAAAGAGTCGAGAATCTCGAGAGCACAGAATTGGGAGAAGTTTGCTTAAGTCACAACTTGCTTCAGATCAACAAAAGCCTCTCTAAACTTCAAGCCATGAGCCAACAGCAGCCATCATGTGCACCTGCTAACATCTGTGCAACTACCTCCTGTCAGATTCAGTCAAAACCTTTGTCTCCTCCCACCTCTCCTTTCACCACTGAATGCACCTTTTCAAACTATTCAGAAGACATTTTAGATTTTCACTGCTTGAATCTTGACGGCTATGATCAAACACAAGCACAAAGCAGCCTCCAAAATACACTGACTGACTACTGCTCTGGTGAACCACATAACAACGGATCTTTTAGTAGCCCCTTTTCTCAAAGCCCAGCAGATGGATGGAACCCAGAGACCCCTTACCTTGGTTCCCCAAGTCCGGGGAGTAACTTTAGTACTCCAGAAGACCTGAGTTTTCCTGATCTTGGGCTTACGCGATACGACACGCCATCATTGAACAGTGAGTTCTCTTCCAAAGATAAAACATTTTGTCCAGCAGCAATGGGTTCAGCTGCTGTCAGAGATTCGGAGAGGAATGCATTCTTTTCTGAGGGTACATCAACAAAGCGAAATGTGATTTTTCAGTCCAAGGAAGATTCTGCAACACCACTGATTTGTGTGGCAGATAAAACATTAGGCAACCAGAGGGACTTAATAATATTTAACACGTCCTCAAATGCTAAGCAGACCATTCCCCCTGCGGCTTGCTCACAGTCTCAGGATAAGATACATTTCCTTGACAGCTCAAGGAATTTGTCGAACCAGTCGGACTTTGGTAAAATTCAAACTAAGGACAAAAATAACCAGCCGCTCAACTTTGTTAGCTCGACTACTAAATCCCAGCCTACCGTCTTGAGTCAGTCTGTGCCAGGTTTATACAATGCTGGACTACAAAGCAACCCTGTTAAACCTTTCCACTCCGTTCATACAGGAAGCAAAACCACCTCATGCTCAGAGTTGGGGCCTCTCAACCTTGGCAATACGGTTTTCCGTGGCTACGAAAAGAAGCCTGCGATTTTTCAGAACTACAATAGTTTGGTGAAAATCGAAGGAGGTGGATATGGCCAGAATGTTTGCAAAGGTTCTTCAGTAGGTGAGACTAAACTTTCTCTGAAATGCCACGGCAGCAAGTCTGAACTTACCGACCCTGTTCCGGGGCCGTCAAGTTTACGTAATCACAAGGATTTATCCCCGGAGTGTTCTCAAAGCGCGTATATGAGATACTCTGAAACCTCAAGAAAAGATACAAAGACTGTTCCATCAAACAAAGGACTATCAAAAGCACACCCGCAAAGCGATCGGGTTTACCCAGTTTACTTTCTCAGTTCCAGCAAAACCACAACAAATGCCATCAAGAACATGCCTGTTGAAAAGCCTCAAAACACAAGGGTTGGCAATCTGGTCAATCCTGACATTCCTTCTACGTTTTTTCATGCCACTCAGAGTCACAGCATACTCAACAGCAAAAATATAAGGCAGGATAAACCCCATGCTGTGGTAGCCCCAAGTCAGAGCTCTCAAATCTCGGTTCCACTTGACAGAAATCAGCTCTGTTTCTCACACTGTGATCCCTTAGACGTCAACTTCAGCTCTTCGCTGTCCCCTGCCGTTTCCCAGCACAGCAGTCCTCAAGTGAGCTACAGAGATTCCGTCGGTCAGGAGGCTCCAGCGACCAAACCTCAGCCGTCCTCCTTCGTGTGCAATCAGTCTGCTCACCCGTCCTACGTTGTGAACTTCACTGGTGATCACTCGGTCACCCTGAACTACAACGACGGCGGGGAATGTTTGAATTACTCTTCGTCGGTGCCCACGAATTACACATACCATTGCCTCATGGAGCCTTCCGGAACCCAGGGAAGGCTTATTGTAGAACCGTGCGGCCCGTCCACCATCACACATTCTCCTTCTGTGGGCAGCTTTGCAGGCCCTAAAGGCCTGGCGGAGACGAGCAAGGACTCTCAGCAGCATGGGCAGTCCGGATGCCATCCGGTCATTTCCCATCACTTCCCGTCATCTCACTCGCAAAACACCTCTCTGACGGACCGCAAGCCCAAGAGACTCCGGCTGGTAGTTACTGATGGTACAGTAGATCTGGACCTTCAGTACACAGACTAACGGTTGCTAAATCGATATTTATTAACGACAATGCAAATATGTTTATATGTAAAAAGAAAAGACGTACTTTTAAAGGTGTGCTTAGCATTTATGAGTTACGATAAGCTTTTTTTTGTGTTTAAAAAAACATATATTTAAAACTTACTTCATTGTCACCCATGATGAATTAATTGTGTAGTGTATTTATGTATAAACTGTAGCAGTTTTCACATAGTTCCAATTGGCCACATGATGGAGGCATTATTCTGTCTTGTGGATCGAATTTTTTCATACTCGTGTTTTAAACTGAGAAGTAGGGCCTACGGGATAACCACATTTTCACGATAACGGTGCACGAGATGTATGTTGGAGTGGCTCTGTTCATCGAGGACCAAGACAGGGAGCATGCGCTGTGTTTTTGTTTATTTTTTTTTAGTTCTCATTTTCCTGCCAGGCTTATAAGCAGTACTTGATGGTAACTCTGAGGCAACCTGATCTCCACCAGCTGCTCACGTTTACTACAAAAGGAGCCCTGTGGCGGGGGGGGGGGGGGGGGGGGGGGGGGGGGGGGGGGGGGGGGGGGGGGGGG
>JANZXT010000013.1:45155554-45169345 GCA_027575915.1 Betancurichthys madagascariensis | reverse complement strand
ATTTCTCAGTTTCAACATTTGATATGTTGTCTTTGTACTATTTTCAATGAAATACAGGGTTTCCATGATTTGCAAATCATTGCATTCTGTTTTTATTTACAGTTTACACAGCGTCCTGACTTTTTTCGAATTGGGGTTGTAATTGTGAGTTAAAGCAATAATATTTACTTTTTCGTTAATTCATTGCCATTTAGATTTCGTATGAATTAATTTACACTTAAAAAAATTTTATTCATATATTTTCCTTTTTTATTATTTTTATTTTGTTTGCTATTTATGGCTTTTCTTTTAATGTCCTTCCATTCATGAAACTCTGTGATATAAAAGCAAACAGAAAGTATCAGAAGCAATAGGACAGAAGGGCTTTGCCAAAGGTAGAGTGTCAGAATTTGTTGATGTTTGTCATATCTCATTATTTTGCATCCTCGGTTTGAGCTGTGATATTTGTATTTAAAAAAGAAAAAAAGTGTTTAATGGCACCCTCTAGTGGTGACAGGAATTGTTGGTCCACTTTAAAGGGGACATGCCGGGAAACTGTTCTTTTTTTTTTTTTTCTTTTTTTTTTTTAAATAAGATATGTTGACATGACATAGGGGAAGTACTGGACCCATCAGTGAGGACTGTTACATTCTCAGTCTGTAATGGCCATAGAAAGGAAACAGACAGAGAGAACAGGCTAATTACAATTACAAAATTGCAGGCATCTCAATTTTTACAGTCCCACCCCTCATTAACATAAGACTGCCCATAGCAATCTGGAGCCATCTCCCAAGCAGAGATGTCGAAGTGTCTGCTCCTTCATCTTTCTCTTCCAACTTGGATTCCAACATGTAAAGACGGTAATCCTGGCCCTGAAGCCAGAGCTGGCCTTTCAGTGATTAGCTATAATTCCATACATGTTGGCAGAGAGGGTGTGGCTGACAGAGTTCTTGTTTAAAGATGTTAGCCAATCAGAGTGAAGCTAATTACATATTTAATATTTAAAAGCACAGCCATAAAATCAGCCTGCCTTATCTGATAGGGTTTTAATAACCTGTGAGAACCAAGGTGTTTTTTCAATAAAAAACTTGCAGATTTTCCAAAAGCCTTTCAAAGAACAATAGAAAATAATGAAAAAGTGTATGGCATGTCCCCTTTAAAACTTGTATAATTAAAACTTTCAGATAAATTGTTTCACAGTGAAAATAATAAATATGTAGTCTATATATTCATTTATATCACTCTATTTCCTCCAATCCCTCCTTTTCTTTTCACCAGTCAAACTTTGACCAATCAGGGATGGGAATAACGTCGTCTGGGCCAGGGCTCAGCTATGACCGTGGCCCATTTGTGTCTGGCCACGCCCCCCAGCACGGTATGCTGCGACAGAAGTCCATCGGTGAGGCTGTCCCTCTGTCTGTCTGCCTGTCTGTCTGCGCGCCTGTGTTTTTGCCTGTGCCTGTGCTTCTAGATCGCCAATGTAGCTTTGGGTTTGCAAAAATCCAGCTTGGTAAACACCAAACGCTTGACACTCACCAGCTTCCACTTTGTTCTGCTCCATGAGTTTCAGCCTGGCTTATCTGATCATCCCAAAACAGACAGAGAAGTGATGTTGATGGCATGTCAAAACCTTGCTATGCTAGGCTACATTTATGGAGTGGAACACAGGGAATGCTTGTAAGATTCAGGATGGATTTTACCAGGCTGCTGTAGTACGTCTTCCTCAGACGTCAAAAAAAAAAAAAACCTCTTGCTTTTGAAGCTTGCTTGTAGCTCAGCAGTAGCTAAGCCAATTAGTTCAACTGGGTTTATTTGGGCCCTCCACTTTTCATTTACAGTATATTACAGGCATTTAGCAGACACTCTTATCCAGAGTAACGTACAACATACCCAGAGCAGCCTGCCGGTTAGGTACCTTGCTCAAAGACACTTTAGCCATTTCTGTTGGTCCAGGGAATCAAACTGGCAACCTTTTGGTCCCAAAGCTGCCTCTCTAATCTTTAGGCCATGGCTTCCCCCCTTTTTTGAAATCTTAATGAGTAACTCTTGTTCTTCGTGGAAATCACTTGACTGCCCAATTCAATATGTCTGTGTTTTAGCACACACAAACTCTCGACATGACTAATTGCCCATCTCCCAACATAGATAATGCTGTCATTCTGTATTGAGCAGGGTTGCCAACTTTCACAGTCCTGTGTTACACCAAATCCTAAAAAAATCCTATAGCATAAGCTATTTTAGCATGGCAAACTGATTCATAAACAAGACTATCAATTGGCTGACTATCCTATATTCTGTTTGTTTATAGCCAAGAATTATATATAAAGAGCTGTTAGATGCAAAACGGCATCAGATATAGTGCAATTTTTACAAAACAGGGCACCTATGGGTGTTTTTAAAGTCTAAAATTACATTTAACATATTAAAGTGTGGGGCGGCACGGTGGTGTAATGGTTAGCGCTGTCGCCTCACAGCAAGAAGGTTCTGGGTTGGAGCCCAGTAGCCAACAAGGGCCTTTCTGCGTGGAGTTTGCATGTTCTGTTTTGTGTAACCATGCTCATCATCAAACCAGGAACTCAGGAGCTGTGAGACAGCAACAGTACCTGCCAGACTGGCCAGTTCCTTTCATGTGGTCGGTTAATATGAAACTAAACCAATCATGGTTTCTGAAAATCTTACTCCAAACATTTCTTAAAAGTTTGGCAACCCTGGTCGTAAAAATTAAAAACTGTAAAGGACCTAATGTTGAATCTGTGCTGAGAACCTTAGGGCTTAATTCCAACCTGTTTACTGGATAAACAGCATTGTTGACTTTACTGTGGTTTGCCCTGTTACAAAACAGTTTTGCCAGTTTTTGTAACATGAGTATAAGTATTGCAACTAACACAGCTACCAACAGACACAGGAACTGATTTGCTGCTATAAGGAGTACTAACATCTCCCCGTCTATGCTGGAAGACGATCATAATATAAACTCTCACACGAATATTAACCAGGCAAGCTAACAGACAAGCAGACAAACAGGCAGACAGACAGACAGAAGTATGATGAGATGGACTTGGCCCAGATTTCATTTTTCCAACTTTTAATTAATCAACTGATTATTTGTGAAATGCCTTTTTCTACTTTCATATCTATTTTATCTTCTAGGACTCTGCCACATGTTAACCCTACATCATCTGTCATTCTTTCATCCTCTTTTTTCTTTTTCTTTCTTCTCACATCTATCTCTCATACTTCAGGGGTTCCTGAGGAGGAGAAGCAATTCCTCCATCCTCCAGCCATGAAGTTTGCACGCAGCCTTTCAGTCCCTGGCCCAGATGACATTCCCCCTCCACCAACCACAGCACCCCCTGATCCCCCTTTCTCCTCAGCACCTCCTATGGGCTGGAGAGGCAAGCCATCCCAACAGCCTTCAGTATCAGTGTCACAGTCTACCTCCACCTCCACCCACTATCAGCTTTATTCCCAGTCATCTCACTACACTCATGGACCAAGAGACAGGTCCCCTGGACCACCCACAAGCTCTGCAGTTTCTGACCATGCAACTTCTTATTCTCATGCCCAAGCACACCCCTCTGTCCCCAGCAGGACTGCTTCCAGGAAGGTTGTGGGTTACACAGGAGATTCCACAGGAGCTGGAGGAACAGCAGGGGCAAGGTCAGCTGGTTTGAGAAGAGGCTACAGCAATGCAGTTCCACCTACTAGTGTGGCTACGGTGATCCCTCAGCAACAACAGACTACTCAAAGCCAGCAGGCAAGAGTGGAGCGCACAACAGCAGGGACAGCAGCTGTGGGCGGAGTCCAGAAGGCAGGTGTTCGAAGAGGCAAGGGGCCTCTGGTAAAGCAGTCAAAGGTAGAAGACCTACGTTCTGGTCAGGGCACACTAGGAAGTAAAGGTTCAGTGGAAAAGAGCTCTATTCCTATCCCAACCATCATTGTCAAAGCCCCCTCCACTAGCAGCAGTGGACGCAGTAGCCAAGGAAGCAGTGTTGAGGCTGATGCGCCCCTTCCAGGAGAAAGTGAAAGCTCCAAAGCCCCACCCATTGCACCCCCACCTGCCCCCACCATGCCCCCACCTGAGCCACCATCAGTCCCTCCACCGCCACCACCCTCACTGCCACCACTCAGACCTCAGGAGAACCTGGATTTCACTAGCCAGTTTGGTGCTGCCATTGTGGGAGCAGCCCGCAGGGATCGTGAGCGCTTCCATGAAGCTCGACGGAAGAGTGCCTCCTTTTTTCTCTCTGCTGAGGAGGAATTGGCAGGGAGTACTGGGGTAGCAGGAATAGGAAGGAGTCAGGCCTCACAGCAGCAGCTGCAGCAGCAACTGAGCTCCCAGCCTACACCTCGCCTGAGACCCTCCAAATCTATTGATGAGGGCATGTTCTCAGGCGACACATTCATTCAACATGCTCGCAGCATGCCACCTGCCTTTGGTCTACCCGAATATTCCACATCTGCACCTCTGGGGGACTATCAGCCGAAGTCTGTACCTGCTGACTTCTATCTGGGAGCCAGCCGTCAACAGCCACAACAGCAACAGAGTACCACCACCTTTATCCACCCACTGACAGGGAAAGTTCTAGACCCATCATCTCCACTGGGCCTGGCTCTAGCTGCACGGGAGCGTGCCCTAAAGGATGATGGACGGATGCGCAGGGAAAGGGCTGGTGAACATCACTTCACTCGCCAACTCTCCAGTGTGGGGCCTTTTCCTTCATCTGCTGCCCCACCATCATCACTGCTCTCTCACTCAGCCACTGCATCTTCCTCTATGATCTCTTCTGCTGCTCAATCCTCCAGCTCTTCCTCATACCTCGTCACATCCTCTTCCCTAGCTGCCACCACCACCTCCGCTCGGCCTCCATCACCCAGGATCCTTAGAGGAGCAGGGGGAGGTTGGACAGAGGAGACTGGGGAACGTGCTGAGAGAGAGGCTGCAGGAGCTGCACCGTCCAGAGAAGGGCTGAGGGTTCGTTTCTCTGAGGACAAAACAGTCCACACTCACCATTACCAGTCTCAGCACTACCAACCTACACAGAAGGAACGAGAGAGAGAGCGGCAGAGGGAACGTTCCCGAGAACGAGAGCGGGAGAGAGAGAAGGAGCGAGAGATGGAAAGAGCTCAGAGCCAGCAACAACAGCCATCCACACAGCCGACTACTCAGCAACCCCGAAGACCGTCCTTCTTGAGGATGGAAAGCGAGGCAGGAACTTACATCCTCTCACTCACCCCTCCATCTCCTCCACCTACTGCCATGACCACACGCACTGCAGCAGGAACAGGGACTGGGGGAGAGGGAGGCAGTGGAATGGGACTGATGGTTCTCCCTCCTCCAGCTCCCTCGGTGGATGCAGATGATGAGTTTGTGTTTGCGGAACCTTTGCCACCTCCACTGGAATTTGCAAACAGCTTTGATCGCGGAGTAGGTTATTCTGCTATAATTGCTAACAACCTCGCAACCCGGCAGCAACAACACCACCATTCAGCACCTCCACCTCCACCTCCTCCACCACCTCCCCCAAAAGATGCCTTCATGACTGGCTTCCCTGCTCACACACCCCTGCCCTCTCCACAGGCTGGTGATTCCACCACCTCCAGTCTCACTTCCTATGATAGTGAAGTTGCTAATTTGACCCAGTCTGCCCCTTCCCCCTCTCCTGCTTCTCCCAACCCTCCCCCACCTCCTTCACCTTCCACCCTCCAACCTTCTGGACCCCCTCCACCTCCCTCTGTGTCACCACCTCCTCCTCCCTCTTCCTACCATAGACCTTTCAACTTGTCTCAGACTCACCACCTCTATAACAGCACTCCTGCAACCAGACGTGCCACTTCTCCCACACCACCGCTTATCACAATCCCAGCTCCTCCTGCCTATGGAGGACCTCCTGCTGCTTCTTCCACCCCTGCTACATCTGTTGCTTTGAGGGGGACTTCCAGCCTCTCCATGACCGTAACCTGTGCCACAGCAACCACCACCCCTTCCACTACAACTGCTGTTGTTGCTAGCACTGCACCTGCTGTTAGCCTGCACACCCAGCGCATAGCAACTGTTTCCACAGTGGCCACAGGGAGTGGGAGTAGGCGGCCCAGTGCTGAACACCACCCACCACCCACCTCAGCCATGGCCAAGAGTGGCGAGTCCCAGGAGACCGTGGTGGACTCTGGTATTGAGGAGCTGGACAGCCGCAGCAGCAGTGACCACCATCTGGACAGTATCTTGGCACTTAGCAGTGGGGGAGTCAGAGAAAGGTTGGAGAGAGCAGTGGAAAGTGACAGAACAAGTGGAGCAGATTTCTTAGAGTCTTACATGAGCTACCTGGATGGACAGACTTTCGAAATGCACAACACTAAAGCAGCAAGCACTGCTTCCACGTATCCCAAAATGCAACGGTACAGAGAGGGCAGTCGTGCATCAGAGCTCAGACGGCAGACTAGCACGGCTCCACCAGCCTATCACAGACGCCGTGGGGAGGAAGAGCCTGAGGAGGAGGAGCCGGAGGAGGGAGAGGAAGAGGACATGGGCACTCGAGATGGTTACAGCATGAGCGAAGGGAAAGGACTGTCTCGCTCTGCTGTCATGTATTTTGATCGCCCCCGAACGCCTGAGATGAAGCCTCTTTGGGGTGATGGGTCAACTAGTGCTACACAGATAGTGACTGAAAGCGGGGCTCAGTCTGATGGGACTTATCTGGAAGGGCGTAAACTGCACCCACCCATGTCTGGCATGAAAGCAAGCATCATCAGTGAACTGAATACCAAACTGCAACAAAGGAACAAGGGCATGGAGAACTGGGGAGCACAGAGATCACTCAGCAGGCACAGGTGTGTGAGAGTAGTGTCAGTATGACTGTATGCTTGCATGCATTTGTGATGAGCCTGGTAGCTCTATGACTGCATGTCCAGTTTTGACTCTTATGGTTGGTGTGTGTTTATATTATTTAAGGTCAGGACATGCAAATCTGAATTTGAAGAGAACCTTTATCTTCACATATGCAAGTAGAGTACAGTGAAATTATCTTCTTCGCATAGCTTATGAAAAAGTTGGGGTTAGTCCTGATCAGAGAGGGGCAATAGCCCTAACTCAAGGGCGCAGTAGTAGTACTTGGTGGTATGAGGACTTCGACTTATGACCTTCTGATCAGTACCCCTGAGAATTAACCACCGAACCAGACTCCCTCTCTGGTTGCTTTGGTTACTCTGGTTGCTTTGCTTTGGCACTAGTTTAATAAGATCTCACTGAAATGAAGAAAGTATTGGAAAAAAACATTTTATTTATTTAGTTAAAAATGACTGAAGTAATTAATAATAAAGTCAATTGATATTGAAACCTAAATAAAATATATTTATTTTCATATAATAACTGAGCATGAAGGGACACAGTACTGTATGCGATGCATGTCAAATTCCACCTGCTTGCGTGTACTGCAATTACTGTAAAACGTGCCAAACCCACTCTAATTAGACAGAGAACTGTGCCTGTGAAAACTCGGATGTATATTTAAATTTACTATAATCATGTAATCATGCCTCAAAAAAATAAAAGATCGAAATTACACTGTTTACTAATTTTCCACTGACCCCAAATATAATCAGTTATTCGAGCCTTTTTGTGGTCTTGTACAACCACATGTCCATAAATACATGACCAAACAAAACTACAACACCAAATCAGAAAAAGTTGGGACGGTCTGTTGAAATTGTAATTAAAACTGAAAACAATGAGTTGGAAATAATCTTTGACCTGTATCGCACTCAAAACGATACAACAGCACATTATTTGATGTTTTACCTCATGAATTTATTGTTTTTCATGATAAATACTTATTTTAATTTTGATTCTTGCAACACATTTCAAAAAAAGTTGGGACGGTAAAGCATTTCCCACTTTATAATGTTTCCATTCCTTCTCACAACACTTAAAAGATCTTTATGGACTGAAGACACCAAGTGATGAAGTGTTTCAGGTGTAATTTTGTCCCGTTCTTCCTGAAAACAGGCCTTAAGGTGTGTAGCAGTACCGGGTCGTCACTGTCATTTTTTTTCATTTCTAAATTCACCATACATTCTCTTTTGGGGACAGAGGAGACACGCCTTCTTTTTCCACAGCCACGCCTTTGTAATGTGAGCAGGATGTGGTTTTGCATTGTCTTGTTGAAATCTCCCTGGAAAAGACGTCGTCTTGAAGGCAGCAGATGTTGCTCCAAAATCTCAGTGTACTTTTCTGCATTAATGCTCCATCACAGAAGTGTAAGTTACCTTCGCCAAGGGCACTGACCCAACCCCAACACACCCTGGCTTTTGGACTTGTTCTTGGTAAGAGTCTGGATGGTCCTTTTCGTCTTTGGTCCGGAGCACATGATGTCCATTTCTTCTAAAAAAGACCTGGAATACTTATTTTTTTGACCACAATACATGTTTCCACTGTGTCCATCCCAGACGCCTCCGAGCCCAGAGAAGTTGACGGCGCTTCTGGACACAGTTAACATAAGGCTTCCTTTTTCCACAGCAAAGTTTTAACTGGTGTTTGTGGATGTAACGCCGTATTGTAGCTTGATAAAGGTTTTCCAAAGTAATCCTGAGCCCACATGGTTCATGAATTATGAATTACGGTTCTTGATGCAGTGCCATCTGAGGGATTGGAGATCCATGATTGGAGATCATGGGTGTTCAGATTAGGCTTGAGCCCTTTACACACCGAAATTCATTTGTTGACAAACTGGAGATCCTCGGCCCATGTTTGCTCCTCAAAGACAAGGCTTTTCCTGGATACCAATTTTGTACCAAATCATGATTACAATGACCTGTTGACATCATTTGTTTCAAATCACATCATTATTTAATTGTTTTACATCATTACTAGCCCTAAATTACCCCATTCCAATTTTTTCTGATTTGGGGTTGTATGTACTTACATTTTTTCTTTCAAAATATGCACCTTGCATGAACAGTTATCCTGAGATTGGTTCTTATGTATTCACACCAGTCTTGCTACTGATTCATAGCATCTCTGAGTGCATGTGACTGCTGGATCATCATTGCTCTACATTGGTCTACACTGTCGATGTAAACTCTGTCTGAATTTGTGTGTTTAAACTGTTCCTTCTTCTTTGTGATCTCTGCTTTAATCCTACTGTCAATGTCCATCTGTCTGTCCCTCCTCAGACACAGGTAACTGCACCACTGTTCTCTCTGTGTACACTCTCACACAGTCTCACACAGTCCTTTCCAAAAGTATTGTAACACCCAGACCAATTCTTTTGTTCTTGATATATTCTGAAGACATTTGGGTTTGAGCGCAAAAGCTCCTAATATGAGATGATCGATCAGAATTTCAGCTTTCATTTCCTGATATTTACATCTAAATGTGTTAAACAACTTAGAATGTGGCATCTTTCGTGGCAGATCATCCAATTCGTAATTGCAAAAGTACTGGAAGAGAGTGTTAACATAAATAACAGTTAATATTTGGTTGCATATCCATTGTTTGGAAAAAAAATGGCATCAAGCCAGCAACCCACTGACAACACCAAACTGTTGTATTCTTCTTCTCTGATGCTTTTCCAGGCTTATATCTTCTTTCAGTTGTTTGTTTTGGGGAGTTTCTCCCTTCAGTCTCCCCTTCAGGTGGTGATGTGCACTGGTTTAAGGTATGGTGATTGACTTGGCCAATCTAAAACCTTCCACATCTGAAGTCCTTTGTTGTGTTGGCAATGTGTTTTGGGTCATTGCCTTGTTGCATGAAGAAGTTCCTCCCAATTAGATCGGATGCCTTTCTCTGTAAATTGCCAGACAGAATATTGCTGTAGACAACTGAATTCATTCTGCTGCTACCATCATGAGTTCCATCATCAATAAAGATTAGTGAACCTGTTCCAGAAGCAGCCATGCAAGCCCAAGCCATGACACAACCTCCACTGTGCTGACCTATAAGCTTGTATGTTTTGGATCATGAGCAGATCCTTTCTTTCTCCACACTTTGGCCTTTCCATCACTTTGGCAGAGGTTCATCTCTGTATTTATTTGAATTTCAGTCTGGTCTTCAGATTCTTACTCCTGATGAGTGGTTTGCATCTTCATGGCCTCCATTTCTGCTCTCAAAGTCATTTTCAGATGGTGGATTGTGATGCCTTCACTCCTGTCCTTTGGAGAGTGGTGTTGTCACTGACTGTTGTTTCTTCTTCACAGCTCTCATAATGTGTCTGTCAAAAACTACTACTGTTTTCTTTGGCCAACCTGTTTGATGTCTGGTTGTTAGTACACCAGTGGTTTCTTTCTTTTTCAGGACATTCCAAATTGTTGTGTTGGTTAAGACCAATACATGTGCAATGGCTCTGATGGATTTTCTCTCTTTTCTCAACTTCAAAATGGCTTGCCCTTCTCCCATAGACATCTCTCTGGTCTTCATGTTGGTTTATCCTTTTTAACAACAAATGCAGTCTTCACAGGTGAAACACAGTGCTCAGTCCAAGAGTAGACATTCAAGGCTATTAACTGTTTAAACAATCAATCTAACAGGGTGCACCTGAGCAATAAGAAATACCAGTCAGTGACATGTTCCAATAGTTTTGATCACTTAAAAGTGGGTGGATTCAAACACAGCTAGATGTAAATATCAGGAAATGAAAGCTGATATTCTGCTCAGTCTATCTCATTCATCTTTTGACCTCAAACCCAAATGTCTTCAGTGTACAGCAGAAACAAAAGAATTGGCCTTCCAATACTTTTGGAGGAGACTGTATATACATTCACCATCCACTTTAGCAGGAACACCCGCACATCTACTCATTTATGCAGTTATCCAATCAGCAAATCATGTGGCAGCACAATGCATAAAATAATACAGATACATGTCAAGAGCTTCAATGTTCACATCAAACATCAGAATTAAGAAAAATTGTGATCTCTGTGACTTTCACTGTGGCATGGGTGTTGGTGTCAGATAGACTGGTTTGAGTATTTCAGAAAATGCTGATCTCCTGGGGTTTTCACACACAACATTCTCTAGAGTTTACATAGAATGGTGCAAGAAACAAAAAATAACCGTAGAGTGAGGGAGGGACAGTTCTGTGGGTGGAAACAAAGGCCTTGTTGATGAGACAGGTCAGAGGAAAATGGCCAGATTGGTTCGAGCTGCCAGGAAGGATATAGTAACTCATAGAATCATTCTTTTTTCAATACTGAGAAAAGCATCTCAGTGTGCACAAAACATCGAACCTTGAGGTGGATGGGCTACAACAGCAGAAGACCACACTGGGTTCCACCCCTGTCAGCCAAGAACAGGTATCTGAGGCGATCATAGGCGCAGGCTCATCGAAATTGACTAGTTAAAGATTTAAAAAATCTTCCAGTCTTCAACTGTCCAGTTTAGGTGAGTCTGTGCCCATGATAGCCTCAGATTCTTGTTCTTGGCTGATAGGATTGGAACCTGATGTGGCCTTCTGCTATAGAAGCCCATCCACCTCAAGGCTTGATGTGCTGTGCATTCTGAGATGATTTTGTGTTCAGCTCAGACATGACTTCCTTTCAACTCAGACCAGTCTGGATATTCTCTTCTGGTCTCTCTCATCAGCAAGAGTCTCCACAGCCTGCAGATGTGAACATTAACTGAAGCTCTTGACCCGTATCTGCATGAGTTTATGCATCAAGCTGCTGCCACATGATTGGCCAGTTGGATAGCTGCATAAATGAGTAGGTGTGCCATGTTCCTTTTAAAGTGTATGGTGAGTGTGTATGCATTTTGCACTCCTCTTCCTTAAACTTAGTCTAAGGATTAAGGATTACTCTTGGTCTTAGTCATTACCCATTTTTTCCCTTTTGTTTTGCTCCTCTGTCTTTTTCACATTCTTCTTTCTTCTTCTCTCACTCTCTTTATCTGTCCATTTTCCTCCAGGTTCTCTGAGGACTCAACAGGCGCCCTGAGCCCTCCATCAGTACGCTCTCCTTCTCCCTCTCCTCTGGCTCAGCCTGCACTATCTCCATCTCCAACAGCTTCCCCCCATCCTCCTCTCTACCCAAACTGGGCTCGCTCACCTTCCCCACAGCCTCCCGGTGCCCCTTCTCAACCCCCCTCCACTGCCCCTGGCACCACTGTCCGCTCCCATTCACCCGTCTCGCCTTCAGCCTATGCGCCCTACCCTACCTCGCCTAAGCACCGCCCTGTTTACCGCTCCAAAGCCCTTGAGTTCCAGTTCATCCCAAGTAGGGAGTCACGTAAGGTTGAGTCTCAGCGGCGACGAGCACCCAGCCCCCTCATCTCACCCTCAGAGCGCCCCAAACTGGGTCCCCCGCGCCCTTCTTCCCTCCCTATCCTTCCTACGACACCACTTTACAGCAGCTTATATGACCTCCGTGGTTCCATCACCCCTCCTTCCCCTGCTAATCCCCTAGGCGATGCTTACTTCTCTCCATCCCCTCCTTTGTTTGCTCCTTCTGGAGCACCACCACCACCCAATTCGTCCCTGGTGGTCTCTCGCTCCCTTTCACCCACCCACTTCCTCTCTGGTTCATCCTCCCCACCACTCCACTCTATAGCTCCGCCCACTTGTCTGAGTTACCCTCACTTGCCTCCTCCATCCCCTTCCAAGCCCTTTGCCTCCAAGCCGCTGCCCTACTGGACCAAGTATGACGTAGCTGATTGGCTGGCCTACTTGAACCTGGCTGAGCACAGGGAGCGCTTCCTGGACAATGAGATTGATGGCACGCACCTGCCTTCGCTCACCAAGGAGGACTTCCTGGACCTTGGTGTTACACGTGTGGGCCATCGCATGAATATAGAGCGAGCGCTCAGGAGGGTGATGGACAGGTGAGAGGGAGAGAGAAGGGGTAAGGAGAGAGGAGTAGGAAGGGGGTTAGTGCATGGGCAGAGATGTCAACTGGATTTGGCCACTGCATGAGCTGAAATATGGCATGGGGGAAAGGGATGGGTCAGAGAAAGGGAAAAGCAAGAGCGAGACAGAAACACAGACATACTGCTTCTGTATAAAGGCTTTCCACTTTCCCTCAGGTTGTCCTCTAGCCCTTTCCCCATTTCTGCCCTGTCTCCACGAGATGGAAGAGCCAGGGATGAAGGTGGCCGGAGCTGAGAGGACAGACCGAAAGCTAGAAAGACTCTAAGGACAAAGTGACAAACGTCTGAGCAACCGTGGCTATCTGAGGCTGTCAAACCTCTTTACAAACAGAAGCGACGAGGACATTACCGTTACCTGCGAATGTTGAGAGGAAAGAAGAGTAAGAGACGCAGGGATGGAAGATTGTCGGAAGATGTGAATACCAATCTTATCCGGCAACAACCCACCCAAACACACCTCACAGGTCACTCGCAGATAAAGGCGCATTCTCACATGGTCACTTACTCGCATTGATCAAACAAGGGCCTGAAGTGTAAATCAGAAACAGGAAACCCTAAAAATATCAATACGACTATAATCTGAGCCAAATACTTTGAGAGAAACAATCAAACCTATTATTTCATTTCTTGATTTGTTGATTTATTTATTTATATTTTTTATTTATGACATGAGTCGTCCATTGCAGTCTTTCTCGTTTCTTGGTCCGTGTCGCTCGTGACTCTTTGCCTTATTCTTCCCTTTTCTGATCGGTTTTTGGGTGAGATCCAAAAAAAAACCAGTGGTACAGTCAGTGCAAAATTGAGAAAAGAATCTAATTGTTGGAAACCAAGGTGCTCAGAGCAGTGGCCAGTTTACTGCCTAATACTTAATTTGGAGAGAATGTGTCGACCCATGAATTCCTCTTCTGTACATGCGTGTGCGTGAATGAACTAAGTGTTTGAAGGTCGGTTTTTACCTT
>JANZXT010000013.1:43981664-43991665 GCA_027575915.1 Betancurichthys madagascariensis | reverse complement strand
GGGCTGGTTCTGTAAGATGCTCAGGAAAACCTACAGATCATTTCCGCATAAAACTGACCTCACTGGACCTGAGACTATTTTTTTTTTAAAGCAAAGCAATGCGAAATACTGCTGTTTATAATATATATATATTTTTATTTATATAATTATATATATATATATATTTTTAAATGTTGAAACATTTCATTAACCTTTAAGCCATTTTTGGTCTACAGCATTTATTTACAGGTGCCTAAGACTTTTGCACAGAACTGCATGTTTGTCTGATCATCTTGTTGAAAGATCTGTCTATCACATAGTCTGAACCTCATAAGAAATATAAACCATTGTCGTCTGTACTGCACAATCAAATTTGGTTATTTCTTTATAAAGGGTGCCAATAATTCTGGAGGGCACACATATACATACATACACGTGTGTGTGTGAGTGAGAGAGAGAGAGAGAGAGAGAGAGAGAGAGAGAATAAAACAAATAAAAGAAACTAATTCTAACTAATGTTAAAGGCTGTTCAGATCAGTCTAAGTTTCTCTTCAGGACAAAAAGAATTTAGTTTAAATGAAACATTTCCAAAAACAAGAAGTGAATAAATACAAGTCCACTGCATAAACTTCACAAGCACATCTCAAACCTCTCAAAGTCAGATGACAATTGTGTCACAATCCTGAGATATTTTCATGAAAATGTCTGTGTTGTGTCCATTTAACTAAACATACTTCTTACATATACAGTGTGGAAGTAATATAACAAGTTTAAAATAATCCAAAATACCAATTATTGATAAACATGCTCAATTTACCAAGTATTAAAGTGAGAAAATGTCTGGGCATCCTGTTCCCTGAAGCGTCTTTCAGCTTGTTCACTGCTGCAATCTTCTCACAATGATCATGGTGAGTTTTTTTTTTTTTTCTATGAGACTGGAGAGGTGGAGTTTCACTTTTGGCCATTTCCTGTTTACAAAAACTAAACTAGATGGTGATAACGTACAGCAGTCAACTCTGTCACTTCTATATTTGTTAAAGCAACACTTCTGTAACTGTATATTTACTGCATTATTTCCTAAATCCTTGGTTCTATACCACTGAGACTATTAACCTGACAGGCTTGTTAATGAGCTGTTCATATGTACCTGCACAGCACACAGGTAACAGACAAACAGATTTGACAAAAACATACTCGATGAAAACAGTCAATTGATTAAAACTTTTTTTTCTGCTGTACATGCAGGATTTCATGTTTGAAGAACATCTCAAACCACACTTGTTAGACAAGTTTAACACATTCACAAACTGTGAGAATGAGCAAAAAAAAGGTTCACTTCCTTTTGTTACTTCCTCTCATCTAGTATCTTGCAGATGAGTATCAATGAAAAGAAAAAGCACAAGGGTTTTTAGGAAGGTGTTAGGGCCATGATGAGCTACCAGAACATCATCTCTGGAATGATGGAGCAATGAACATCCTTTTTTCAAAGGATATTTCCTCAAACGTTGTATTGATAATAATGGTGGTGGTGGAGAGCACTGTCTAAGATATTGCTGCAGAAGTTGATACATCTGTTCAACTGTGCTGAGATGTGGTGACTGAGAAGGCCATAGTGTATGATTTACATTATCACGCAACCATTCAGTAAGTCATGGATGGAGTGGAGTCATGTGAAAGAGACTATGCCCAGTGGCAGTGGCGTTTTCTGGCCATTCTATTGCCCTAGGCAAGATCTCTGAAACCTGCCTCCCAAACACACCATCTGCAGGGGAGATGACACTTTAATTTTACTATTATACACACACAAAATAAATAAAAGAAGTGCAACAGTGCAAAAGGTAAACAAAAAAAGAAAGGGGAAGCCATGGCCTAATGGTTAGAGAAGCAGTTTGGGACCAAAAGGTCACAGGGTCAGTCCCCTGGACCAGCAGGAATGGCTGAAGTACTGTTGAACAAGGTACCTAACCCAGGCTGATGTATGTCGCTTTGGATAAGAGTGTCTGCTAAATGCCTGTAATGTAAAAAGGAGACAACATATCATGTGCAGTTATAACACAAATAACAAAAATATAATAAATAACTGAATTATTTCTGGCATAACTGCATGGAGAATGCTGGCTTAAACTACAATTGCCAACAAAATAGACTTCATGCTAAAACTAATGAATTTCCTGGTTGCACTTTTTGACTAGATAGGACACAGTAATAGAAGTGAGTTATTTATAATTACACTATCTGTTATCACCCAGATGAGGATGGGTTCCCTTTTGAATCTGATTCCTCTCAAGGTTTCTTCCTTATGTCGTCTCGGAGTTTTTCCTTTCTATCTTCACCTCAGGCTTGCTCATTTGGGATACATTTATTAGTTTATATGTTCAAAATGTTCATATTTCTTTCAAGCTGTTTTGTAACAATGTCTATTGTTAAAAGCGCTACAATACAATAAAATATAAATTAGGCTGAAAAAGTCAGAAAATAAAAGTGTCTTAAGCCTAGATTTAAATATAGAGATAGATGGAGTATGTTTAATGTCCAATGGCAGCTGGTTCCACAAATGAGGAGCAGCGACTGCAAAGGTTCTATCACCTTTAAGGTGTGACCGAGGGACATGTAAAAGAACTTCTTTGGAAGATCGAAGAGACCAAGGGATTGAATGCAGATGGATAAGGTCTGAGATATAAAATGGGGCCTGCCAGTTAAGAGTCTCAAAAACAATCAATATGATCATAAACTGAATTCTAAAATGGAGAGGAAGGTGTGGCCCATTTCCTCATTATTTCATGACAAAGTAAGGAGATAAAAGGCCTGGAGTTAATTCCAACTGTTGAATTTCCATTTGGTAGCTGTTCATGGGAACTCTTGATATGCAGTCCAAAGAGGTGCAGATGTAAGTGAAGGTCATCACTGGCTGAAAAAAACAAAACAACCTTGGCAGAGATATAGCAGAAACACTAGGAGTGGACAAATCAAGAATTTGATACATTCCTAAAAAGCAGAAATACACTGATGAGCTCAGCAACACCAAAATGCCTGGAAGACCATGGAAGAAAACTGACGTGGAAACGAGGATGATTAGTTTTAGAATTCTTTCCTTGGCGAAGCCATGGTCTAACGGTTAGAGAAACAGGTTTGGGACCAAAAGGTTGCCAGTTCGTTTCCAGGACCACCAGGAATAGCTGAAGTGCCCTTGAGCAAGGCACTAACCCCCAAATGCTCCTCTGGCTGCTCTGGGTATGTTGTACTAAATGCTAGTAATGTAATGAAGAAAAAACCCTTCACAACATCTAGCCAAATCAAGAACATTCTCAAGGAGGTCAGCCCATAACTGTCAAAGTTTCAAATCTAGAGTCGCCTTCATGATTCAAATAAATAGGACTGTGCTTCACAGTACAGACAATGACCCAAAACATAGCATGAAAGCAACCCAAAAGTTTAAGGCAAAAACAAGGTTTCAAAACTACAGCAATTGGTCTCAAATGTTTACAGAGTGTTGTTAAAAGTAGAGGTAATGCAGTACACTGGTAAACATGCCCCTGTCCCAACTTTTCTGAAACATGTTGCTGACATTTAAAAAAATAAATAAATAAAAAAGCATTATATATTTTCAAAAAAACAACAAAATTTCAGTTTCAACATTTGATATGTTGTCTTTGTACTATTTTCAATG
The DNA here is from genome assembly GCA_027575915.1 of Betancurichthys madagascariensis. Classification (NCBI taxonomy): domain Eukaryota; kingdom Metazoa; phylum Chordata; class Actinopteri; order Siluriformes; family Ariidae; genus Betancurichthys; species Betancurichthys madagascariensis. The sequence continues at coordinate 43,988,019 of JANZXT010000013.1, read as the reverse complement.
AAATAGTTTTTCCATGATTTGCAAAAATTCTGTTTTTATTTATGCTTTACACAGTGTTCCAACTTTTTTGGAATTAGAGTTGTACATCAAAAAATTGATAACGATCAGTTAAATAAGACCTGAGCCAGGAGAGGGCCATTCCCTTAACTCCAGTGACAGTTTCTAGTCTATCAAAAGAATTGTGTGATCAGTGGGGTCAAAGGCTGTATTAACATCAAGCAAAGAGACACAGCCCTGATAAAAGGCCAGTTGTAGGTCATTTACTACTTTATCCTGTGCTGCCTCTGTACTATGATGTCTACATTCTGAATGATACATTTAAATGGATGTTATTCCTATGTAGATATACCTTACATATAACTACTGTGCCATGACTTTTTCTAGGACATTGCCCAGTAGTTGGACAGTTGACTGGGGTCAAGGTCAGGGTTTTTTTAAATAGGGGTCTGATAACTGCTCGTTTAAAGGGTAGCTTTACCCTTGACTGGTACATAGCCAGTGCTAAGGAAGGAACTGATTATTTTTAAGATGATGTTCCATTGCTTCTGATATTTTCTGTTTGAAAAAGTTGTGTAGGTATGGGATCTAGTACACAAGAAGATTTTGACGTGGACATTTTTGAAGTTTGATTTCTCTAACGGGAATAAAACATTCTAACCACTGATCTCATACAGTGATTAAAGGTTTACTTATCAAATTGTCTGGCTTTAAATTAATAGTTTGAAATTTTTTGTCTGATATTTTCAACTTTGCCTTTGAAAATAATTCATGTTGTTGCTATTACATATTGAAGGTGTGCATATTTCTGTGGTGGTCTTATTCCTAGTTGATTTAACAACAGTATTCAGTTAGAATCTAGGATTATTTTTTATCTTCTGTTGGGGTGGAAAGCTACATTGTTCTATCACCACTCAAAGCTTTTCTAAACTTTAAAGTACTCTCCTTCCATATTAATTGGAATCTTACCAATTTTTTTAATGCCATTTTCATTCTTAATTTTCAAGTGGTCTGTTTTAGGGTGCATATGTAATCATTACTGCTAATAAACTCAAGATGGCGGAATTGAATCTCGCTCTGCACTTTGTTTTGCTGCCTTCTGTTTTTATTTAACTCTTCCAAATGACACTTCCTGGTTAATGATCCCTTCTATAATTATATGGCTCCTGTTTGTTTTTATATTGGGATAAAACAGTGTAACAATCAGATCTGCAGACATGTTTTCTTCAAACTGCGAATTCAACTTTACAAAAATCATTCAGTAAGTTTCTCCTTGAAGAAAATGTATTTAGTGGGTATTCATCATAATCAGACCTTTTTTAAATCCTTGGAGGAGTTATTCAATGTGATGTTTGTATCTCAACAGCAGATTAATTGGTAAGATGAAGGAATTTCAAAAACACTTGCTACTGAAGCTGATTTAATAAGTGTAACTGAGAAATCAGAAATATCTGATTTATTACTTTAAGTCCAGAAAGGGCCTTATTTCTACTGACATTAAGAATTTGAGATGTTTGAGCCATGATATAGAACACGCAACCATGATCCCAACAACTATACCTTTATATATCTATATAAACAAGACTATTGGAATTTGTATTTTATCAGAACTGCTGAATTATGGAACTTGTTACCATCTAATATTAAATCAATTAGTTCATGTAGTTTAAGAGTACTTTAATATTATGTATCAACACGAGCAACCTATAGTCCTCCATGTTATTTTTTTTGTTAGATATACATATAATCCTTTCAGCAAAATTCTGAGAAAGTGTAACCCATGACATGTCAATGCCTGCTTACATTTTTTTTGGTGTAATAATTTGTCTCCCTAAATGACTTTCCTACATTCATGATTATTGCTATGTATTTAAATTATTTTTTGTAGTTTTTGATTGACTTAAGTAGGTGTTAGGTCACAATTGGGACAAGAGTTCTGTTCCTTTCCCCTATCACAAGTGTTAAATTGTTATTGCAGTTTGTTATTGTATGATTTTGTAACGAATTTATTAAACTAAAAGTTATACCAGGGTGCTAGTTGTTTTTCAGTAGAACTACATTAAAAGTATAGCGGAACATTAAGCATTCAGTTGCCTGATCAAGTTCTGCGGGGTCTTCCAGTGAACCAATCAAAGCTGATAATGCCGGGAGACTTAAACTTCATGCAGTAGATTACATGAATATTCGTTTGATGCAATAGCATGGCAAATGCACAACACAAACACTTCAGATGAGAGGGGATAAGGATCTGAGGTAGCTTCAGACTGGAATTGTATTTTCTATATTTAATCTGAATGTTAGTATTAGTGTGTGTGACCATCATGAGTAGATCCTATGATGTTTTAATCAGCCCCTACTGAATCTAGAATTGACAGCAAATCTGTTTAAGAGGGCCTTCTGGGTTACCAAAGTGAATAAAGTCTCCAGCAATGAAGGCTTTAAGGAAATAAAAACTAGATTAAATCTGCAAATTCAGAAAGAGTCTCTGAATGTCCATGGGGTCTGCAGATGACAAGAAAAATCAGCTGAGAAGATTTAATTTCTGTAGCTACATATTTAGTATAAGAGAGCTTAAAATGCATTGAAGCTATAACCAGGTTTGGTGACATCTAGTTTATCAGAAACACCTGTGATGCCTCCTCCTCCGGCAGTTAGACAAGGATGGTGGATATAACCCTCTAGGTTTATTGAATGCTACATAGTCATTTAGTTTAATCCAGGTTTCTGTGGAAGATGGTATGTTCAGCTTATCTCTAAACAAGTTCATTAACAATTAGCATGTTAGGTACAAAAAGAACCAAATATGACCTTTAAACACAACAGGTGCCAACAGTGGCTGTGCATCCAATATGATCCAATTGTGTGTTCACTCCCTTCCTAGAACAAACCAAGCACTTTGATAGATCTCTGGGAACACAAACACTAGAACTAGAGCACCAACTGTGCAGCAAGAAGTCAGTTAAGCTGGTTTCTCTGCTCCCTTGACTTGGCTCTGGATTGTCTAGTTAGCTAGGCCTATTCTGAGACAGGGAGCCACACTGCAAGAAATGGGAACACCTTCTGAATAGGATGAACACTGCCCGACCTCAGCAGGCCTGCCTTACCCTGGAAACTACTCCAATTAACCCCCCCCAGAACACCACCAATTGCAGAATAATGACCACAAAGCTGTAAAAAGCATTTGTAAAAGTTAAATCTTGGCAGAATAGCCAAGATGATCAATCCTCACTTCCCTTTGAGTCACCACCTGCACAAGATACTCCACCCCAAATACAAACCCACAAAGCACAGGTATGGTTAACATTTTAATAGGGTCATTACATCCCATTCTCAACCTACACTGCCCTGCCACATGCTCACAGCACCTACACCATGGTGATGTAGGCCAGTAAAACCCCTTTGAAAATCATGATTGTAACAGCGATGCTGAGACAATCACAGAATGCAAGCCTCAGTAAAGGGCATAAACTCCTATCCCACTGTTCAAGGGAAAGTAAAGCATTTCACAGGAAGAAATATTTCATAGGCAGTTCACTGCAAATGAGTTTTTTGGAACACTACACAGCTAACTCCATTTTGACAACCATTGCAATTCTGAGGCAGGATAACTGGGTCCCTACAGCAGATGTTTACAATTACAGCCATAAACATTTTAGAAGCCTGCACTGAAAGTAATTCCTCCCTTTAAAGCCTTTGACAGGTACCGCCAGCATTAAAAGCACATGGGATTTAATAAAAAGGGAAGGGGCTTGATTTAGTCTTGTATGTAATCTTCCTTCAAGCCTGCTCACCTGGGGAGACCTGCCTTAAAGCAGAGGCTATGCCTAGCTTGGAACACTCCAGAGAACCATACATTGGAAGGCTGTTACATCAGTGTTGGGACTGCCACCCAGTCTAGGCTGAAGACAAGGGCCCATTTTAGCCTTTGTCTGCAAGGGCACAGAGCTGGAAAAGTAAGATTCTGCACCCACAGGTTTAGGTACCAGGGTTCCTTAGGTATACCATCACAGCCACAGAGATGGCTTGCACTCTGCCCACAAAAGAGATTGTACCCAGTCAACTGGGAGTAGGGGGAAGCACCCAGATTTGTGGCACTAAAAGCCCACCCGTGTTCAGGCAAAAAGGATGCTAAAAAGGTACTAAGGCAGCACAAGACAAGTTGAAAGTTCTGCTTTTTATTTAACCAATCATTGGACTACAAGTCCCTTTCCAGCACCACAATTGGGCCAAGGTTAACTTCTTTCTCCAGCTGCAAACCTGTAAATAGAGACAAGATGCAAGGTCCAAAAATCAAAAAAAGCCACACAGTCCCAATTCAAGTCTGAAGAGTACCAAAACCCAAGTTACATGAAGGCCAACATGGTTCTCCCACATACCTTGTCCTAGGGACAGATCACGGCCCTTCCTCATGCTTCCACACCTACTGCTGCAACAACTGCACACCTGGTCAGCACCATATGCAGCAGTCCATCTAGGACAACACAGTAATGCTTTAGTGGTCACAGCCCTCTAGCACCAAGCAAGTCATGGTCACAGCAACATACCTATTCTCAGAGAATGAACAAGCCTTGTGCTCAGTATCAGCAGGAGCAGAGACTGCTGTTGCCTTCAACTTGCAGGCAATGTAGACCTGGCAAAACAGTACACATCAAAACCTGACCACTGAACAGGCCAGTCAACCCTAGTACACTGCACATTACCTACCAAGCTACTGTTCCCTTGTTGAAATCTGAAAGCTTCCAGCTGAAACCTCAGCTTAGCTGCTTGAGTGTAAGGCATGAAGTGGGAATCTGCAGTTGTAAATGGCTCCAAGAGACCTTCCCAATTTGCGTAAATCTACAATCCTCCTCCTTAGATCTTCACTGAGTTCCTTGGACTTTCCCATGGTTCTGAGTATTGGTCAATCCAATGTGTGCTGCCAAACAAATCCTTTTTATAAAGGCACAGAGAAGCTACCAGCTGTAGTCAGTCATGATCACTAATGAGAAGTTAAAGGCCTTGGCCTTGTCAAGTTAAAAGACATTGTAGAACCTTCAGCACCACTTAACAGATTTAAGTGAATGCATGTACATATTTGAGCCTGTATGTATAATTTTGACCCTGTGTGGATTAGAGAAAATCTTAAATAAATTCAAACTTGTGCACTCAATTCTTGTTTTTTCTGAAGTCGTTAAAGATGCATGCTCTACAATCATTCCACCCTGGAAAAGGAACAGTTCAAGGAAACCATTAACAGCCCAAACTTACCATGACATTCATACCCATGATGAGTGTATGTAAACTTATATATATATATATTTTTTTTTTTTTTCATGTGAACTTCAATTTATCAACTTCAAACCATGAGTGATTTTTAAGCTGTTGTGTTGAAATCACCTTTTTTTTTTTTTTCAGTTGCACACAAGTTACTAATGACCCAAAAGAAAGCAATCCAAAACAAATCCATAAAGCAAAACAATTCTGGCCATTCAATTCAGACAAAAGAAATGGCACCCTACAAAAGCAGCAAGAATCGATTGTATGTCTGTTTTCAGGGAGCTGAAGCGATGCAGTGGCTGAGCTGCGTTACTGGAAAATCGCTCCAGCTCTGCATTTAGGAGGCGCCCTTTCACTGTCTAATCATCAGCTTAACATTTTCATTTCTCTGAAGATCTGCCTTTTGTAGTTTCATGTGCCTGCGTAAATGTAAATCACTTGTGCCATGAACATGCTTGGAAATTTTATAGGTGACTCACATTTATCATATTTAACATATTCACTGAGTACAAAGAAAATCAGCATTAAAGAAACTTTTATACATCTGGTTTTATTTCAGCTTGGCCTATAAAAATATTTACACACATCTTTACAAAGGACTGATTAACGAGGCCCATTATTTGGTGTTACGATCGTTTGCTTTTAAAACTGTCTCACTTGGCTCAGGTTCACAGTCCTGCAGTTTTATTCAATAAATTAAATAAATAAAAGTTGTTCCAGGCATTGCGAAAAAAAAATCTCAGACCTGATCTGTTTTTATAATACAGGTTTCTTACACTTTTATGCAGTGCTGTACAAAACAACATACACAATCTCAGGTACTATATGACACTGATTTAGCTTTGGCACTTTCTCAGTCTTGCAGACTGAACTAAAAAGAGTGTGCTGTATGTTCAGTATTTACTGATTATACAAAATGTACAGACTGAACAGTAAAGTCTTGTCATTAATATTACACAAAGCTCTAAGGCTATTAAAAGTCGAAGAGTAACTGCACTAAGGTGAGTTTATAGGCTCTCTCTCAATGGCCGGCTTCACATTATCGGACTCTTTCGCGCCGCGCCGTGCCTCGGGCTGGCTTGGTGCTCTCCCGCGCTGACCA